>JAPWDM010000028.1:0-600000 GCA_035578155.1 Brachynemurus nebulosus
TTTGTTTTGCATCTCGTTGTTGTCCCTGTCAATCAGCCTGAGAAAGGAACCCGGGTACTTGTGTGGCCCGGTAGGAAATCGCGAGCATAAAGTCACACATTTATTTTATATGGATGACTTAAAACTGTATGCCTCGTCGGAGAGTGATCTCAACTGCGCTCTAAAATTAACACACAAATACACGCACGCGATCGGTATGGAGTTCGGACCGGACAAATGCGCGGTGGTGCACTGCAAGCATGGTGTAGTTCCGAATTTTGATTCACACGCCCAATTAGTGGATGGAAGCATCATAGAACATCTTGATGAAGGAGCGACCTATACGTACCTTGGTGTTGGCGAAAGTCACATCCAGGACGTGAAGAACATGAAGGCCGCCTTAAGTAGTAGATATAAGCGCCTTCTCCGACAAATTTGGAGTTCCGAATTGTCGGCGAAGAACAAGACCAGCGCTACAAATATGTTAGCCATACCCATCCTTTTATATACTTTTGGCTCAATTAAGTGGAATGTGAATGAATTGGAGGAACTAGACCGAGACACGCGGAAAATAATGAATATCAACCGTAGTTTGCACCCACGCGCATCGACACAACGACTTTACCTCCCACGAGACCAGGGGGGGAGGGGGCTCCTGTCAGTCGAACGTTTACATGATCGTATAGTCTCGGGTACAGCTTGCCGTGTACTTAACAGTTCAGACCCGCTATTACAACTCGTCAGGGATCACGAGCTTGCTGGCGTAGGCGCATTTTTATTCACAGCAGCGCAACGTGCCGCCAATATCTTGGGCTTAGCCTTCGATCCGCGTAATCGCGACGGTGATGATAACATTCTTTCACTATCACAGTCGCGCCAAAAGTCGGCAATCAAGAGAGCCGAGCAACAACATCTGCTCAATAAACATCGCGACAAAGTTCACCAGGGTATGTTCTACCGTCACCTTGACAACCTTGGCCTTTCGAGCGAACTCACTTGGACTTTCTTGAGAGCTAATGGACTTAAATTGGAAACGGAGGGCTTTATCATGGCAGCTCAAGATGGAGTGTGGAACACTTTAACACACCAAAAATATGTGATGGGTAATAAAGGGGTTTCGAGTACCTCGTGTCGGGCATGCAAAGCATACCCGGAAACCTTAATGCACCTGACTTCAGGTTGTTCTTATTATGCTAAATCCACCTATATCCATCGCCATAATGTGGCGTTGCATGTGCTCTACTTTTATCTTCGTCATCATTACGAAGTTGACAAAACACCAGTCTTGCCCTACGATTCTGCGGAAGTAGAACCTTTGTTGCCAACCAAAAGTGCAAGATGTTTTGGAATATGCCGGTTGCAACTACCAGGAAATTGACCGCTAATAAGCCTGATGTTGTGCTCCAAGATTTAACATCTCAGACTATGTATGTTATCGAGTTCTCTGCTCCAGTGAGAACTAACATAGTCGAAAAGGAGAAGCAAAAAAGGATTAAATATCAAGATCTAGTACACGAACTGCGACAACTGTACCCGGGCTATAGTGTCCATTTGGTCGTACTTATAATCTAGTAATAATTTAGACTCCAGATTTCCGCAGCATATAGAAGAGTAGCTGAAACTGTACTGTGCAATAGCATAATTCTGCAATCCCACGAGTTTGTTTTCGATGCTGTCAGTAATTCGCTTTATTTACGGCCGTATCTAAATATTTTTTGAACAGTACAGAGCTAGAGAAAACTACACCCAGATACGTATATTCATTAACGATGTTAATGTTTAAATCGTTATATTTAAAATTAAGCGACTGACTAACTCGACCTCCCTTTCTAAATATTGCCATTTTGGTTTTATCCTTATTTATTCCTAACTTATATTTTTGGCAATATTTAGAGAGAGTGTCTAACTGTCTTTGAGCATTTCCAGGTGAATCACTAAGAAGTACTAAGTCATCTGCATAGAACAAACATCTTATCTCTGTACGGCCGCCAATATTTAAACCTCTTATATTATTTTTTATTAAGAAATCATCAAAATCGGCAATGAACAGGTTGAACAACAGAGGGCTCAACGAGTCACCTTGCATAAGACCTTTTGTTAAATTGATTTGTTGACTCTTAATGTTGTTTATTTTTATCTTAAATGTAGCGTTCTTATAAAGGTTTGAAATAATAGTAATTAATTTTCTACTAACTCCAATCTTTTTCAAAGAATATGATGGTCTATACTATCGAAAGCTTTTTTGAAGTCCACGAAAATGGCAAAAACTTCCGGGCTTTAAGTCCCACGTTCGCTTGCAAGCATGCCATTAGCACAAACAGACTATCAGCACACCCTCTACCCTTTCGAAAGCCTGCTTGAATCTCTGGTATTATGTTTGCATCTTCTGCCCAGGTAAGTAAACGATTGCTAATTATCGTTGTAAATATTTTTGTTGTGGTATTTAAAAGTGAAATAGGACAATAGTTATCAAGATCTGTTAAATTACCTTTTTTATGAATTAGGGATATTTCTGCTTCTGACCAGGTACTTGGTGGGTTTTTTGTCTCCAATACTTTTGTGAACATATTGAGCATTAATTCCTTTACTTTGGCAGGGATGTGTTTAATAAAATCAGACGGTAACCCGTCAGGCAGCTTTTCCTGGTTTAGACTTTATAAGAGCATAATCTAATTCTGCACTCGTTAGTTCCCTATCGAGCCATGGGTGTTTAGCATCTAAAAAATAAATTTTATCACTTACACATAAATGATTTAAAGCTAAAAAGTAATCGACCCATTTTTCTATATCAACTGGATTTTGCTTTAATTTTGGCTTGTATTTTAAAGTTCCAATAGTTTTCCAGAAACTGTTGGAGTCTTTTGTATTCAGGAGTTTAATTTTGATGTTATCATAGTAATTCTTTTTAGATTTTTTAATGGTATTTTTATAGCATTTTTTACTTTCTATATATAAATTCAAAAACCTAACGTCAAAGTTACTTTTTTTACAATCCTTAAAGCAATTTCTCATTTCTACCTTTTTGTTTCTACACACTTCGTTAAACCAGGGTTTATTTTTGAAAAACATCCACGTACCAGTATTTTGTATTTTAACACTTAAGTTTAATTCTTCTGCAATTACGTTAAGCATAACTTCATAAATAGATTCACTGCTATTCAGATCATTTTCAGTAATGTTTATATTTTCCAAAATATCAATATAATCATGTTTTTTCATCTCATCCTATTTAAATCGTTTCATAGATGAGGAATCAGGAAGTTCAGTAGTTTTTGTAATTTTAATAGGGTAGTTAATATATAAAATCACTGGAAAATGATCTGATGTTAAGAAACGGTCGGAAATCAGCAAATCGCTAACGTCACTAATAGCATTCGTCCAAACTAGATCAATTGTACTTTTTGAATTTTTCCTACAGTATGTGTACTGACCTGGATTGTCACTCAACATTCTACCATTAACCACAACAAAACCATGATCCTCAAAAAAATTTGTTAATAATTTATTTCTAGTATTACATTCAATGTCTAAAGATTTTCTTTCAGTACACAAGTACGTATCATTAAAGATTTCGGAACCATAATCATTATTTAACTGTTCAATTCTTCCATTCATATCTCCTATAATATAAATTTTTGGATTAATGCACATATTTACAATAATTAAAAACATGTCATTTAACTGTTCAATTAGATAAATATTTTCAATATCAGGTTTTATGTAAACAAACACTAATATTAATGTATCCACGTTACAATGTGTTAACTTTATAATACACCACATATTATTTTTTTCTATTAGATGATAATTTAACTTTTGGTGTAGGAATAAAAGCATTCCCCCGATCCCACGGCCGACGCTTTTTTCTTTAACTGCATCTTGTTTAAGACATTTATATTGGCTAAGAAATTTAGGTGGAACATAGTTTTCTTCAAAGAGCCATGTTTCGGATAGTGCAATTACTTCAAAATTCTCAATATACTTTTGTTGAAACGCATCTAGATCCATAAAATTACGGTACCCGTGACAGTTCCAATAAAAACAGTGTAGATTATTTTCTTCCAAGTTTTAGTTCTATTATTATTGAAAGTTTTTTTGCTAATAATATTAGTTCTGTTCCAATTTCGTTATTGTGTTAGGCAGCCAGATCCCCGACGTTGAAAAAAATCCATTATAACTGTAGATTTGTTTGCTAAATTTTTATTTTTATCTTGTCTCTTGGGATAATTTACGATTTCGTCTTCATCATTGCTTTGGATACGCTTTTTTGAGTTACTAGGCGGTGGTTGGTTTAACATAGTTGTTTCTTCTTCGACTATTAACTTATCGTATCTTATGTATGCTTTTTTCCCTTCACTACGATACTGGAGCATTTTAGGAATTAAGCTTTTTCTTTTTGCTCTATCTTCTGCTGGAAAATCATCGATGATGACTACTTGTTTGTTTTTGATGTTTCTTTTATTGTAAGTAAATATTTATTTTTTTCATTCGTTGCGTAGTCAAGCCCACAAGAACCGAAGACCGATTGTTTTCCCCTTTTCCCAGTTTACGTACAAAATCTATATCATTGAGCGAGCAGTCTATTTTTAAAGAATTACTGAAAAGTTTTATTATGTTTTTTCGTTTAGTTTCTTTTTCTAAATAACTGATTTTAGTTTTTAAATTTTTAATTATATCTTTTAAATTTTGATTTTCTGATCGAAATTCCTCTAGCACTTTATCCATATGGTCTGTCAATCTTTTGTTTTCATTTTTCATTTCCAATTTCAGATCAGAGATTGCTTTTAAAATTTCTTCAGACATTTTTAACCTCGTTAAATGAAACACTCGGTATATTTATTTATTTATGTTAATATAATATACATGAGTTGTCACAACGATTATATTAATTATCTATGATATATGCTAACTTCAAACTGTTAATAGTTTATATTGAAAAGAATTATTGGATGTTTTTACACAAAATTTTGATTTGAACACAAATTATTGGCATTCACAATTTTCTCTGTATTTAACTTTTTTAGATTTTTCCTATTACAATAAATTTATATATATATATATATATATATATATATATATATATATATATATATATATATATATACATATATATATATATATATATATATATATAGTTGGTGTTACGGACGTGACGTGAAAAGCACTTCTGACATTCTGGATTCTGACATACTATTAGTTATTTAAAAATCTGTTAATTTTTTGAGAAATGTGTAATAAGCGATATAATACCAAAAAATACCACAATATATAAGCGAAATACCACTAATTCACTCACTCACTCACTCCCTCATCTCACAAAATCTCCAAAACTATAATACCTACAAACTTGTTTGGCAAGTAGGTCCCTATTGGGTCGTAGGCGCTCGCTAAGAAAGGGTTTTGCAAAAAATTTTTTATCTAACCGTCGAAATTTACAAAAAACCGTAAAATATCAATTTTTTATTACTGTATACAGCAATATATGAACTTATTTGAAAAATCAGACAAATTTTAAATAGTTGCTAAGTATTTGCAAAAAAATAATATTGGAATTTTTTCGTCATTAGTGTTGTAATTATACGTATCCCTAATCGATATTTAATATGTAAATGTTTTTGATTGGTTTTTAATTAACTGTTTTTTTAATAAAATAAAGGATAAAATTATTCAATTTATGGATTTGGGAAAGTTTATTTCTTTTAAACAAATCAAGGTAAGAAATAAGAAAAACGTGAATTTAACGTCGCCTGAAGCATTGGAATTCCCCCAAAAAATTCAAATAAATGGTTTGATGAATTTTGACTAAATGTTACTTAAACCCTTTTAAAATCCCGGAATGCTTTTAAAAACGGCAGTTTAAAATTGATCCCCAGGAGTCTGAAGCAATAAAATTTACGCAAAACTAAATTATCAAAAGTACTCCGCTCCCAAGATCATTTAATTGATGAGTATATTATACTACAGAGAACCTGCCTGATCTTTGAATTACGACACTAGCGCGTATGGTGCCTATATTTAGCATTTTTTAAATGAAAGAGTTTAATTAATATAAGTAGGCTATTTGGAATTAAAAGTTTGTTATTTTTTATGAAGAATGTCAAATTGCAAATAAAATTATTATAGAAAGTGGTTTTCGAGATGTCCAAGTGACTGATTTATGTGATTTTTGTTACAAAAAAGGAAAATACTTGTGTCAAAATGGTTATATGTACACGAGATTTAAGAACTATTATATGTATATTTGTGTCCGAACTGGAATAACAGCCAGTTATGCGACAAACAAATATAAAACTTCATTGTAATATAAGTATTAAAGTAAGTGGCTAATTATACATTTTTGAAAAGATTTAATTTAAATTTTTAGTAATAAATAAATATTTATCTGTACGGTTACAATGTTGCATTGGACGTAGTAAATTTATCTATTGTATTTAAAACAACAACAATAACTTGTAAAAAACTTATAAATTGACCTATAGAGACGTCACTAGTGAAAATGGTGACAATGCAGGTTCTCTGTATTTACTTTATTTAATATTTGTATATTAAAATTATAAATATTAAAAAGTAATAATTAATACAAAAGTATAAACTTGTTAATGAATTTATGTGAAAATCTATGGTTACAAAAAATTTGCGCTGACATGCTCACGCATGTACTTATAAAATTATTGAAAAAGGCGCCACTAGTCTTTATACAGCTTCTCTATACAGGTTAGCCAGTTTCGCTAGTTTTTTGGTCCCAATTTTTAACTGCATATATAACTCAGTGGCATAGAATCTAATTATTAAAAAATTGCTAAAATAGGTTTATATGATATACGTACGTATAAAAGAAAAATATTTGCGAACGTGTATTTATGAATGTCAAATTCGAATGAACCTAAGGGTCAGGATTGTCCGTTAAGGCCATCAAATAAGATCCAAATTAATTGTGAAACTAAAATTGTCCTCTACGGTCTTGGTGCCGCAAGCAAACCCTAAAATGGAAATACTCCTAAGACTACCTATTGGTACGGATATCTAGGTACATTAAGGTGCGGAAATTAGTCATGCTATTGAAATATGAAGATTGTTACTTCAGAGTCGTTTGACGAGCGGAGCCAGGCATTATAAATAATTGCTGTTGTACAGATTTTCCGAATATCTAATTTAAAATTTATCTAATAATGTGAGCAACCGATTTAGCGGTAAATTACTAAAAATGCCTTAAAATTTTTGCGGGTAAATCGCTGATTTTTTACCGGTACTTTGATAAATTAAAAATAATATATTTAAAAATTTTTTTAAGTTCATTTTATTTCATAGAAGAAGGATCAAGTTTATTGAGCTTAAATCTACACAATCAAATTACTTCTTACTGTGTAATCATAATAAACTATTCTATGATTGCACAATGCAATTGTCATTTTTTAAATGCAGATATATGCAATAAAGCGTCCTTTTTGTATTCAGTTACATATTGTTTAAATCAGCTGTATCAGCAAATTCCAAAATAACTAAACATTACGTTAAAGGATTACATTGTAAGAAGCGGTAAGTAAATTTTTATTACAGGTAGATAGGTATAATTGATTCATATTTTATGATTATTTAACACAATTTAAAATTATTTTTTCAATAAACAATAACACTGGACGGTATATTTCTGTGAAGGAAGCTATAGATATCTCCAAAGTCGTAAAATCAAACAGATACAAATTTTTTTACATAATTTTTATCTTATTTTGTATATTGTAATATAGTGACCTTAATAAAATAATTTTGCGTTTTTATTTTTTATTTTTTCTAATATTTATTCTTATATTTTCCGTGTTTTAAAAAACACCGGTAAATTACCGGTAAACCGGTTTTGCTAAAAAAATTTACTGAATTACCGGTAAATGAAAAAGTCGGTAAATTTACAATCCCTAATTACAACCGAACGTGGCAGCAAGATCATGTTCATGGTCCACTAAGTTTGAAGCAACATTGTCAAATGTGTAAAAACTGTGTTAAAATGGAAGAAGATTTTCAACCGCTCGTTGGTCCTTCAATAACATTTACTACGCAAATTTTACGAATCGAAGATATATTTTTAGTACAACCTGATTTGTATGTATATGTTAACAATTTAGATTTATTATTGTATTTAACCATAAAATTAATGAACTATGGATATCTGGATAAAACATTTGTAAGTATTGTTACGTGCCCTACAATTATTCTGGATTAAAAAATAAAATTCTTTAATTTTGAAAAAATTTCTAAATTCTGAATTGTAAAACTTTTTCAACACCGTGTAAATTTATAACTTTTCAAATACACAGTACACATATATTCGGACACATTTGCATTCGAATTTATTCCTTATAATTGGACTAATAGGATTCACATTTTTTGCGTACTAACGTATATAAAAGTTTAATTTGTCATTTGATGACTCTTTTTGATTCAAGTTTTTCATCTGTGCACTACTTCCAGGTCAAAATTGGCAGGTAATGAATTAAATTTAATTAAAGTTAATATTTCTACTTCCAATTGCTGTAAAAGATTAACATTTTTGTAAATTTGTGTTTAAATTTATTTTGTTTGCAATTGTAAATTGTGGTTATAATGTACTTTCTGAATTGTTAAAAAACTTTTTGATAAATTTTTATGCTACATTTGCTATTGTGTTGTATGATATTCAATTAAATTTCTTTGTTCAAAATTGGCAGATTTCCTTTGTTCAAAATGACATTGAATATATGAATTTTATATGTAAATTTCCGATGATGGGATTAAGTTAACAAGTCAAGTTGTTTTGGTTAAATGAACGTTTTTGAAAAATACTTCTAAATAAACATGCAATAATGGCATTTCGTATAGCCGATTAGAACCCAGGGTTTCATGAAGAAAAGTGGTGAACGTACATCTATTAATTTCCATAAAATTTAGTGCCAATGTCATACCACCAATCATCAATTTCATACAAGTGATAACTAAACTAAATTGTGCAAACATGGGCTAACTCTTTTAATTGTGATGAAATCTTATTTAAATCGTTTCGTTTTTTTGTAACTTACTAAATGAACAATCTAACCGGAAACTACATTTAATTCAATCTATAACTAATTTTATTTTGTAAAATTGATTAACACTGGCTATATTTTCTATATTTGCTATATATTTTTTATATTTTCTAAATTTACCATTTTGGCTATTCTTGCTACGTTTGTAAACTAATTTACGTTGCTATTTAATGATCTTGTACCTTTTTCATTGGTTTTACTAAAATTTACTTAAATGTTAACCACCTGTGAAGTTCTAACTAGTCTTGTATGCAATTAACTACTTACGTAACTTGTTTTCTTTAAATTTTTTTGTAATAAAATTTATCGTGTACGTTACATAAAATCAGTTAATACCGCATGTGCTAGCTACGTTACCTTATCTTTCTTTTATTTATTATTTTTTTACTTAAGTTGCGTTTACACTGCAATTTAACTAATTTTGTGTCATCTAGTTACTTTAATGGTTGTTAAATATCGAATTTTTTTTTAATACTTTCTCTAGTCAAATAACAATAATTGTAAAGTTAAAATTATTGTTAACTGTATTAAAAATTCAAAACAGTTTTTTATTTTATGGCTATTAAACGGACTGTTTGTTAAATATATGGATTTCTATGTGAAAATGTTAAATCTGAATTTCATCTTTCTCGAACTCAAATCCCCTGAGATACAAAGAGTCAAATAAACGTTCATGCTAATGTTTTAAACAACTCAAAAGATTTTTATTTTAGTTTTTTACCTTAACTTACCTTTTCTCTATTTCAGATTCTCATTTAAATACTTAATATTTTTATACTATATTTATATTCAATTTTATTATTTAATTTTTTTGTAATAGTATGTATGACTATATTAAGCCAGAGTATACTAAAAAAATTTATGTGGTTTGGGATCAGTTACCTTAAAATATAAAAAAAATTATTTGCTGGAGTAATAGAACATATACACAAATTATATAATTTTTAATATTTATTTATTTTAAAATATTTCTGTATACATACTTATATAAAAATAAAAAATTATCAAACATATTTGCATGCTATTTTATTTAAACAATATCCGATTCTTCTGTCCAGCTGTTAAATTCCGGCGAATACCCAAGCCATTTGTTTAATACTTTTCCACCACTTTTCTTCAGGATCTTTTCCGCGAGATACACGTCTGTAATATCTACGAATTTCTTTCGCATAAGTTCTCATTGCAACGAGATCAGCTTGTCATAAATGATCAATTCCCTTGGTTATAACACGGTGTCTTTTAAAAATTTTACGGGCGGGTTTATGTAGTTCTTTTACAATTTGTTCTCTCACCTTACTCATCTTTAAGTGTTGGTATTGAATGCCTAGTCAGTTGCTTATAATTATAGGTTATCTAAAAATGTTATTTTATATTCTAGTCTCTTAAGTTTAACATTAAATTCCTCCTTGGATACGGAAGCTGTTGCTGCATTTGAAATAACTTCCATTATGGTTTTTAATTTACTCTCGATATTTTCCACATGAACTAATTTTTCTCTAATATTTGATTCAAGTTCTTTATATGAATTTTCAAGCGCCGCCGTAGCATGAGAAATTTTAGCAAACATTTGATTAAGAAAAGCCAAGTTAACGACATCACCTTTATCTTTAGGAGCATGTACGTTTGTAAGACGTTTATCTTTCATATCATAATCACCTTCAGGTATTAAATTGATAGAAGCAGCCTTTCGACTATACCTTCCACCGCTACTACTAAGTCGACCGAATTTTGTTAATGCTCATCTTTGAAATGATTATCGAAACGGGTTAATCACCATTATTTATTAAATTATATTAGCTTCACGAAGTTCTTCAAGTATTGCTTGATTTCCATTCGAGTGATTTGTATGGCCGGCTTGTTGTGCTATAATCAATAATTTTAACCTGCTGATGAGTTCACCGACATCATCCCAATAACGATAATCAATCGTTTCACAATCGTTAAAATGCATTAAACCAAAACAAGTACGTTTTTGTTTCGGTGTTGATGTATGCTTTCGCTGTGGCGAAAACAGTTTATTTATAATCTCCTTATATTTATAACAATCATTCACATTAGCTGGCTCATTGACGTCATAGCTTCTTTTGTGAGCATTAGTTATTTTTAATATAGCCTTATATGTGTTTAAATCAGCATCTGTGTATAAATGTTGATTTGGATACTTTTTAAACAGTAGCTCAAAAAGGCCTTCAGTGCCGGGCTAAGTGATACCATTAACAATAATATTCTCACCAATTATATCCAATTCAGAATTACCAATCATCCACTTATTTGTTATCTCATCCATATGTGAACTATAGGTACGATCAAGAGATTTTTTGGCCTTACGCGTAAGCGCTAACTGGAGATACTTTTCCATACTAGCACATCAACACTTGGTTCGTTTGTTTGTTTAAACAATTTTCTTGCAGTAATTTGTGCAGTTGGAGTAAATTTGCTTGATATAGGGGTAGGTTCAATACTTTCCCCTAACAGCAATGATTCGTATACTTCATTATCACCGCTATTAAGAAAACGTGGTTTCTTAGTAGAAGAGTTTTGAGCAGTATTTTCTGCTTTCGAGGTAAGTCTTCTAAAAGTCTGCTTTCAAGGTAAGTCAGAAATACTTCATCGTCACCACTGTTAAGAAAGAATGATTTCTTAACGGAAGACACAGCATAATCAATAGAATCACCATTACCATCTACAGAAGGAGGTGCTTTCTTAATTTTAGCTTGTACTGATTTTTCATTTTTAACTAATAGGATTTTTGCTGGTTCAGCTATTTCTTTAAGTGGTTCAGTTACTGGTTTGAATGATTCTTCTAAATTTTTTTCTCATACAAACTGACTATCTTTAAGCACACAATATTTAGCACGTATAGACTTTACGACGGCTACAATTTTTCGCTTTAGCTTTTGATCTTGATCCATAGTACGTCTATATGCTATTGCTGCTTATAAACAAATGTGCAATACTATAATATATCATCATAGTAATTATATTTTATTTCCACTCTAAATACATACCCAATGTCTACTGCGTTATATGAAATACACCGTGCATACATTAAATTCAACTTCAGACAAACTCAATTACAAATCGATTAAAAATTTTTTAGGATTGAAATTTCGTTCCGGCTGACCAGAAATTATATAGCGGTGGTGATGTAAACTGAGTAACTAAAATGTGGTGGTGGCGGTGTGGTTGTGGTGGAAATGGATAATTCGTGGTGGTGGAGTATATACACTGGTTCTTTACTATATGTACCCCTATGTGCGGTGAGCCTCACTCTAAAGTATAATTATCAAGGCACAGTACAGAGTGATCTTATATGCATATACATACGTATTTAAAAAAAAAATTAAAATTTATAAATTTTCAACTGCGTAGAGGAAATATAAAAACAGCACGTAATAAATACATTGTTTAATAATAAAAACACGCCACCAAAATATTTAACTTAACTTATGAGTTATTATATAAAAATTAACTTATGAGTTATTTATTATAAATAACTAAAGAACATTATTTATAAAATAAATACAAAAACATTTCTCACGCTAAATGCAAGCAGTTGAATCATTTCAAATATTATCTTATCATAATCTCATCATCGTATCAATCATACGAATGTACTATGTAGGTATTAGAAACACCGGACTACCTAATATATTGTTTTGCAACGTATTTTAAATATAGTCAGTAGATTGCATAAAAAGTTTCAGTATAATTTTCTTGAAATTATTTCATAACATTTAAAATACATACGCATTTCAACCCTGTTCTATCTATGATTAACATATCGTCGTTGGGAGTTCAAAATGCCCTATGTGCACTTTTTTTAAGAACTGAGTTATATACATGGATTTGTTCAGAATTTTAAGCTCTACCTTCTCCTAAAATGCGATAAGTGTTGTTACTTTCATTTTTGAATAAATTAGATAAATCAAAATGCGTTATGCGTTCGCTTTAAAAATGACCTGTAAATCACGCTATGTGTTAATAGTTTATTCTGTCATATCACATAGCGCATTTTGTAAGAAAAAAGTTGTCAGAAATGATGCACATGTCTCAATTTTCTGCAAGTTATTTTCAGTAATTTTTTTTTTTTATTATATAATTGTGACCGGTTTTTGAACATTTCTGTTAAGCCTTTGTCATTTTCGTTGTCAGTATCTGAATCAGCCTTTCATCCATCTATCAAAACAATTTTTAGTTATGTCTAAAAAAAAACAAAACAAAAAAAACTAAAGAAAATACTTAAGGTTAGTATTGTGATTAACTGATTATCTCTAATTCCGGAAGTCTTTAGCTCGTACTGCTGGCCTGATTCTCACCGTTCTTAGAACCCACCTTTCGCTCAAAAAGTTGGTAATTATTTAAAAGTGGGGGTCCACCTATTTTTGGCTATAATAATAAAACTAATGTCCGATTTTAATGATTTTTTTTAAATGTTCAGCATTACAGGGTATTAGTTTGAAAGAATACTAGAACTCAATACCGATACTAAAACTTCTGGGAAACGAATCAATTATTAATAGATTGTTTTCGTCACTTATCTTTAAATATAATTTTTTAGTGGTGTGTGACGGTTTTCATTGATAGGAATAAGTGAAAAGTGGACGGGACACTATCATTGAAACATCATTTTTGGGCAAAGGGTAATTATTTACAATTGGAGCTTCTGATGCGTAGTCGTTCTAGTTATTTAATTATCCTTTGCTCCACAAAGAGATTTCAGTGATACTGTCCCATCCATTTTTTACTTACTTCTATTTAGCAGTGTTCAGAAATAAAAATCAACAGTACCAATACGCATAAAAATGGAATAAAAAGAATTAGTTATTTTTTAAAATTTTACCAGTTTCCTAGCACTTCCAGTACTGGTATCGAGTTCAAGTATTTTTTTAAATTAATCTCCCGTAATGCTGAACGCTTAAAAAAATTATTAAAATCATTAATTTTATTTTTAAAGACAAAAATAAATGGAACCCCACTTCTAAATAATTACTGTTAGATAATGAGAGGGAAAATATAAACTAAGAAGAATTTGATCTTCACTAGATAAAGAAAACAGAGCTAGAGAAGCTAAACAGACGGAAGTTTTGTCAGCATCTGATTTTTTAGTAGATATAATTTTATGGAACACTTCCCAGGTTGACGATAATTTTAAATATGAAATTTAAAAGTAAATTTCGAAAGTATTTATAATGAAAGAAACTTAATGGGATTTCCAAGTTCAGATAAATGTAATACTGCGTATGGTCTAATAACAATAGGATAAATTGGTAAATTAAATAAATGGATGAAAAAGAGGTATTACCGGAAAACAACAAGGGAGATAAATGTTGAATAAATATGAAATATACAGATTTAGAAAACAAACAGATTTTTATTACATGCAATTATTGCAAGTTTGCCGACAATAACTTTATTGCACAAAAAATGCTTGGCTATATTTAAATTTATTTTATTTATGTAATCGTTTGGGTGAACTGACATTTTTGTACAATTTTTTAATTTCTCTTGTCATTTTATTTTATTACCTATAGTTGGAACTTATACCCGCTTTCGGAAATTCCCTTGAAATGACTGTCTTTATATCTCTGGCGATAATTTCTACGAAATTTTTATTACCTTTAGTATTTATAAGTAAACGAAATGACTAAAAACTATCGAAAACTATTGATAATTATCGATAGTGCTATCGATAGTTCTCCACCACTAACGTTTATATGTAACTTCGGAGATTGGTAAAAAAATACTCAAAATTATACGAAGTCTAGAGAAAATAAAAACATGTTGTATAACGTAGATCGAGAAACTTTAACAAATGAGCTAAATGCTTCAAAATAAAGTACTGTCACCCAAGAGTAGTGGTTTTTTAAGAGAACGAAGCCCACCATCCCACCATCCGACTTTTTGAGTGACCTCGGATGGAGAAAAACTACCGGGGCGGTTCTAGAAGCCTCCGGCGGTCGGTGGAGCAAAATTTGGTCTCCAACCTAACGATATCTAGTGAAATTTTGTCCAACCTAAGTGAACCCAACGGAACATGATCTCACCTAACAGAACCCAACAAATTTGTTTTAACCTAACCTAACCTAACAAAACTTTTTCTAACCTAAAAATTCAAAAATTCCGTAACAGATGGTGAAGCCACCTTCCTGTAAATTCAGTACAAGATGTCGCTGCTAGTCTGGATACTAGCGATCCCTGTGCGTAAGTTTGAGAAATTGTCAATAGATGGCATCGAAAACCTTTTTTCGATAGTTAAAAGATGGCGTTACTAATCTGAACTACCGCGAACTCTGTACCTAGATTCAAAATTCCATGAAAAAATGGTGTTGCTAATCTGAACTACCGCGAACTCTGTACCTAGATTCAAAATTCCATGAAAAGATGGTGTTGCTAATCTGAACTACCGCGAACTCTGTACCTAGATTCAAACTTCCATGAAAAGATGGCGTTGCTAATCTGAACTACCGCGAACTCTGTACCTTGATTCAAAATTCCATGAAAAGATGGTGTTGCTTCCATAATTTTATAATATTTTTATCTGAAAACAGGTTTAAACTTGTATAAATTGCCAGCTGACGCCACTAAAGGTAAACTGATATCAAATAGCGAAGATTTCTGTCTAATATGCGAAAATGAAGCAGCAGGTTTTAACTTGTATGACCATATAACGTGTGATAGCTGACGTCATCATACTACTTTTCTGCTATAAAAAGGGCGCGATAGAATTTCTTCATTTACAATTTTGTTCGAAATTTTAGTGAAAACATTAAATCTTATTGTTGTAAAACAATTTTTTCAATTGTTGTGTTAACAATTAATTATTACCAACAATGGAATCCATTACTGCTGGAAACAGAGACTTAATTCAAAAAATGGCGGGAAATTTTATGGACGAATTGAACCATCTTGGCGCTGTTAAACGATGGATTAAACTTTCTGATATGGAGATTGGAAAAGTATATAAAATAATGGGCGCAAGTCAGTTGCAGTCAAAATTCCACTCATCGAAAATGAAGACAATATTGGAATTAGAAATTGTATACATATCATTGCCGGCGAGATTTGACAATTTGAACGAGCAGATGCTGGCGTGGCTGCAGAGCAACCCAAAACTGGGTATTATGAATAATGGACCCATTGGACTAACTCATAAACTGGAATTCAAAACGCTGGACTTTCTCGAAATCGTTGGGGGTGCTGAATGGCGAATTTTGTAATTTATTCTCTTTAAAATGTATTATTTAATTGTACTATGTATTTTAAAAATTTCAATATTGTATCAATTTTTACATATATTTAATAAAAATTATAAAACAAAAATTCGATTTTTTTTATTCAATACGCATTTCTAAACATTGATTTATAGTCTAGTTTTGAGTATGCTGGATTAATATATAAACACTTTTGGTGTTCAATAAAAATTTAAAAAAAAATCGATTTTAAAAAATTCTATTCATGTCTCGTCTCTAAATCACAATTTTTCAGCTAAGTATAAATCAATAATACTTATGAACAATATTTCATATGCATCGTATTGTTGGGTTTTATGGTGAATAATTATAAAACAAAAAAGATTTAATATCCCCTGAAAACGAAAAATTTAATTTTTCATATTATGCTACTGGACAAATATAAATTCATAATTAAGTTTTAATAAAAATTATTTTTTTATAAAATTATCTATCATATATTAACTTTGTACATAAGAAATGCTTAGATTTGCTAAAATACAAATCTTTGAATGCGGGTACATAATGTTATAAGTCCAATACGTCCATACATACATATGAATATTGCATTGTATTACTTGTGTGTATTACTTGCATTGTTGCTATCTTTGTGAGTTGTGGGTAAAGTGAAAATTATTTTCGTGAATTTTTAAAGTTAATTTTCATTTTTAGTTATATTTTAAAGTTTAATATTTAGTTTTGTTTTAATTATAATATTTAAATTAGTGAATTAAGAAAAATTTTGTGTGTGTGATTTTTGTTTGTTTTCGCGTGAGTTGTGCACAAAGCGAAATTTCTTAGATTGTTTTTCATTTTTATGTTTTTCAATTTTCATTTTTAGTTATATTTTAAAGTTTAATATTTTTGTTTTAATTATAATACTAGATTAGTGAATTAAGAACAAAATTAGCGTGTTTTTTGTCTGTTTTTTTTGTTTTATTGGAAAATCGAAGGTAAGCGGAAAACACATTTAATTCGTTTTTAGTATCAATTTTAACAGTCGTTAGAAATTTTTTGAGATTGCGTTATGAATACTAAAAAGAAAAATTTCATGTTTTTAAACGTTTTAAATGTGTTATTGATACATATAACGCATTTTCATAAAATTTTGTTTAAACAATATTAAAAGTAGAAAATTTTTCTTTTTAATAGTTTTTCTTGAATTTTAAAAAACGTAAATTTCATATTAGTAACTTTTAAAGTATAATTTTTCTTTTTAAAAGTGATATTAGAAGCAGGGCCGCCAGTCCAATTATACAATCTGGCAGCCCTGATTAGAAGTAATTTTTTATAATTTTTTTAAAATGTACAGGATGTATCAGAAAAAATCCATAAATAAAATTTAAATTATTTAGTCATATTATAAAAAGCAAATTATAAATATTTCACGTAAACTAGACAAATTCTATGTGAAATTTAGTAAAAATCAGTTCTACTATTGGCTAATAACGATTTATTGGAAAATTAACTAACTTTTTTTGCGATAACTTAAAACTATTTAGCATCTAACATACTTTATTCTTTTTAAGCTATGTTAAAAACATTCTTTTCGATTTAAAAAGTGTTAATATTTGTCTGAATTACACGATAAACCAAGTGGTCGGAAAACGACATTTCATATTACACGAGCTAATGATATTCCGACTAAGGGTAGAAATGATTCCAAACTACAAGAATTCTAGTTTAAAATTAAAGAGTGTCGATATTTGTCTGAATTACACGATAAACCAAGTGGTCGGAAAACGACATTTCATATTACACGAGCTAATGATATTTCAATTAATAGTAGAGATGATTCCAGGCTACAAAAATTCTAGTTTAAAATTAAAGAATGTCGATATTTGTCTGAATTACACGATAAACCAAGTGGTCGGAAAACGACATTTCATATTACACGAGCTAATGATATTCCAACTAAGAGTAGAAATGCTTCCTTTTTTTTAAGAAACTATTACAAGAACTAGAAGACTACAAGACTACAAGAATTCTATTTAAAAAACATTCTTTTACAATTTTTAGAATTTACAGAATGGACTAGGAGAATTCCGTGAATAAAATGTAAAATATTTTTTCGCTCAAATTTAGTCACGTTTTATGAATATTTGAAAATATAATTTTTATTTTTTAAAAGTTAAATTTTCATAATAATTTTGGTATGTTACCATGCAAATATAAGTTAATAAGTTACAATAATATCCATAAAAGATTTTTTAGAATGCAAAAGATTAACATTGACATTGTAAAATTGCTTACACATCACATTCTCCAACATTTTATATATGAAATCGTCGCCGCTTTGGAATGCACACATTGTGTGTGTGTGTGTGTGTGTGTGTGTGTGTGTGTGTGTGTGTGTGTGTGTGTGTGTGCGTGTGTGTGTATGTGTGTGCTAATGCAGTAAAATTGAATTATAAAAATTATTGCATCATATTGTGCAATCAAACTTGTTTCAATTTGTAACCTCTTACACATCTGTATAAAGTTATATGACGTCATCAGTCACAAAGTATATATATATATATATATATATATATATATATATATATATATATATATATATATATATATATATATATATATATATATATATATATATACTTGATAAACGGTTTTAAAACCATTGCGTCTTTTGACTTCATAAAGTACAGTGTGCTTTGTGTCATCATATTGTATTTTGCGAATTTTTAAAGTTAGTTTTTTATTTCAAAGTTTAATTTCTTAAAATTTTATTACATTTTTTTTCAATATTGGTGAGTAAGAAACATTTAATTCCTTTTAATGTTAATTTTTATTTTGAAAATTTTTTTTTATTAATTTTTGCATGTAAAAAATTAAAAACTAATTACAGTTATTTTAGAAATATTAAAATTTCATATTATTTTTTACCAGTCAATATTTTTCAAATTTTGTTTTAGAAATTCCAGAAAATATAATTTCACGTTTTTTAATTTTGTTTAATGTCGAAAAATTTAATTTTTTTTCATTTTAGAATGTACAAAATGTGTTAGAAAAATTCTGTAAATAAAATATTTTCAATCAAATTTAGCATTTATAATAATAAATTTAATCTTACAAGCAAAATTATAAATATTTCGCGAATACTAAACAATATTCTTTTTTGTGAATTTAGGAAAGATGGCATTGTGCAAGTGTGAAATATGCGCATCAGGATTCAGTCGTCGGGATGCTTTAAGAAGACATTTGAAGACGAAACATGGCGACAATGGCTCATCTTTTAAATGCGGCCAGTGTGGGGTCATGTTTACGAGAATGGATAGTTTACGACGACATCTGAAAAAATTCCATTCAACGGCAGCATTGTGCGATTACTGCGGCAAATATGTTGAAGGTGATCTGGAGCAGCATATGGCTAATGAACATGGGCAACCCGCAGCCAGCGTCGGACGTGATCATGAGCAGCCCTCAACTAGCAGCGGTCCTATTTCGAGAAAGCGCGCAGCTGATGAACAAAATGGCAGTCCATCTAAAAAACCAAAGGCGGATCGGGGTACCAGACGTTGTGAAGTATGCGACGTGGATATACCAATTACATCTTTCAATGGGCATTTGCGAAGCGCGGCCCACAAAAATAAATTATGTCGCGGTACTGGAAACGTAAATGTGGAAACGATCAACAGCGCGTTCAAAACCAGAATTATCAGCTACCGGGTGAAGAGTTCCGAGTACTTCCAGTCCATTGAAGAATTTTTACAAGAAGTTAAGGAAAATGTACTTCAGCTGCTGCATATGGAACTGGCGAAGCATACGTCATTTAAAACTAATTTCAATTAAAAAAACTCAATTAAATAAAAAAGTGCTCGGTAAATTTAAGGATGAATGTTCTGGAACCATAATTAAACAGTTTATTGGTATTAAAGCTAAATCCTATTTTATAGTGAAAGACGGTGATGTGCCCCCAATTAAAAAACTTAAAGGAGTTAAAAAAGATGTGGTGAAGAACGAAATGGACGTTAAAGACTATTTTAATTGTGTTATGAGCAAAGACTCAAGTGCAGTGTTATATAAACAGATGAGTGTTTGAAACATCGGTTTGTAGTTTGAAACATCGGTTATACACTCATTTAGTGAGTAAGGGCGCGCTCACAAACGATGACGACAAATGGTTCATAGTACCCAACAACAGACTCAAAACTCTCCCATGGGGGCACTATAAAATAGACGATTTTTATTTTTCTTAATTTTGTATATATATCTTTTTTGTTAATTTTGTATATATCTTTTGTTAATTTTGTATATATATATGTATGTTTTTTGTTAATTTTGTAAATATTCTTAAGACCATGGTTTTAGTTTATAAGTCGTACTTATTAAGTAATTAGTTTGTAAGGAGAAAAATAATAATGGCCATTATTAATTCAAAATTTTATTTTATTAAAAATAAAAAAATATGTACATGTCAAAATATTGTAATTTCAAAAAAACATGTTAAAAAATCAAAAAAAAAAAAAATACAAAAACAATTTGAAAAAAAATAAAAAAAAAATCAAAAAATACAAAAAATTTAAAAAATACATGATGAAAAAAAAATAAAAATACATCATGAAAAAAAAAATACATGAACAATTTAAATATTGAAATTCGTATTTAAAATTTTGTATATATCTAAGTAGTCTTGTAAGTTCGTCGACGGCCACGCTCCCGTATCCGAACCACTTTCCCAGCCCAGAAGTGCTGACTGATTGGTTGTGCCTTTTAGAATGTTCTGCAAGATCCACTTCAACAATTCATCGTCTTCTTCTACGCTCTTTGGATTGAAGTACAATCGAGGAATACCATGTTCTTCCACAAGTTTCAATATACGGTCCAGCAGTTCCGGAAGAGCATATGTTATCGTTTTTCGCATCCACAACGTAAGAAAATATGTCAGCGTGTCGAATCTATCTAGGCGGTCTTCTCCAATATCAGATTCGTCAAAGGTAAGTGTGAAGAGGAAGATCAAAAGTTTCCACAGACGAACCCCATTCAATAGCTGATGTTATTTTTTCAGGAAAAAAAATATCACGATATCTTAATGCTATGGATCGGATCATCTCCAAATCAGATAACCGAATGGCTTTATCCAACATCTTATTCAATCAATAATCGAGTTCTAGCCATGAATTCCTCCACTATTATATGGTGTTGAAGACTTCCGCTCATTGTTGTGTTTTCACTCGATATTGGTTCGCCAAAAAAAATTGAAACTGCTTCATCTCATCGTCATCATCATAATTATATACTGATCCAGTATATAATAGGTGGGGGATACTGCAACTGCTCCGGCCCATCATCACCATGCGCATATGTCGCTCAATGTTGGTGGGGGATACTGCAACTGCTCCGGCACCCCATACGTATTTGCTGCTCCATAGTGGTGGGGATATCATACCAAGTCATTGTTATCAATCCAGCTATTGGCGCTACTTGGGAAGCCGAGCCACTTCACGTATACTGTATCTTTTTTTTTTCAACACCTTTTCCACTAAATATACGTCTGGATATTTAACTTTTTGTAATTCTTCTTGGTAAAATCCACCTTTAATCGGATTACCATGATAATTTTCTAACAGATACGTAACCGGATTGGTTAATCGTACCTTATTGATTTTAAAAAGTTCCGTCGTCCAAGATGGTAGGTATCCTTTATCGAATTGAGATTTATGCTTGCTAATTCGAACTACATCATCAACATCATATTTCGGTAGATCCACAACTTTTATATGATTGTAAACAGTTGAAAGGAGCAATTTCTCCTTGCTTGGTGTTACATCACGCGGTCGCATCTTTATTGTTCTATGTTTCCGTGAATTGTAACTGTCCATTAAATCGTCTAGTATATTCAGCCATCGATACGATCCATTGTAACTGAACTTCTTCCACATTTCCGTCTTCAGCGTTCTATTAAATCTCTCCACCACTGACGCTTTTTTGGTTGAAAATGTTGAATAATGGTTGATGTTGTATTTATCCATGAGCGTTTTAAACAGCTGATTATAAAATTCTTGCCATCGTCCGTTTGTAAGTTATCCGGCCTCCATCCTTGTTTAAGTATCGATTCAAATGCGGCTGTTACTTCTTTTCCAGTTTTATTTTTAACGGGTACCGCCCATGCATGTTTCGAAAACACGTCGATTGTTGTTAACAAATAATTGAATTTTTTGTTCGCTGAAGCGTAGGCACCCATCTCAATTAAATCACATTGCCAGAGATCGTCAACTCCTTTCACAATCACACGTCTGCGTGGAAAATTTTTTCGCGCTGGTTTATGTAGTTCACGAACCACTTGTGCTTTGCTCATTTTCCGTCTCAGCAGGTTTCAGCAATTTATCAAGACGTTCCTCAGTCCTCGATATTCGAAGATTAAATGCGGAAATTTCTCGATTCATCCATATTTTATGATGCGTAAAAAGCTGCATTGCCTGGGTCAGCAGGTGTGTAGCATTTTCAATCTTTGTTTTGGTGATTTCGACTGTTTCTGTTAATTGAGAAAGTTTCTCTGTTGCAAAACTCTTTAAAAATTTCAGATTCACCACATCTTGATCATCAGTCGGATCCTTTATATTGGTTAGTTGTCTGTTTCCAAAATCATAGTCCCCCGATTGCGTCATCTTCAAACCAATGTCTTTAGGAAACTGCTTCTTAATACTTTTATCATGCACCCGGCCGAATTTGTCAATAGTTATGTTTCTGTTACGCACATGACCGAATTTGTCCATTTTCACTCGATGATATCTGCTTCTTTCAGTTCTTCAATGATGGATATTATTTCGTTATTGTGACCGCTGTGTCCAGCTTCTTGTGACGCCACTAGTAATCGTAGTCTACTGACCAGTTCATTCGCATTGTTCCAGTATATATAGTCTTTTTTCAAATTATTAAACTGCATCAGTCCATGTCCCGATCTTGGAGTACCGCCGACACTAGCAGATTTTGGAGCACCGCCGACGCGACTTCTTGTATCATATATTTTTCTTGGTATATGTTTTTTAGCAGAACTGATTGGGAACAACTGACTAATAATGTTTATGTATTTATAACTCGAGCTGCCTTTTATTTGCTGGTTTGGACTGTAATTTCTTCTATGTGCATTTGTTTGCTTCAAAATTTACTTATACGCATTTAAATCTTTAGTATGATATGAACCAATTTTTGGTGAGTTCATGAAAATCAATTCATATAATCCAGGTGTTCCTTCGTACACAATATCACCAATTATTATATCATCACCAGCTATTTGAAACGATTGATTTCCAATCATCCATTCATCATCTTTTTTGTACGGTCCGTATACCACGTCAATCCCGCTGTTGGGTTGAAGGTATAGTTGTAAGTATTTTCTTGCTATTGGTCCAAACTGTTTTGGCAAATCTTCAGCTGCCGGCATCAATTTTCGAGCAACACTTTGCGCTGATCCAAGAAATTTTGGTGTTTCAAATACATTTTTTTCTTCTGGATACGCTTCAAAAACATCTTCTGGAATATCTTGTATTGAAGTATCTTCCTCCTTTGTTGGTAGAGTATAGTAGTTTGCCGTTTGTTTTTCCAATTTTTTCTTTTTAATTTTAGGTGTAAACGTATCCGACACTTGCGCCTCTTCTTCTTTTGTTTCCAATTTAATAGGATGTTTCTTCTTGTTACCATTTAATTTTGTAGCTATTTCTTTAAGCGGAGTAGTTACTGGTTCCAGTGTACTTTGAAGCAACATATTTGAATCCAGTTTTCCGGATCGTAAAGCATTAAATTTTTTACGTATATTGCTTGCCGCTTTTATAATGTTCTTTTTAATCGCCTTTTTATCCATCTCGATGACTGCTTCCTAGAACGATTTCTCAAGAACTGAAGCTCTATCGCATGCGACTGCTGTATTTAATGGTCGTATTTAGGCGGACCAGTTCGAAACTGCTATACCGGCTACCAAACCAGTTCGAAAAATGTTTGGATCAGTATAGAAGCAGCTTGGTAGCAGTTTAGGAGCAGCTTAGGAGCAGTTTAGGAGCAGCTTAGGAGTAGTTTAGGAGCAGCTTAGGAACAGCTTAGAACCAGCTTGGAAGCAGCTTAGAACCAGCTTGGAAGCAGTTTAGGACCAGCTTGGAAGCAGCTTAGAACCAGCTTAGAAGCAGCTTAGGAGCAGTCAGCAGAACTGGTAATATCATTTTTCGGATGTTGAGCCTTTCCAGAAGCGGTCAAACTTGCTCCTGTATCTTCCATTGCGTATATCAATTATATCGTTTTTCTATCTATTATTCATATCGTTCTTCTTTGCAAATAGTTAAAAATCCATAGTTATCACACCAACACTCTCTGCATAATTCTTTGAATTGATTGAACGACATGTCGGAATTAATATGATCATCGTAGATAAGTCTGAGGTTGAGATCATCCTGTTTGAAGATTGCAACAAGATTCCAATTATCCCGTACATGATGTTTGAGCGCCACTGTATACGTTTGCGTCAAGTAGAAACAATCATCATTGTAGTGTCGAGAGTGGCTAAAATATTCTTCTGTTATGGCTTTTTTCTCCGGCGCAGATACATCGTCGAATATTACCAGCGAATTTGGTCGTGCTTCTTTCGGCGGTATGACATCATCGTTATTAGAGTATGTAAAATAACCCAAACCTTTAACACTTTTAATGATTCGTTTCAGATATTGATATTTCGGTTGGTGTAATGATTTGGAATAGATGTATATGTTTTCAAATGCCACACCATTAGGATCCTGGATAAGTGATAGAAGAAGTGACGTTTTGCCGCATCCACTTGGACTACAGATGATCGCTCTAATACTCCTCGGTAGCAGTGGACAATTTTTCTTGAAATCAGTGCTGTCCTCGTCAGACGAAAACTCGAAATTTTGAACTGGTAACGTCTCTTGCTGTTTAACGAATGAAGAAGACATCGTCGATGTTGATCAAATAACACTATTTCTCATACTAAGAAAGTTGAGTAAATTTCCAGCATATTTATAACATATATAAATAGTACAGCATATGTTCTTTTGTTTCAGTTCACTTTTAAATGTCGACGTGGAAACAACTAGCAGTTAGTCGTGAGAAGACAAGCGGTGTGAAAAGATCTGGTTGCGGTATAGTAAACGGAGTAATCAACAAATTACCATTTGAAATTCATATACCTGGCTATCAGTATTGTGGACCTGGAAATAGACTGCGCGAGCGATTGCTACGAGGTGATCCGGGTATCAACAAATTGGACGCTGCATGCAAAGACCACGACATCGCCTATTCACAGTTTAAAAATATTCAAGATCGACATAAAGCTGATTTAAAACTAGCTGATAAAGCGTGGGAGCGAGTTAAATCGTCGGACGCAAATCTTGGCGAGCGAGCTGCTGCTTGGGCTGTAACGAACGCGATGAAGTCGAAAGTAAAATTAGGAATGGGTCATTCAAAGAAGAACAAAAAAGGACAAAAATTAATATTTGGCGCTGGAATTCGTGATTTGAGAAGTATATTGAAGAAAAAGAAGCCGAAAACTATTAAGAATGCGATAAAATTTGCACTGAAGGCTGCGAAGAATATTTTCAAGAAGAAGAAGGACAGTCAATTTACAACACCATTCAATTCACAGTCAATTTTACCATTCTTAGTTCCACTTTTTGCCGGTCTGTCCGCTGTAGGATCACTTGCTGGAGGTGCTGCTGGTGTTGCGAAAGCAGTGAATGCTTATAAAACAGCAAAGAAACAATTGGATGAAAATGAACGTCATAACAGGATGATGGAAGCAATTGCACTTGGATCCAAATCTAGAACTGGACTTTATTTCAAACCATATAGAAGAGGTTTGGGACTTTACATCAAATCAAAAAACCGCTAAGCGAGCTACCCGATCGACCATTAACTGATCGCGACATTTATCAGTTTGGAAACAAATATTTGTCAAATTTTCGTGGCGTGTTCATGAGAGATGATTTACCGAAACGTCCAAGGCGAAAGGAGTGTGGAGTCGTCAATTTGGATAATTCATCGGGACCAGGAAGCCATTGGGTAGCGTACGCCAAAGATAACAAAAACATCGAAATATTTCGATCGTTATGGAAATTTTTCCACCAACTGCAGAAGTTGTGCAATATTTACATGGCAATAATATTAAATATAATTATAATAGGTATCAAAATTATGAACAATATAATTGTGGACATTTATGTCTAGAATTTTTATGTAATACAAATTCAATAATTTTGTTTCACTTCTCATTTATACTTTAAATATATACCCGTGATAAGAATTTTCTCTCATTCGTATCTTAGACACCATGTCGCTAACATTAACGTTAAGTGGTGACTCATCTATATTAACGGCTGAATATTTTCCACCCATCGATTTGCCGGGTGATTATGTATGCGGGTTGGTCAATTTTGAAACATATAATGCAGTGCCAAATATCGACGAAACAAATAACTTATTTCATTACGGTGATGATGAAGTGAAATGCATCGAGATACCTGTCGGCAATTATGATCTGGAAGATTTGGAGTTTCAAATAGAAGATCGGATACTAGAGAAGAGAAAACCGGGTGATAGCCCGCAACTTATACTTCGTGCAAATAAAAATACGCTAAAAAGTGAAATAAAATGTACGGAAACAATTCATTTCGATCAAGAACGAACAATTGGCTCGCTACTTGGCTTCAGTAAGCGAAAACTTGCGGCTGGTCATTACCACTATTCCGATAAACCAACGAATATCATGAAAGTGAATCTGATACAAATTGAAACTAACATTACAACGAACAGCTACCTGAACAACGTTCCAGCACATAATATTTATTCGTTTTCGATTCAAGTTGAACCTGGGCATAAAATAAGCGAATCACCGAATACAGTTATTTATATGCCGGTGACCGTGAGACGGATAACATCTCTAGTTTTACGAATTGTGGATCAAGACGGCAATTTAGTGAATTTTCGAGGCGAAACGATAACAGTAAAGTTGCATTTGAAGCCAGCGTAAAAATGTTGGTATTTAAAGACGAAAATGTGGTGCGACCGATCAGTCTACAACTTGCCACCAAGGTGAACGGATCGATGAGAAAGAAGCAACAACGACCGCCATTAACAAGAGAGAACAAACAATTTCTACGACAACTGGGTTTCAAGCAGAAGAGGAAAAAATGAGCAGCATTTTAAGCATCAATACTGGAATCGATTTCGATGAAAGCATTTCAAACATCGAGTATCACTGCTATTCGCCGTTTCTAAATGCGTTTGGGAACAGCGATGAAATTCGAATCTGCTGTCAAAACCAAGATCTGTTCCTGCTGCCGCACGAAAGTTGTCTGTATGTGGAAGGACAATTGTTGAAGAGTGATAAAACAGTATCGACTACAGCGGAATTATCCAACAATTCATTGGCGTACCTGTTTGAAGAAATACGATATGAACTGAACGACGTGGAAATCGATCAATGCAAGTACGTTGGAGCAACAACAACGTTAATCAATTATTTGGCATTAAACGTAAATGAAAGCAAACTACCCTACAACGCCGGATAGTGTCCGGAAAAAACAATTAAAGTAACGGAAAAAGGCTACTTCAATTTCTGTCTACCATTGGCGCGGATGTTTGGATTTCTTAACCATTACAAAAAAGTTATCATCAATGCGGAACATCAACTAATTCTGACTCGGGCTCGGACGGATCATGATGCAGTTATATCACCAACGGAAGACGCCACTTTCCATATACATAAAATTCAATGGATGGTTCCACACGTTACAGTTGCAGATGAACAGAAACTAAAGTTGTTGAAATATGTGGAAAATAGTCAAGATATTACAATTGCTTTTCGATCATGGGATATGCATATACAGCCAACGATTCCAACAGCGAGACAAAACATTTGGACGGTGAAAACATTGACTCAGCTGGAGAAACCACGCTACATTATATTCGCTCTACAAACGGATCGACGAAATAAAAAAGATAAAGATTCCAGTATTTTCGATCACTGTGAACTTTCAGACGTCAAAGTTTATTTAAATTCTGCGAAATACCCGTACATGGATTTGAATTTGGATTTCAATAATGATAGATATGCTGTAGCATATCACATGTATTCGAAATTTCAACAAGCATATTATGATTGTAAGAAGAATGAGCCGCTTTTAAGCAAAACACAATTCAAGAATAGCGCTCCAATCATATTCATTGATTGTTCTCATCAAAACGAAACATTGAAAAGTGGACCAGTGGATATTCGAATTGAATTTAAAACGTTGAAGGAGGTGCCAGAGAATACATCAGCATTCTGTCTTCTACTACATGACCGCGTGGTTCATATAATCCATTCACGAATATTGTTACAAAATATGTATAAAGGCATCGCAATCCGACTATAAATCAACCAGTTTCGCTCTAGACAACGCACAATGAAGGCCGACGCAGCAATTGTTGACTTCCAAGGATTTCCAAATTCAACAAATGGGAAATTCTACATAAAGGAATTGGCTGTGTTGAAATTCGATTCTTCCGAAGAAAATTATGGTGAAGATTATATACTACAACACTATATTTTCAAATCACCAATACCGTTTTGCGGACTAAGCGAAAAAGATCAACGCACAGCTCGCTGGTTGCGGAAAAATCATCATGGCTTCGCCTGGATGGATGGACATATTGAATACGAGGAACTACAATACATTTTAATAAACAATCTGCACGGAACTCGAATTATCTATACGAAAGGAGAAGAAAAAGTGCGGTATTTGAAACGACTACTACCATCAGCGCCCATTATGAACTTTGAAGAAATAACAATTTGCCCCAAGTTGGGAATCATAACATCAACATACACTAGTCCTCGATGCGGCTTTCATTCCGGAGCAACTTGCGCCATGGAAAATGTCATATCCATATACAAATATTATTGTAATAACATTTAAACATTTTTATTGTAAAATATTTTTTTTTAAAATAAATTTATTAAAATAAAAAAATGTGTTTTTATTTAGAGAAAAACCTATTTAAACCCGTTGCAACGCCATCTTTTCATGGAATTTGGAATCTAGGTACAGAGTTCGCGGTAGTTTAGATTAGCAACGCCATCTTTTAATGGCTAGTTTAACTATCAAAAAGGATTTTCAGCACCATCTATTGACAATTTCTCAAACTTACGCACAGGGATCGCTAGTATCCAGACGAGCAGCGACATCTAGTAGTGAATTTACAGGAAGGTGGCTGCGCCATCTGTTACGGAATTTTTCAATTTTTAGGTTAGAAAAAATTTTGTTAGGTTAGGTTATGTTAGACAAAATTTTGTTGGGTTCTGTTAGGTTGGATCAAGTTCCATTGGGTTCTGTTAGGTTAGAAAAAATTTCACTAGATATCGTTAGGTTGAAGACCAAATTTTGCTCCACCCACTGCCGAAGGCTTTTAAAACCACCCCGGTAGTTTTCCCTCCATCCGAGGTCACTCAAAAAGTCGGATGGTGGGATGGTGGTTTTCAAAGCCCCCAAAAGTAACTACTCCCAAGAAATATTCTCTATACTTCACGAACTTCAAATAGTCAAATCTGATATTATTGAACCACTAGGTGATTATCTGGATGAAACTTATAAAGAAGATGCTAGCGAATATGATGATGATGATTAAAAATTTATTGGATTTTGAATAACATTGCCATCTACAAGACCGCAGTTATCTATTAAATTTAATATGCCGATTCAGAAAACTATAAAATGCATAATTATTCATATTATACATTTGCTTATTATAGATTACATATATTATAGATTACAATTGCATACACATTATGGATAAAGAACGGGAGCTGAAGCGAAAAATTTTAATTGGAACTAAATCTAAATGTGATAAATATCGCACACTGAAAGATATTGATTTTGAACAAGAAAAATATTTACAAGAATCCTTTAAACCAATTACTGAACCAGTCAAGGAACCAGCTGCCGAAATAAAATATGAACCAATAAAAGTTTCTTGCTTAAAGACGAAAAATCGATGCAACCTGAAATTAAAAAAGCACATTTTTCCGCTGAATCTAATACTGGTATAAAACTACCTTCCACTGCAACACAACCATTACCTTTGAGTGACTCAGTTTACGTCACCACCGATATATATTTTTCTGAGTTGTATTCCAGCTCATACATTTTATCATCGCTGTAGGGTATAAAATAGTTAAACTTACACAATATTATCTATTTACCGGTGGTTATTAAGGGCAGGGTAATATATTAAAATAATTTTTTTTGCATTTTTTTTTTTGATTTTTTTAACTGAGTGCATAATATCTCAAGAATATTGTCTCAAAATTTCAAGTTGATTGGAGCAAAATTGACGAAGTTATAAGCATTTTTGTTGTTACCTAGCAGATTTTTCGCTGTCTATATATCTCTCTCTCTCAGTTATATTATAGAAATTTCAATGGAAGTACTAACGTGTTTATACCTGTACTATATATTTTGCCAGTGTAGGGTACAAAATTTAGTTTAGCAATAAGTATTCTATATCAGTTTTATACAAGAATTTTTAAGTGTTCAAAACTTTAAAGCGTTTTCCCCACAGCTCACGTTTTCAAAGTCGGTGCCCCCCATAACTTCAAAACTACAGCACCGATCCATTTGAAATTTTGAACACTATTTCTGTACATAATTTACGAGGTAACGCTAGTAGTAGTTTTTGGAGAGTTCAGGAGCCTCCTCCCTCCTCCCGATTTTTTTAACGACCGCGGGAGAAGATAGGTAAGCTATGTCGTCTAGATGGCATTGCTGGTCTGAACCACTGTGAACTCTGTACCTTGATTCAAAATTCCATGAAAAGATGGCGTTGCTGGTCTGAACCACTGTGAACTCTGTACCTTGATTCAAAATTCCATGAAAAGATGGCGTTGCTAGTCGGAACCGCCGCGAATTCTGTACCTAGATTCAAAATTCCATGAAAAGATGGCGTTGCCACGAACCACTGCGAACTGTGTATCATGATTCATAATTTTATCATATTTTTATCTGAAAATAGGTTTATACAGGTTTTCCACTAAATAAAAACACATTTTTTTTTTAAATTGTTAATTGTTATTTTTTTTTTATTAAATAAAAACACAATTTTTTTATTTTTTATTTTTTTAATTTTTTTAATTTTTCTTATTTTAATAAATTTATTTAAAAGAAATATTTTACAATAAAAGTGTTTAAATGTTATTACAATAATATTTGTATATGGATATGACATTTTCCATGGCGCATGTTGCTCCGGAATGATGGCCGCATCGAGGGCTAGTGTATGTTGATGTTATGATTCTCAACTTGGGACAAATTGTTATTTCTTCAAAGTTCATTATGGGCGCTGATGGTAGTAGTCGTTTCAAATAGCGCACTTTTTCTTCTCCTTTCGTATAAATGATTCGAGTTCCGTATAGATTGTTTATTAAAATGTACTGTAGTTCCTCGTATTCAATATGTCCATCCATCCAGGAGAACCCATGATGTTTTTTCCGCAACCAGCGAGCTGTGAGTTGATCTTTTTCACTTAATCCACAAAACGGTATTGGTGATTTGAATACATAGTGCTGTAGTATATAATCTTCACCACAATTTTCTTCGGAAGAATCGAATTTCAACACAGCCAATTCCTTTATGTAGAATTTCCCATTTGTTGAATTTTGGAAATCCTTGGAAGTCAACAATTGCTGCGTCGGTCTTCATTGTACGAAGTCTAGAGTCAAACTGTTCAGCTTAGAATTCAGCAATTAATGTTTTATTTAAAATAAAACTGATTTTTATAGGTGTGAGCTTGCTTAAATAAGTCGTGTGTATGTATGTTTTACTGACGTCATTAACAGATATATTGCTACTAATACTACGAACGAAAATTTCAGTCTAATATGTAAAAATAAAAATTATGTTATAATTTGCTTTATTTTAAGTACAAACATTACTCGAATATTATAATTCGATATAAAATTCACATAATTGTGTATGTATATTTGCTACTATGAACCTTATGTAACTTAAATAAACGACTATTTATAGAAATAAAGTTAGTTTTTATTCATATGCAGATTTTTTGCTAGCAAAAGTAATAAGTTTTAAAACTAATATCAATGTTATAAAAAATTAATTTTGAAATTAAACGTACACGCTATAGAAAGGTTCACGCTATAGCGTATTAATTTATATTTTATAAAAAATAATTTCTTAACTATGTAAGTATATGTAATATTATTTATGTGTATTTTTTTAACGGTACAAAGTTATAATCACATAGAGCAAACTGCTGACGAAGTGCATTCCACACGTTACCGTATCGTATATATCTCATATGTATATACATCTCAAATGTAGCAAGTGTACCTACTTGTTTAAATTTTCATAAACGAAATTTATACCAAAATGAAAATTTGATTGTAAAAAACTAGGAAATTCTATCAATATTAGAAAATTTATTTTCAAGAATAGTATTATTGATACTAAAAATTTATTTCGAATAAGAACCTACATATTCATTTAACGTAAAATGTTTAGCCACCGATAATGTACTAGAAATTAAAACGATTTCTTTCTGTGTAATAAAACTAGCATATTTTTTTATAAACTGAGCACTCAAAATTGATAGGAAAATTCTGGTTTCCTAGATAGTTATGTTAAGATACGCTTTTTAGGATTAAAAAATTAATGTTGTGCTAACCTTTCTACTCCTAAATAAAAGCATTTATACAGTTTAAAACATTTTTTAATAAAAAAATCGATAGTTTTAGACAATTTAAACAATACCCATATATACCCATATGATGAAAATTGTAATTTGGATTATGTATTACCCATGTCTGCTTTTAAACTATTTGCAGTCTAATTTTATAAAAACACCTAAAAATTATCTGTTACTATATGTAAATAATAAAAATTATTATATATATTTCTAAGCAAACGAATTGAAAATGTAATTTTATACCATAAGAATAAATGCGTATATATAGGGTGGACAGTAAATAACTCTCATAATTTTTAAAGAGCGGATCAAAACTTTAATTTTGGATTACGAAATTTTATTTTTTTTCCGGAGTTAAGCTGCATTCAATTAATTAACCCTTTCCTGCTCAGCAGTTTTACATCATTACTGTTCAAACTATACTTCAAATTAACAAATCATTAATAACATGGGTAAATACTTATTAGCAAGAATTACATAGTTTACACATATGTTCTATCGCACCAGAATGTTAATAGGACAATGCGATTTAATTGCCTATATTCAGGAGCAAGCAAAAACATTATTTATTTTAATAGCTTAGAAAATACACATTACATTTTTTTTCGTTGTAAGAACAATCATTTCGGTGATCTTTTTTAACGAATTACTAAAATTGCTTAAGGACTGTGGTATGTAAGAAATAACAACACTCACATAATTTTAAAATAATTAACATACAGCTATTGGAAAAGTTACAAAGATTTTTTTAACAACTTATTAAATGTTGATAGCTTATTTTAATATCTTCTATAGGGTCGTAAGTATAACCCTAAACCCGAAATTTTTTCATCACCATCGTTGGTGACTGTATTCTTGTCATCATCAGCTTCTCCTTCGCTCGCAGTATCTTCGTTGTCGCTAGCAGATGTTTTTTCATCGCTGTCTTCGTCATCATTTGATATATACTTTAGCACTGGTTCAATAATATCATGCTTTTCCAATTCCCTGGTTATTGAGATAATCCGCTTTCCAATGTCACTTTCCTTTAAATTATTAAAACGGCTTCGTTTTTTCTCGTTTTCGATATAATCCGCAAAGCTGGGATTTATAATATGACTCCTTTCCATTAAATTACATATAGTATTAACCATTTCTTCTCCAATTTGCGTCTGAGTCGCTAAACTTCTTAGTTCATCAACTAAATGGTTCGGGTCATCAAAATATTCTTCTTCATCAACAGGTTTCGAATGGTCATTATGAAGGTTAGTATTTTCATCATCATATTTGAAACGTTTAGCTTCTCCATTTATTGAATTAGATGTTGAAGGTTGGTCCTTTTCTTCCGAATTTTTATCTCCTTGTTCTTCATCCTTTGCGCATGCGTTCTGAAGCTCTTTGACCATTAATATGTCTAGAGCAGTTTGTAAGAGACCAGCTATCTTTGGAGTAAAACTTGTTTCTTTGTAGTTATCAGGCGATGGTAAATGCTTTTGTTCATCAGATCGATTATCTTCGACATTTACCGATTGTAGAATATTATGCGAGTTTTTTAAAGCGTGGAATTTACTTCTGATTGCTTCTGCTGCAGCCATCATACTGTCATCAAAAGTATTCAAGTTTCTTTTAGATAGATCTGTATCTTTGTCGTGTTGATTTTGAAATACTGGTGCTTTATCTTCCTTTTCTTCATTTCTTGCTTCAAAACTATATTCGGTTTCATTATCATCTTTTTCATCATTAGATTTTGACGATTCACGTTGTCTCCTGTTCTCCGCGCTGTTCACTTGTGTCCCATTATTTACCGTGGTATATTCAAACTGATTATTTGCGATCTGGTCATTATTGTTTGTTTGATGTTCCTGAGCATGCACTCTTCTTTTTATATGACGTAAAAGAGAACTTCTCCGCGAAAATATCTTGTCACAACGTATACAATTAAACATTTTGATAGATGTGAATAGTTCGATTTATAACATAACACTGATTAGTTTTTATATCTACATGATCTTATATAGTACAACCAGAGCAGAACTGACGTAAAGTAATGACACCAAAATGCACCAAAGGTGCACCAAATGACACCAAAATGCACCAAAGGTGCACCAAATGACACCAAACTGCACCAAATGACACCAAAATGCACCAAAATGACACCAAACTGCACCAAAATGACACCAAATGCACTAAAGGTGTACCAAATGACACCAAAATGCACCAAAATGTCACCAAATGACACCAAAATGCACCAAAATGTCACCAAATGACACCAAACTGCACCAAAATGACACCAAACTGCACCAAATGACACCAAAAAGCACCAAAGGTGCGCCAAATGACACCAAAATGCACCAAAATGACACCAAAATGCACCAAAATGACACCAAACTGCACCAAATGACACCAAACTGCACCAAATGACACCAAACTGCACCAAATGACACCAAAATGATACCAATCTGCACCAAATGACAACAAAATGCACCAAAATAACACCAAAATGATACCAAACTGCACCAAATGACACCAAAATGCACCAAAATGACACCAAACTGCACCAAACTGCACCAAAATGACACCAAACTGCACCAAAATGCACCAAAATGACACCAAAATGCACCAAAATGACACCAAACTGCACCAAATGACACCAAACTGCACCAAATGACACCAAACTGCACCAAATGACACCAAAATGATACCAATCTGCACCAAATGACAACAAAATGCACCAAAATAACACCAAAATGATACCAAACTGCACCAAATGACACCAAAATGCACCAAAATGACACCAAACTGCACCAAAATGACACCAAACTGCACCAAACTGCACCAAAATGACACCAAAAAATACACCAAATTACACCAAATTTACACCAAAATTACACCAAAAATACACCGAATTACACCAAAATTACACCAAATAACACCAAAAATACACCAAAAATACACCAAATAACACCAAAATTACACCAAAAATACACCAAATTACACCAAATTTACACCAAAATTACACCAAAAATGCACCAAGTTACACCAAAATTACACCAAATAACACCAAAAATACACAAAATAACACCAAAATTACACCAAAAATACACCAAATTTACACCAAAATTACACCAAATTACACCAAAAATACACCAAATAACATCAAATTTACACCAAAATTACACCAAAAATACACCAAATGACACCAAATGATTACAAGTTAAATCAAAAATACGCCATAAAGACATCAAATTACACCAAAAAAATTCTAAAATGCACCAGTTTCTGTGCTGCTTTACTGTTGACGTTACTTTACGTCAATTCTGCTCTGGTTGTACTATATAAGATCATGTCGATATAAAAACTAATCAGTGTTATGTTATAAATCGAACTATTCACATCTATCAAAATGTTTAATTGTATACGTTGTGACAAGATATTTTCGCGGAGAAGTTCTCTTTTACGTCATATGAAAAGAAGAGTGCATGCTCAGGAACATCAAACAAACAATAATGACCAGATCGCAAATAATCAGTTTGAATATACCACGGTAAATAATGGGACACAAGTGAACAGCGCGGAGAACAGGAGACAAAGTGAATCGTCAAAATCTAAAGATGAAAATGATGATAATGAAACCGAATATAGTTTTGAAGCAAGAAATGAAGAAAAGGAAGATAAAGCACCAGTATTTCATATAGGTAAGAAATGGGGGTCGCCTTGCTTTCAACTACCGTGTTTCAATTACTTTTTCAAGGTCACCATTTTCACTTCGGATGTTTTCGGCTTTCATCGCTAATATTCGCACCCGTCCAATATAAATATATTTAGTGGGATTTTATGTTTTTAGTTAGTTGTTAAAAATAGTTGAAAGAGTGAAGATGAGCTCGTCCAAAATGTATAGTATTTTTCAGCTGTTTGGAAATAAATTAAAACCAACTAACGAGAGGTTTGGATTGTGGTTATTGTTGGAAAATTTGGATAACAACAATCTGATTATTGATATTGGGAATATAAATTATACAGAAGAAGAAAAGCTATTGTCCAACAGCAATTTAAAACTGCTAACACCAATTACAGAACCTTTTTGTGACAATATAAATCTTGTGAAAATAAGTGATATTCGGAATTGTGAAGAACGAGTGCTAAAGGAAAACAGTTTTATTGTGAAAAAAGAAATATGTGGTGCTTTTAATAGTTACTTACGAGGAAAATTTTCTAAATTTATTTCTACAAGACATGCAGTAAAAGCAAAACTACCTTTTCTTTTACAAAGTGAAAATAAAATGGCCAAAGGAGTTAAAGAAATTATCGGAAAGGAAGAAATGGAAAATATTAATAAAAAATACATAAATCCAATATGTATTCCGTATAAAGTGGAACTAGCGGACGTTAAGGTGGAGACTCTACTGGAAGAACTGCCAAACGTTTTAAATCAACTTAAAGTGGACGACTACTATCTTTTAGATTTGGATATAACACAGGATTTTGCGGGAATATTTAACAAGATAGAAATGTGTCAATTTTTAACGAATAATTGTAACTTCTGTTACCAAGGAGAGTACAAAGAGAATTGCAATGTAATTGTGGATAATGATAAAACAGTTGGAATTGATTGCTTAACATGGCTAAATTCGAATGCTAGAATTAAAATATATAACAAATTTGTCTGCCAAATAACAAGTCCTGGAGTCAATAAACAAATTGGTAATCACATCATTGACTTTATCAGTTGTCCAGATATGCGATTAGACGAAACATTTTTATCTGTTTTGGCTAATCTTTCTCAATTTCATCTTTTCATGGAATTTTGAATCTAGGTACAGAATTCGCGGCGGTTCCGACTAGCAACGCCATCTTTTCATGGAATTTTGAATCAAGGTACAGAGTTCACAAACATCATGAAACCAGAATTTTCCTATCAATTTTGAGTGCTCAGTTTATAAAAAAATATGCTAGTTTTATTACACAGAAAGAAATCGTTTTAATTTCTAGTACATTATCGGTGGCTAAACATTTTACGTTAAATGAATATGTAGGTTCTTATTCGAAATAAATTTTTAGTATCAATAATACTATTCTTGAAAATAAATTTTCTAATATTGATAGAATTTCCTAGTTTTTTACAATCAAATTTTCATTTTGGTATAAATTTCGTTTATGAAAATTTAAACAAGTAGGTACACTTGCTACATTTGAGATGTATATACATATGAGATATATACGATACGGTAACGTGTGGAATGCACTTCGTCAGCAGTTTGCTCTATGTGATTATAACTTTGTACCGTTAAAAAAATACACATAAATAATATTACATATACTTACATAGTTAAGAAATTATTTTTTATAAAATATAAATTAATACGCTATAGCGTGAACCTTTCTATAGCGTGTACCTTTAATTTCAAAATTAATTTTTTATAACATTGATAATAGTTTTAAAACTTATTACTTTTGCTAGCAAAAAATCTGCATATGAATAAAAACTAACTTTATTTCTATAAATAGTCGTTTATTTAAGTTACATAAGGTTCATAGTAGCAAATATACATACACAATTATGTGAATTTTATATCGAATTATAATATTCGAGTAATGTTTGTACTTAAAATAAAGCAAATTATAACATAATTTTTATTTTTACATATTAGACTGAAATTTTCGTTCGTAGTATTAGTAGCAATATATCTGTTAATGACGTCAGTAAAACATACATACACACGACTTATTTAAGCAAGCTCACACCTATAAAAATCAGTTTTATTTTAAATAAAACATTAATTGCTGAATTCTAAGCTGAACAGTTTGACTCTAGACTTCGTACAATGAAGACCGACGCAGCAATTGTTGACTTCCAAGGATTTCCAAAATTCAACAAATGGGAAATTCTACATAAAGGAATTGGCTGTGTTGAAATTCGATTCTTCCGAAGAAAATTGTGGTGAAGATTATATACTACAGCACTATGTATTCAAATCACCAATACCGTTTTGTGGATTAAGTGAAAAAGATCAACTCACAGCTCGCTGGTTGCGGAAAAAACATCATGGGTTCTCCTGGATGGATGGACATATTGAATACGAGGAACTACAGTACATTTTAATAAACAATCTATACGGAACTCGAATCATTTATACGAAAGGAGAAGAAAAAGTGCGCTATTTGAAACGACTACTACCATCAGCGCCCATAATGAACTTTGAAGAAATAACAATTTGTCCCAAGTTGAGAATCATAACATCAACATACACTAGCCCTCGATGCGGCCATCATTCCGGAGCAACATGCGCCATGGAAAATGTCATATCCATATACAAATATTATTGTAATAACATTTAAACACTTTTATTGTAAAATATTTCTTTTAAATAAATTTATTAAAATAAGAAAAATTAAAAAAATTAAAAAAATAAAAAATAAAAAAATTGTGTTTTTATTTAATAAAAAAAAAATAACAATTAAAAATTTAAAAAAAAAATGTGTTTTTATTTAGTGGAAAACCTGTATAAACCTATTTTCAGATAAAAATATGATAAAATTATGAATCATGATACACAGTTCGCAGTGGTTCGTGGCAACGCCATCTTTTCATGGAATTTTGAATCTAGGTACAGAATTCGCGGCGGTTCCGACTAGCAACGCCATCTTTTCATGGAATTTTGAATCAAGGTACAGAGTTCACAGTGGTTCAGACCAGCAACGCCATCTTTTCATGGAATTTTGAATCAAGGTACAGAGTTCACAGTGGTTCAGACCAGCAACGCCATCTAGACGACATAGCTTACCTATCTTCTCCCACGATCGTTAAAAAATCGGGAGGAGGGAGGAGGCTCCAGAACTCTCCAAAAACTACTACTAACGCTGGGGAGTTTTTTTTATAATTTGTTAATAATTTTTATTTTACAATAACAAATTAGCCAATTTTTTTCGCAAAAATCGTGTTTTTCCGTTCTAAGTGTTCCAAAAAAGTGAAAAATTGAAATTTCGACAAACCCTCCCAGCGTTACCTGAGGAAAACTATTATCTAACGAATGAACTTTAATCTTTTTATTTCGGATGATCCAGCACCAAGTTATGAGGGGCACCGCAATTCTACTTTTTTCCGAGACACGTTGAATAATTGCTGCCATTAGTGTATTTTTTAATATTTATTCATGAAAATTTTATATAATATTCTTCGAATGTTATACTTTAAAGCACCACTGGTTTTAATAAAGAGATATAATATATATATATATATATATATATATATATATATATATATATATATATATATATATATATATATATATATATATATATTAGCGAATATCATTTTCGGATTCTAGAGACCTAAAAACAAATTTATGTTATAATCCCGGGTTCAACTCTTACCATACTAATGGCCGCAATAGATGTATTTCCAGAATGAAAATTCGCTAAAAGAGGTAACTGTAATTTTCAATGGATAATTGAATACTAAAATGAAAGAATATTGCGTTAAATAATGTCAGTGTGGATAATGAAAATATGATAGTTTTAAAAATTTCTTTAGAATAGAATGAATAGAGGAAATTTGTTATAACGAATTTGCAGACAGATAAACAAGCAGAGCTTAGGTATAACATAAAAATTTTCAAAATTATAAAAACCATTGCTACTAACCTGACATTCGTATGTTCCATTATCCCTCTTTTGAACGTACTTTATTTGGAGCGTCCAGTCGTCTGAACCTTCCGGATGTAATACTTGAAAACGTTCATCATTGGTGTACATTGACATTCCAGACGATAGAATATGCCAGTCACGACGACGAATCCATGATATCTGCTAAAAACAAAAATTCCATAAAAAATGTATTAATTTTTATATCTTTAGGCTTAAGATTATAAATTACTTATTTCTAGGCCTAGTACACACAGGTGATTTTTCATCGGTCGAACGATGCGATTGTTTCGTCACTTTAATAGAACGCATCTATATAATTATATAAAAATCAAAACTGACTGACTGACTGACTGATCGATCAGCGCACAGCCGAAACCGCTGGGCCTAAAAACATGAAATTTGAACAAGGGTTTCTTATATAACGTAGGTGAGCACTAAGAAGAGATTTTTGGAAATTCACCCTCTAAGGGGGTGAAATAGGGGATGGAAATTTTCATAGAACACAAAAACACAAAATTTTCATAGAACACAAAATTGAACACAAAAGTTTCAGTGCTTTTAAAAATTCATCCCTTAGAGGGTTGAAACAGGGGAAAAACTTTAAATGGAAGTCTGTCCTTTTTACAATTGGAAATGTGGAAACTGATATGGTATGGTATGCTGGTGATTTTAAAATCGTTAAAAATTCATTGTTTAATGTGGAAATCCTAATCCTTATTCTAACTAATATTATAAATGCGAAATTGGATGTTTGTTGTTTAACTTGCTTTTGCGCTCCAATGACTTAACCAGTCAACTTGAAACTTTGCACAGACATAGCTTGGAAAGTTAAAGGCCATCTTTTAACCTGGGAAAATATTTAATAATGAAACAAAAAGATTCTTAGAGTTAGTCCGAACTCTGTTTGTTAGCAGATAGGACGATATATATCGATAAACATAGGTTTTTACCTCGAGAAAGTATCTGATTCCCGAGGGAAAATGTATTTAAAATGAGACAATGAAATACTGACAACTGACTGTTAAAAAAATGGAAGATTGATTTTAAACATTGCATATTGTTTATAGCGGGGATAGAAAGGGACACAGACGACTCTCTACCACGAAAAAATATCTGATTCCTGTGAGAAGTCTTATTCCCGTGGGAAAATATATTTAAAACGATAAAAAAGGATCACTGACTTCATTAAAACTTTGCATATTGTTAAAAAAATGTTATAGTCTACTTTTTACCTGGAGAAAATATTTTATTTCTGTGGGAAAATTCCTATGGGAAAATGAAAGTACATTTTATACGTTTAAACTAGATGTCATAAAAATCAGAAACCACGAGTGAAAGGGCTGAGTGGATTCTAGCACACACTACGTCGTCAAAAGTATGGGTACACCTTGAGTCAAGGTGTGTCCATACTTTTGATGCGGTAGTGTACTTAATGTTGTAGTACACTGCCGTGTCCAAAGTAGGGGCACCCCTTGGATCAAGATGTGCCCATACTTCTGAGGACGTAGTGTGTGCTAAAACCCGCTTAGTTCTTCTACTGCCACGCGGACAGAACCGCGGGTAAATGCTAGTTTCTTTATACGAATGTGAATACGAGCGCAGCGGTTGTTCCTATCATGGTTATTTTAAAAATAATACTATGTTTTGTTCTTCTAACAATTGAGAATTAGCATGAACGATAAGAAAAGCTTGAGATTCTACATAGATATAACATTACTCCAACAGTTAGATTGAGCTTGCTAGAATTAGCATATATGCATATAGTCTAGATATATCCTGTTTCAAATACAATTGATCATGAGTCAAAGTTAAAAAATTAAATAATTCGTTTATTCGAAACAAACCAATCTTCTATTCGTTTCTAAAAACAAACTGCAATTTTAAAATTTACGTAAGTGCAATAATGAAAAAGATAAAGTCAAGTAAACGGAAATTATTCAAATTCATAAGTGATAAAGCATGGTTAAATTTAACTGAAATGGACCATAGTAAGAATACTAGGCTGCTATTAATATAATATTAAGCTACAAATTAATTAACTATTATATAATTAAAATTAAAATGCCTTATTATTATAAAGTACACCAAAAGAAAAAATAAATATTTCAGTAATTCTATTAATTTCTGTTCTCTTTAGTTTCCTCATATTTAGCGACTTTAATTGAAATTTAGTCTTACAAATTAATAAAATATCATTCTTATATAATGTAAATATATGATGCAAATATTAAAAATATTGAAATTTAGCCACTTTTAATAAAACATTACAGATTTCATTACACTCTTGATTATTATATTTGCAACCACTGTAATAGATTTCGTAACACTCTCCTACAGAGCTACTCTTGCTATAAAAGTTCTAGTGATGTGATGTAACCCTCAAGATTTATAAGACAGTGTTGGATTCGTGATACTTAAGCTTTGTAAATCAACCCGAGAGTAGTATGGATTCCTAATTTGTATTTCTTTAAAATATAATTGTCATTGTAGAAAAACAAGGATTTCGATAGACAGAGGATCATTTATTGGTTGCCTTGTATTTAAGATCGTGATTTTGATGTTTATAAGCGTGTTTAACGTTATTTCGTAATTCAAAGAATATAAATCAGTTTAAACAATTAAATTTATTTACAGCTTTATTTAATTTGAAATTTAAAATTAGACTGTTTGTTTTTATCTGGTATGATTGACCGTAAGTGTGAAACGGATGCAAAAAAGATGTTCTTGGACACGGAATCATTTTAAAATTATTCAAAATGTAAACAAGGTAAAATGTTTAAAATGCAGTTTTAAGTTAACAGTAATAGTAGATCATTTATGATTAAATATTTAAAAACCGCTAAAGTTTGGGCAGCCTTGAATTATCTGTCTATTAAAAATATTCTAAATTCCAGTGTATTCGAATGGATTTGACAGATAAGCATTATAATAATCGGTGGCCATGATTCTCTGGCTTGAAAATGGCGAAGTGGCATAGAATAAAGCGCTGAATATTATAATAGGGTTACTATTTCCCATCACTAAGAAGTTCTCACTTCAAACATAGTAGGTAATAATAAATAATTATGATAAATAAATGAAAATTATTATATATTGCCAAGCAGGTTATCAGGTATTGATTATTAAAATCTGTATGTTAAAAATTACCTCAGAACCTGTGATCGCTCGATCTGAATGTCGCACACGACAGTGTAAAAATGCTGTACCTCCTAGCTGAACTGTCACGTTTGTTACTGTGTTATTTCCATTATTGTTGTATACAATTCCGTTTTCTGTAATGATCATGTGATTGCTGTTAAACATACTTGGGAAGGCATCGATTTCAATATTGCTTTCAGATGTAATGTCTTTAGTACTGACTATATTTTCGCTATTCATTAAAATACCCTCTTTACTAATTTCTGATAAAATGTTATCTTGCCGTATATCTCGCCAAAATGCCGACCGCTTCTCTGAAATAAAGAAAGATTCTTATGATTCGTAAATTATTAATTTTTACGTCATAGATATTATTATATTATAATGATTTCAACAAACAACCACTAGTACCCTGTGATTCATTAAAACATTTCGAATCCAGGTTTCCTGCAATGAACAAAATACCTATGAGAAAGTAATGCATTGAATAATGTTATATATTTGTTTTATAACAGTGTAGTAGCAACATATATGCACCTGCTTAGTTTGTCATTATTTAACTATAGTTGTTCCTTGTTCGTTACATTAAACTAGATTCGAAATGCCTGACTAAGTCGCAGTATATGTATATTTTCTGTTTGATCATAATTATTTCATATGAAGTACACATACTGTTAAAATAGTTGAGTTTAAAAAAAAAATGTAATCAGAGTTGAATTTACATTCTGTTAACTCTCAAAAAGTAATACATAATTAGGTTTTTGAAGAAAATTTTTTTTTGTCTGAAATGGAAAGATCATATGTAAGTTTTATAAGAAAACTCTTTTTATATATTTTTTTTAAACGCAATAATTAAGAATTTATATTAAATTAAAAATAAGTTTTTAAACTTCGAACCGATAACGGGCCGATAGTTTCCGAGCGTTTATGTGACGTAATAAAGGTTATATGGCCTGAACATAGGTACATTAGTGTCTTTTTATTTTCAATTAGATTATTGTTGCTATGAAGTTACTATTATAATCCATTTCACTTATCAATCTTCACTATGAATTTAAATAATTTCCGTTTTCTTGGCTTTATCTCTTTCATTATTGCACTTGCGTAAATTTTAAATTTGCAATTTGTCTTTAGAAAAGAATAGAAAATTTATTTGTTTCGAATAAAATAATTATTTAATTTTTTAAAGATGACTCATGCTCAATTGTATTTGAAATTGGGTATACTATGAAATTATTGTTGCTGTGAAATTGTTGTTTCTATCCAAATTATTGCTTGCTATAAACATCACTGTATTGAATAACTTATTGGAAATGTCTAATTTAAAGAAATATCGAGCTTGTTTTGTACCACTTTATGATAGCAATACAAAAATAAATCCGGGAAAATGTCCCTCAAGATTCTGAACGTCCAAATCAGTGAAACAACCACGAATAATTTTTCCTACCAAATTTTAATAATTCAGACACTTTTGACATATTATCTTTATGACGTCACAGACATCGCGATCTTTTTAGTGTTGTTTTTAACCAGTTGACATTTTTAAAAATTTTTCAAGTTTTAATAATTATCATTTATTATAATTCATTTAAAAAAAAATTTTCGCAATGATTATTAATATTATTTATGACATAGATTTGAAATAAAACAAAAAAGTGATATCTTTTTTCTATTCAAATATCCAATTGTTTCACTAGCGCTTTACTATACATTAGCGATATTCTAAAGGATGCTCATGCTCATGCTCATGCTCATGCTCATGCTCATGCTCATGCTCATGTTCATGCTCATGCTCATGCTCATGCTCATGCTCATACTCATACTCATACTCATACTCATACTCATACTCTACTTGTTCATACTTACTTTGCTTCATTTGCTTACAATAATTTTCGTATACCTTTTCCAATAATTTTTGGGATGACTTTTCGAGAGGATGTTATTAGTGACCATAAACTTTCAAGATGTTAAATTATTTTTTATTACTCATGCGGGAGAAGTACTAACTTAGCGCACACATTTCTGTACGCAAAATAGCTATTTGTCCACTGTACTCTTCCCGCATACTTTTCTGCGTGCGGAAAGTAACTTTCCACACGCAATTGGCAATAAAACACGCAAAATTTAATCAAAACACGCAAAGCCGCCTCCTAATTTTTCATTTAATAAATATTTCATAATTATTTCTATAGAAACCACCAACAAAGTAATTTAAACGATAATTAATTCAGAAAAAAAGACAAACACTTAAAAATATTATTTTAAAAAGTAATAAAAATGTCAAAAATAGGTGATAATAATAGAAAAAAGTATGTGAAATTCGTAATAAAAAATAGTATGTGCAACTCGTGCGGGATTGTCGATTGCCCCACTCAAGCGAATGAGCGCACTCACTACGTTCGTGCGTTCAACTTTGCTTACGTGGGCAATCAACAATTTCCCACACTTATTGCACAATATACTATTATTGCTTACAACAAATACCACCCTATATTCACTCCAATTGTATTTAAATTTGTTACCTGTTTCACAAGCAACGGTTTCTTTTTGCATTCATACAGATAAGTAGGTAATATGCTGCCAACAATACTGCTGATTATTGCCGTACTTGAAAAGTCATCTCATTTAAATATTGAAAAACTATACTTACGTACATAAATTATATACCTACATTTTTTCAAAGTCATCCCAAAAATTATTGGAAAAGGTATACGGAAATTATTGTAAGCAAATGAAGCAAAGTAAGTATGAACAAGTAGAGTATGAGTATGAGTATGAGTATAAGTATGAGTATGAGTATGAGTATGAGTATGAGTATGAGTATGAGTATGAGTATGAGTATGAGTATGAGTATGAGTATGAGTATGAGTATGAGTATGAGTATGAGTATGAGTATGAGCATGAGCATGAGCATGAGCATGAGCATGAGCATGAGCATGAGCATAGCATGAGTATGAGCATGAGCATGAGCATGAGTATCCTTTAGAATATCGCTAAGTATTGCTGTGACTAGGCACTTAGCTGCTGACAGTTCAAGCTCATTTTGAAAAGTGTGGTAGTGCATTATTAAAGGGTCTTTTCCTTTATGATTGTTTTCAGCTAATGTACATGTACGTGATAGTTTGTATTATTTACGTGTCTTAATTTTATTCAGGCTTTCATAAATAATAGATTTGCAATATTTAATTCACGCGAAGCAAAAGCAACCAACATATTGTTTGATCATACATATTTCGAATTTGTAACTCAAGGTAATAGCATCTTCGAGGTGACCCTGTCGTTCGCACTGCTTTTTTTCAAGTCATATTCCAGAGACAACAAAATAGCTTCTCGACCACAGTCTTCTTGCCATGATGATATAATATATCTAGGATCTTGCCCCAATAAGAAATATATTTTATCCGTTAATAACGTTATTTTGTGGAAGTACTTTGGAGAGAAGAAGGGGCAAATATTGAATTTTTTTAATAGTATAAAAATCTATTGCAAAAGACAATGAAATCCCAAGGAGTTCAACAAAATGTATTGCCTTCTTGAGTTGCAGTTCTTAGTAAGTTCTTAGTAAATATATTTTACGTCAAAATATATACTATTTTAGACCGTCACAGGAACTCAAAGAACTGCAACTCAAGAAGGCAAGGGAATATTTCGTTGCACTTCTTGGAATTCCACTATACTTACCATACCAGTACGCTGCTTTTAGTCTCATGAACATAGAGAATAACACTATATATATATATATATATATATATATATATATATATATATATATATATATATATATATATATATATATATATATATATATATATATATATATATATAGAAGAGCACTCACTTAAATTATAGGATTTTTCTTAGCAGGTGGTTATTAAGGTACTGAATTCAAAGGGCAGTGCAGTAGCACTGCACAATATATTTTAAAAATTGGTAATTGTAGACGGTGCTACTAGCTGATATCTGTCGAATTTACTGTTCATAGAACTTATTCTATTATTTTAGAAATTTATAATTTGTAACATTTCTATTGTAACAATTATAAAAAATTCTATCAAGAAATTTTCATTTTTTTTGAATTATTTATGAGTAATTCGTCTATTTTTTTGAGTTCAATATTAAATTTAATAATTTTGTTTAATTATTATTGGAGGTATGTATAATTAACATTTATTACTTTATTTTTATTTGAAAATAATTACTTATTTTATTATCACAGTTAATTAATTAGAAAATTAGAATACATTTTGTCTGTTGCAGAGAAATGGTAGCACACTTGTCAGAAATTAAAATCAGTGATAGTGGTATTCATTTACGAAATATTTGATTAATGTATAATTTTGAATAAAAATAAATTTACTTGAGTTTTTAAACAAATATATGAGTTTATAATTATTGTATGAGTGTTAAACTTGAAAAACTGATTAAAATAAAATGCAATTAGGAGAATTTTAGTGGATTATCTTACTAGTAGTTACCTACATTATCGGCAAAGGCTAAAGATAATTTAAAGTTATTACAGTGACATCTCTGTTCTTTTCAAGTGTACTACGCATGATGATTACGACAACGGTGACATCTATCCCCTGTACCCCCGTTCTCAGTGTCATAGAGAGGTAATAAAGAGTTAAAAAAATGTATTGAAGTAAGCTATCTTGCAGAAATAAAATCCTGGTGTACTTTATCTATGCTCATGAAACTACTTGATGTATACATCATAGTGTCACAGTTATACGTTTCCGTTGACAAGAATTTTAACTAATCAAAGAATGCCACTAAAATTCAGGGTTAATTAATTACTTTTTAATTCAAAAGGTTTTTTGGGGTTCGACAGATTACTGAGCCGTGTGGAGTTGAGATATTTTCTTAAAAAAAAAAACAGTAATATTTTTGTAACAAGATAATATTTATTTACGGAAATTGCAGATTAAACACTAACAGAATACAGTGGAACCGCGTTATAAGTCCGCCGATTTTATTTCTATTGTAAACATTCCCCTTCCATGACCGAAAAAAAATTAATTTCAGTCTCACGTTATGGTTGAGTCCGGAATGTTTAGTGTACTATAAATCATCCTGTCAAAAAACTGAATGTTCTCCAGTAGTGCAAAAACAAGTACGAGGGGTTAAACAATGAAAATAAACTGTATTTTCAAAATCTATAGTCATCTAAAAATTTTAATTGTTATTATGTTTATGCAAAGGAAAATGATATTTTCAGTGGAGTATAGCACACCTTCGTAACATATTAATGTTCAACAAAACAAAACAAACTAATAAATATTTTTTTGCAACTAATGACTGAAAAATTCAACTATTAGTAATAAGTAATAAAACTAATAACAAATAACTAATTTTTAGTTGTAGTTATTAGTTATAATTAATTTTATAGTATGAAGTTTATTGAAATTATCGCGGAAGTAATAAAAGTAGAAAATATTATTTTATCTTCTGATTATTTATTGAACATAAAAACGTAATAAACAATCATAACAATATAAAAAATCACAACCATCAGTTTAAAAAAAATTGTATACTATTTGCAGTTTGTTTTCGATCGAAAGATTTTAATAACGAAAAGTATAGTTTATAGCAGAGTATAATTTATAGCAACATATTTGAAAGAATACTTTCTTTTCTTATATCATCCATTTTGGAAATATCGTTATTTTTGATATCGATAATTTTCGATAATGAAAAGTGTTTTAACAGTCGCAATGTGTTTGGAATACTCACAACTTGCTTCGCTTAAGCCTTCAAAAATTTCGTTATTTTTTGTTACGATACACCCTTATGATATATTTGCGATTAAAAGTTTACGATTACGAAAAGTAACGAATTTTACTATTGCTATAAATATACTATTGTTAACCAAAGCAATGGGACTAATGGAGCCGAAGTTAATCAGTTATAACCACTTTATGATAAATAATTCGTTATCTTTGCTAGTTCTCGAACAGAACATAATTCTAAAACTTTTGTTAAATATCTTTATTTAGTTACTTTTTCAATAATATTCTTCTAATAATGGATATTTGCTTTTCGTCATCTTTGTTAATTTTCGAACATAAATTTTTGTCAGACTTTTTCCACCTGTATTCAACCTGCTTTTCGATGATCAAAGAGGCGGTGAAGTAGAGATGGTGTAGTAGATATCATTGCCAATTTCCGAATAGAATATTCTAGAACTTTCGTTAAATTTCGCTACATGGATCCTTTTTCAAAAACTAATTCGATGGTGAAATCAAGTTTTTGGTATCTTATCTAATTTTCAAATAGAATATTCTAGAACTTTTACCGAATTTCATTATCTGGTCACTTTTCTGATGAACGATCTAATGGTGATGCCAAATTTTCAATAAGTTTTCTGATTTTCAAAAAGAATATTGTAGAAATTTTGGCGAAAATAGGCCTATCCCCTATAAAACTAAAAATAACATAACGAATTAAAGAAATCTCACACAAATAGTGTCGACGCTTTATTGACGTACTTGATCAACAATTACAGTCTATCTATTCAATTCTCGGATTTATTCAAAGAAAACACTATGGCTACGCCAAATATTAATCAAGTATTAGAATCGGTCAGGATTCCAGAATGTATTAAATTCATTATTCAATTCGATGGTAATCCATCAAACCTATTAGTATGGTGCAGATATTCAAAAAAACGGCCTAACCTCAACATCCAAAGTAACAGTTTCACTCCAACTCCAAATTGTTCTATACAGTCCACATATTGTTTGCCAAAAAATTACAGCATTTTGAGCGTCGGGTTTTGGGGGGAGGGGAGGTAGAAGTAGGCAAAATAACTGTGTTTATTTTTAAATATTTCGGAAACTATGGGGCTTAGCGTAAAAAGTGTCATGTACAAAAATAATTACATTAAATTACGAACAAAAGTGGTCCTGTGCATAATCTTGCTACAGTGAACAGTTCCAGAGTTACGAAGGGTGTAAAAGTAGCAATTTTTAGTATTTTTAGCCACTGCTGCACCTATCACCAGGTGTAGCAGTGGTTGAATAAGAAGAAAAATCCGCTCGAGTGGGGGGTGAAAGAAAATTGACGAACACCTGAGACCAATTACAACAGCACGTCCTGCAGCTCCCGAGGAATTACTTTCCCTGATAGTGTGCGCTTGCAAAGACGAATGCGTCGGTAACTGCGAATGCAGATTGAGTGGTCTAAACTGTTCAAACATATGCGGTAATTGCTCAGGGCTAGGATGTGATAACAGGGATACGAAAATCATAGAAGAAGATTTAGAAGAGGAGGGCGCTATGTTTGAAGAGGACTAATCGCAATTTCCTTTTACAAAACACAATCCTGTATAAAAAAATTAGTTTCCTTAGTGATAATGTGTCATATATTTTCCAAAAAATTTAAAAATACTAAAAATTGCTACGTTTACACCCTCCATAACTCTGGAACTCTTCGCTTCAGCAAGATTATGCATAGGACTATTTTCGTTCACAATTTAATGTAGATTATTTTTGTATAGACACTTTTTGCGTTAAACTGCATAGTTTTCGAAATATTTAAAAAAAAAAACTTACGAAAACCGTTAGTTTGCCTACTTCTACCCTCCTGTCCCCAAAACCCGAAGCTCAAAATGGTGTAACTTTTTACCAAACAATATGCGGACTGTATAGAACAATTTGGAGTTGGAGTGAAACTGTTATTTTGGATGTTGAGGTTTGGGTCTAATTACATCGTACTATATATAATTTTATAGATAATGTAGATATAATTGTTAGAAATTTATTTTCACAAATACCAGAGAACTATCGGGAACTTTATAGCAGTGAAATTAAAGATAAAATTATAGGTCAGGCAAACGATATCTTAAACCAATACGGTTGCACTAGGAATTGGGAACAAATAAAATAAATTTTAGGTATTAGACTATTATGAAGATCGTAGGGACGAATTTTCGTTATTACGGGACATTTGCAACTTGACACAACGAAACAAATCAGCGGAACAATTTTACTCTGAAGTAAATGAATTGCTTGTACTTATAATAAATAGCATTTCTTTACAAACAAACTTAACAGTCGAAAAATTAAGACACAAAATCCACTATTATAACAAGACTGCACTGGATACATTTTTAGCAGGTTTAACCGGTCCTATAGCTACTACTGTTGGAGCCACATGACCAAGTAGCCTAATAGAATCATGCAAATTTGCACAAAGTAAGCAAAACAATTATTATAAACAAAAACTAAATTATAAAATTCAACATAACCAAATAACCAAAATGCAAAACAACCAATAATTAAAATACAAACGCAACAACTTAGCATACGAATACACCCCATACCACAACAATTACTAAGACCGCCAGTCAGACTTCAAAGATTCAATGTTCAAAAGATTTGGCAAAATTATCAAACGCCAGCATTTGGTAACCACGTCAATCTCCAACACAAACCAAATAATCAATTTAGATTTAATTAAACTAACACCAATAACCAACATTTTCCCCTACAACGACAAATAACCTACACCCCCGAACCAATGGACGCATCTTCTGGTAACACAATCAGACCACCGCCTCCTCCACAAACATAACATGTTTAAGTCAAATGTCCGTCCTAACTTTAAATCAAAAGGATTATTTAATAATGAACAACCGTATGAGGAATTTGACGAGACGAAAACAACTTAGAGCAATATATTGAAAACGATTTGATAGACAAAATAATTGACTCAGACGAAAATTTCAGTCAACTGCCTCGATCTCGAGTAGCTATAGGACCGGTTAAACCTGCTAAAAATGTATCAAGTGCAATATTGTTATAATAGTCGATTTTTTGTCTTAATGTTTCGACTGTTAAGTTTGTTTGTAAAGTAATGCTATTTAGTACAAGCAATTCATTCACTTCAGAGTAAAATTGTTCCGCTGATTTGTTTCGTTGTGTCAAGTTGCAAATGTCCCGTAATAACGAAAATTCGTCCCTACGATCTTCATAATAGTCTAATACCTAAAATTTATTTTATTTTTTCCCAATTCCTAGTGCAACCGTATTGGTTTAAGATATCGTTTGCCTGACCTATAATTTTATTTTTAATTTCACTGCTATAAAGTTCCCGATAGTTCTCTGGTATTTGTGAAAATAAATTTCTATCAATTATATCTACATTATCTATAAAATTATATATAGTACGATGTAATTAGATCCAAACCTCAATATCCAAAGTAACAGTTTTACTCCAACTCCCAATTGTTTATACAGTCCACATATTGTTTGGTAAAAAGTTACACCATTTTGAGCTTCGGGTTTTGGGGGGAGGAGGGTAGAAGTAGGCAAATTAACGGTTTTCGTCAGTTTTCTTTTAAATATTTCGAAAACTATGCAGTTTAACGCAAAAAGTGTCTATACAAAAATAATCTACATTAAATTGTGAACGAAAATAGTCCTATGCATAATCTTGCTGAAGTGAAGAGTTCCAGAGTTATGGAGGGTGTAAAAGTAGCAATTTTTAGTATTTTTAAATTTTTTGGAAAATATATGACACATTATCACCAACGAAACTAATTTTTTTTATACAGGATTGTGTTTTGTAAAAGGAAATTGCGATTAGTCCTCTTCAAACATAGCGCCCTCCTCTTCTAAATCTTCGTCTATGATTTTCGTATCCCTGTTATCACATCCTAGCCCTGAGCAATTACTGCATATGTTTGAACAGTTTAGACCACTCTTTCTGCATTCGCAGTTACCGACGCATTCGTCTTTGCAAGCGCACACTATGAGGGAAAGTAATTCCTCGGGAGCTGCAGGACGTGCTGTTGTAATTGGTCTCAGGTGTTCGTCAATTTTCTTTCACCCCCCACTCGAGCGGATTCTTCTTCTTATCCAACCACTGCTACATCTGGTGATAGGTGCAGCAGTGGCTAAAAATACTAAAAATTGCTATTTTTACACCCTTCGTAACTCTGGAACTGTTCACTTTAGCAAGATTATGCACAGGACCACTTTTGTTCGCAATTTAATGTAGATTATTTTTGTACATGACACTTTTTACGCTAAGCCCCATAGTTTCCGAAATATTCAAAAAAAACACAGTTAATTTGCCTACTTCTACCCCCCCTCCCCCCAAAACCCGATGCTCAAAATGCTGTAACTTTTTGCCAAACAATATGTGGACTGTATAGAAAAATTTGGAGTTGGAGTGAAACTGTTACTTTGGATGTTAAGGTTAGGCCGTTTTTTTGAATATCTGCACCGTACTAATAGGTTTGATGGATTGATGGAAGTAAAGTATTTGTTTATTATTTACGAATTCAATAGCTTAAATAATCCTGTAGATATCGATACCTCTCAAGAATTCGTACATGACAACATACGAATGGCCCATTTAAATGAGGAATAATCAAAAAAACCTATAAATAAATCTCTGCTCTCAATACAGAGACATCTTCTACACACCCGATTCTCAATTAAATTTTACAAGTACAGTTAAACATTCTATCGATACTAAAGACGATATCCGGATTTTTACTAAAAGCTATAGATATCCTGAGTATCGTAAGCAGGAAATCCAAAGCAAATAAGCGATATGTTGGACAAAGGGATAATCAGACCATCAAATTCGCCATGGTTCTCGCCGATGTGGATTGTGCCTAAAAAGCTTGACGCTAATGGGAAGAGAAAATGGTGGCTTGTCGTTAATTATCGTAAACTGAATGAAAAAACAACTGACGACCATTACCCACTTCCCAACATAAACGATATATTAGACAAGCTAGGGAAATGTATATATTTTACTACCCACGACCTCACTTCCGGTTTTCACCAAATAGAAATGAATCCCCGTGATATACCAAAAATTGCATTTACCGTAGACAATGGCCATTACAAATACACTCGTATGACCTTTCGCCTCAAGAATGTGACTGCTACATTCCAAAGGGTAATGGATAATATGATACGCGATATATTCGGAAAAAATTATCTAGTGTACATGGATTACATTATTGTCTATTCACGTTCACTGCAGGAATACCTTGAAATATTAACTAAAATATTTCAACGTTTAAAACAGTATAATTTTAAAACACAATTAGACAAATGCGAATTTCTACGTAAAGAGATAGAATTCTTCGGGCACATCGTAACGTCCGACGGAATAAAGCCAAATCCTAGAAAAATAGACGCTATACAAAATTCTGTTTACCTAAGACACAAACAGAAATGAAATCGTTTCTCGGATTATTACGGTACTACCGCAAATTCATTCCAAATTTTGCCAAAATCGCTAAACCATTAACACAAAATTTTAAGGAAGACGCAAATATTAAACTTGACGATGAATACATTAATTATTTTAAATATTGTCAAAAACTCCTAATTAACGATCCAATACTTCAGTATCCCGATTTTGAAAAACCGGTAATTTTGACAACCGATGCATCCAATGTTGTAATACTTTCTCAAGGTAAAATAGGTTTGGATAAACCATTGTGTTATGTGTCGCGAACACTAACTAAAACGGAAAAGAACTATAGCACAATCGAAAAAGAATTACTCGCTATTGTATGGGCTACCAAATATTTCGGCCCCTACTTATTCAGTAGGAAATCCACGATGGTGATCAACCATAAACCTCTCACCTGGCTTTTTTCATTAAAATAATCAAATTCCAAGCTAGTCAGTTAGAGACTAAAACTAGAGGAATTTAATTATGGCATCATTTATAAAAAAGGGTACAAAAAATACGAATGCTGATGCCCGCGTACAAATAGACGTTAGTCATAGCGAGGAAGAGTCGCAATAAGCAGAAGTATCTGTACAAGGAATTCTGCACAAGAAAATATTAACAAAGGTATTTATATATCAGAAAGAGTTTTAAATGAATTTTATATGTAAACAATAATAGACACCGGTATACGTAATAAAATTAACGTAAAAACATTTTTTAAAACACGAAAATGAATAACAATATAAAAGAAACAAATAAATGACGCCAACACGATCCAAATTTTTAAAGAATATATCCCACCTAACAAGTTTACCGCTATCTTTCCAGACGAGAATACCTTCAGCATTATCTCACGTATATTTGATCAATATTTTAGTAAATACAAAATTTTCCGTTGCACCAAACTCCTAACCGATATACAAATCATTGAAGAACAAACAAAAATTATAAAAAAATATCATGAATTATCAAATCATCGCGGAATTGACGAAATATTTAACCATTTAAAACGTACCTATTATTTCGATAACATGGAAAGTAGAATAACGCCATATATAAACATATGCAGTACATGCCTTACACACAAATACGAAAGACACCTACTAAAACAAAAATACGAGCAAACTGAAGAAGCAAACGAACAATTTCAAATAATTCATACAGATATACTGTTAGGTAACGTAACAGCCGCTATACCGGAACGCGTTCAATACTCGAACAGTTTTAATAATTATCGTTTTTTTCAGAAATAACTTTATTAATATATAAAATAACAAAACCGTTCTGGTATTAAACGCGTTCGGGTATAGGGGCTTTTACCCTATATTAAAAACCCAAATAAGTTATCTGAAAAATAAAAACTTTAAGGAATGTGCAAATTAAAAGATTTGAAATCGTGTTAACAAACTTTCATTTAACAATTTTTATTTGTATTTTTACAAAATGGTATTATTTGAATATTATGGAATAATATTCGTGATGACATGACTAGCTCAGAATTGTACAATTTATAAATATTACCCCAGAGGTCGATAAATGAAGAAAATAATCAGACAGTATGGTACAAAAGCAAATTACAAAGAAATAAAAGCGAATTATGACAGTCAGTAAATTTAAGAAAAATACGTAAGATAAAGGTATAACACAGATAAATTAAACAAAGATAATTAAACAATTATTTAGTGATTGTCATAAAAGGAAAATTAGTAATAAAATATAGATAAATCGATCGTAGCAAAAGCCCTTCACTAAACGCTATATAAAAAGTGAAGATAAAGGAAGGGTATTGATAAGGCCTTATTTGCCCCATCCCCTCCATGAACCTTTATATGTGCATTAGGTTTATATGAAGGTGAATAGTCAGATGGAATAAATATTAAGCCAAAATATTTTCATTTATCATTTATTTTGCATTTTATCTCGTTATTATAGGAAGGTTTTATGAAAAGGCAAAATTATGAAATTATTCAACATTATTTGGATAACTTCGAAAGTTTCAACATCTTTAAACTTTACATTCCTTATCTAGTCTTTATTCTGGTCATTCCAACTTCCTTCAACATCTGCATCCATTAAATATTTGTTGTAATCGCACGAGTTGTTTCGAGTAGTATGATCCTGATATCTGGCGTGATTTAAATACCAGATTACGGAGGCAATATGAGCCCAACAACCAACAAGTCTTGCCCCTACTTTACATTGACAGTACCAGGTTAGTACAGTAGTGGAATTGTACTCTATCCACAGAGGGTATATTTTGAAAGCTGTGTGGCCTAGACTGAATTTTTATTCTCAAAATATCACTCGATTCTTTATGTAAAAATATTTTATAAAGACTTTAATCATCTTTGTAAAAGTGGGAAATTTCCATTTTTGTCACTCCTATACGCTGTCAAAACGGCGAACTGATATGTCCCAACAAGTATGTGCCGTGGTGGCACTGCAATAAATTTATTTTATGGATTTATATAATGATTAATTTTTTAATTGTCAAATTGTTTTATTTGTATTTATCTATGAACGCAGAGTGGAAGCAACGTAATTTTTAAATCAATTGTTCAGTAACATGAGAACATTAAAATAATATAAAAGTGAAACTGCTTCTCACATGCGTTCTATATAAAAAAAATTGAAATATAATTGAAAATGTGTTATTATGAACGAAAATCACAGTTGGACCAAAGTTTGGCGTCCCACAGGTAATACTAATTGTAGTATTTTTCTTTTATATACATATTTTTTATCAGGCACACACTCTACTTTCAAGATATAAAAAGAAATCATTAAATCGTAGACATTTTTTTTTGTTTTATTTTGGGGGGGGGGCGAAAATAAGGCTTTATCGATACCCCTCCTTTAACGTAAAAAAGAAATTTGAATGAATGCGTAAAGTGATTGACTTCAGCTAGAAAATTAATTAAATAAATAAATAAATCAAGATAGGTGCCGAGAATAATAAAATAACAAACTAATATCTAAAATACAAAAGAAATACCATAACGGAATGTGCTGATAGAAATTAGAAATAGCGAGAAAAGAAGTTACTATAAAGCATTGAGCTTAACAGATAATACGTGAAAAACACTTTAAAAGCAAATCTCGTTTATTGATAGCACGAAAACGGTTAGTTAGAAGCACGTGGGATGAATTAGGTTATAAAATTTACTTAACAATAGTCGAAGAAATACAGCGCATGAAAATTCAAACTTTGCAGATAAGCGTACTAGCAGCTATCCACATACACAGTGCAGGAGCATTCCAGAAATAGCTATACAATATTCCAGAGCAAAAGCACAACCGATGAAATGTGATGTAGAGACTGGCCCACAAAATTCGACAAGTTTGAATCAGCCTTTAATAACATGAAAGGTCATTGACTCGTTATGTAGATACTTAACTCCAACTTATCACTTGAATAACCAAAATCCAAAAAATTTTCAAAGCTGGCAAGCGTTATTGTTCAGCACAAAGTAACCACAATAATAAAAACCTGAATTTTAAACAAAATTAAACGGTTCTATTAACAATTCACAAAATTAATCAATTAATGCTTGAAGGTTATATAATAAAAAAAAATTTACAATAATAATAAAATATTATAGAACCGACAAACAAAATTTTATAAATGCAACAATAAAGATTTTAAATATTTACCTGGATACAGCAAAATGAACTGAATTAGTTTAAGATGAGGTTCGAAAGAGAAAAAGGATGGGAGTCAATAAGCTAAGAAAATTCTCCTTAAAATCATTGAAAATTGAATAATATCACAGAACCCAATTAGTACATTTTTTCAATATTATACTCTATAATCTGTGCGTTTTAGACAATACTTCTTCCCTTTCATAATTATTTTCGTTATTTTTTATAGCTAGAAATAGGGTATTTTTGAGAATTTCTTCAAAAATTGACCATTTTTGTGGTTTTTATATTTTTTTTTTTACATTAGCGCAATTTCCCAACACTTTTAAATATATGATGAAGCATACTGTAAGCAATAATATATGTAAATATAAAAGTGTTGGCCCACTGCGCTCATATATTACGCAATCGTATAAGATAAGTAATAACTGCGGAAGTTTTTCTTTAAATTAAATATACAAAAATTTAAGGGGTATAAGAACTTTTTTGACCTCAGATTCGTAGGTACTCAACGTCGAAAAATGCATAGAAATACCGTAGTCAGTCATCCAGATCACGACCTTGGTTTTTTCATGGTGGTGTCTTATTGTTACTTAACCTAGATTTATATTTTTTAAGACATCTTCAACCAATCTGACCTTGCTGAAATTTCTACACACGATAACTATGTTAGAGCGAAATAACATATATTTTTTTGGTAGGTGTCACTCAAGGGATTGATCTAAAACACGTACCCTCAAAAATTCAATTATTATTTTAATGTAGTAAATGACGTCATAGAACGCAAAAAAAATTGTATAATATAAAGCTACTTTATACCAATATCCTCTGCCAATTTCATCTAATTATCTTCAATAGTTCTGTCTTCAATAGTTCTGAAGAAAAAAAAAAAGTTTTAAGTTAAGGGTTGTTACTCCCATATCTCTGATAATATAGGGAGTAAAGGTCTAATACCCATATTTTCGAACATTACTCACCATAAGCAACATTCAAGAAAAAGAATAGTAAAAAAAGCCGCTGGGTCAAAATCCCATACGCTTACCCGACGAGACCTTTTGATCGTTTCTTGCTACATATATATATATATATATATATATATATATATATATATATATATATATATATATATATATATATATATATATATATATATATAGATTGTTACATTCTTGAACGAATTTTGTGCAGAAAAAAAAAGAAGAAGATTTAATTTATTATATTTAAGAAGAAGAATTATTATATTTAAGAAGAAGATTTAAGTTGGAACGCACTTTACGCGTTGTAGTTACGAAGCGAGCTTATTGACTTTTAATTATTTTTTTTATTGCGGTTGGTATCTATGTCCGACAGCTGATTTTACGCGCTAATCATTACTATTTAAGCCAGTGTGGCTGGAAATTTGTTCCTTTTAAAATTTCATCTTTACCGGGTTCAATTCGTTTTGGTACAGGTATAAAAATAATTTTTTTATTTTATTATTGTTGCACTGCTTCGTGGGTTCTGTAGTTTGTTAAATTGAACAATTTTAATTGCATAACCTTCCAGCGGCTTTATCATTAATTATTCAATTGCATATTTAAATTGTTAATTTCTCATAAGGTTTCTGTTTCTACTTCTCTTTCTAATTCTATTTCTCTACTTTGATTGTAAATTCCTTATTAACACGAGTGTGTTGGACAATGATTTGCACAAAATGAGTTTTCATTGGACTTTCGGATGGAATTCACTTTACCTCATTCTACATCAAAGGTACCTGTGACCGTGCTACGATTCGATTCATCTGCAATTCTACCCGGGCTCGTTCCTGGACTATTTTATGGAATTGTGTCGCCCTGAATTTCATGGAATTTTGCTGCTGTGCACGTTTATTTTGTTATGCACCGAATGTTTTCCAGAAATAATCGAGTTAAGTAATTCTAACCTCATTTTCATCACGTGTAGTTCTAACTTAAAATTCTATTAGTGCTTGTTGAATTTTGTAGTGCAAATCAATACGTTGAATTCAGTGATTTTAAGATTAACTTTCGCTTTTACTAATTTTTTTTATTCATTTGTATTAACGTAGTTAATACTTTACTTTATGCTTGTAACGGCTTGGATGTATCAATCTGTTTAATTTAATTAATTTTTTTGGCAGTAGTCATTCATTACGCTCCTATTTTTTTATTTATATAAATTTAACTTCTCTTATCTCTAACTTTGTGTGAACGACTACTATCAACTACCTATTTATTTATTTATTTTTTTTTAAACGCTAATATTCCTTCTATGTTATTCGGTGAATATTCGTTTAATTATCTTGCCTTTTTGTATAATTTTCTTACGTAATTTACCTTAGATTTACCGACTAGCATACTAGGTTATCTTTGGTTATTTTTGTAATTCGCTTTTTTTTCCTTTTGTAAAACTTTCGCTTATGTAACTTCATCTGAAAATTTTCTTCTTCTTCTTCAAAAAAAGCGACCCCTGAGATAAACTTTGCAATTGATCTGTATAAAGCTAGGCATGTCATCTCGAATGTAAAAAAAAAACAATTATTATATTTTATTTATATTCAGTAATACCAAATTGTAAAAAAAAAATCTTAAAATATTTGTTAAATAAATTTTGTTAACAGGATTTTATATCTTTTGATTTTGCAATTTCCTAAATTTTATTTTTTAGATACCTTATTTTAACTTAAAATTTTTAAAATACCTAATAGATTATTTTGACTATAAGTGGCAGAAGGAAAATTTTCAGACAGTGTGACATTTTATTTATCTTTATCTATTGTTTTTTTTCTTGTAATAACATAGTTTTCTTTTAGTATTTCAGTAGAATTAGTATTTTGTGGATGAAACCTGTACCGAACTGAATGGAACCCTATTTCAAGTCGGTTTTAACTGAAGAATTATACCTGCATTTTTAATTTGGAAGAAAGTTTTTTCTGAAATATCTGGTATTTTTTATTGGATGAAATTTTATTCGCCGTAAGTGAGTAAGTGGTTTTTAATGTTATTTTTTTCCTTATTTGTTCCGATCCTTTACTCTGTCTGTTTGTTCGTCTATCTTTACGTTTATCGTTATTAATCGTACATTCAGGTAATATGAGCGCTCAAGTGAGTTCTGTAGGCCTTAAAAGAGACGAGTTAGCGTATGAATAGTTACGTCATGGGCGTAGTCCCACAGATCTGACTGCTAGGCAAATGTCCCTCTTGCTCAATTCTGGTTTAGAAGTTGATAACGCGTTCGCTCCTCCCCTTGTAGGCGAATTAGGCACCCTGCAAGCTAAATATACCCAGTTGTGCTCAGAAGTCCGTTTGTTTGTTGACACAGAAGAATCACTGGAATATCAGTATCTTTCTAATTGATTAGCTCATCTACTCCGTAGGGTTTATCTTATTAGAAATCAGCGTTATCAAGATGATAAAACAGCACTTCTTGAGCAGGCTGCCTTGTTTGAAAACTCTTTTATTGAGTTAGATGCCTTATTGGCAGAACGTACTAGGCACATTTCTGCTAATGTTCCGATGACAGTTCATCCTGTCGTCCAAACTTATAAATCACCTCCTGTTTATAAGTGGAACATAAAATTTAACGGAGCATGAAATGTGCAGGAATTTATTGATCGTTTTCACGAATTAGCTGAGGCACGTCACGTCTCCCCTTATGATTTGTTTACTTCGGCCGTTGATCTGATTGAGGGTTCTGCTTTGAACTGGTACCGCGCGACTAAACTTGATCTCCAGTTATGGGATCAGCTGTTGGATGCACTGCGTAGACATTATGGTCTGTCTGAACCAAAGCTAAACATTCATCGTCTCGAGCTAGTTCAACCTCATCTTAAACTAATTCAGTTCATTTTGCTGTATCCAGGTAAATATTTAAAATCTTTATTGTTGCATTTATAAAATTTTGTTTGTCGGTTCTATAATATTTTATTATTATTGTAAATTTTTTTTTATTATATAACCTTCAAGCATTAATTGATTAATTTTGTGAATTGTTAATAGAACCGTTTAATTTTGTTTAAAATTCAGGTTTTTATTATTGTGGTTACTTTGTGCTGAACAATAACGCTTGCCAGCTTTGAAAATTTTTTGGATTTTGGTTATTCAAGTGATAAGTTGGAGTTAAGTATCTACATAACGAGTCAATGACCTTTCATGTTATTAAAGGCTGATTCAAACTTGTCGAATTTTGTGGGCCAGTCTCTACATCACATTTCATCGGTTGTGCTTTTGCTCTGGAATATTGTATAGCTATTTCTGGAATGCTCCTGCACTGTGTATGTGGATAGCTGCTAGTACGCTTATCTGCAAAGTTTGAATTTTCATGCGCTGTATTTCTTCGACTATTGTTAAGTAAATTTTATAACCTAATTCATCCCACGTGCTTCTAACTAACCGTTTTCGTGCTATCAATAAACGAGATTTGCTTTTAAAGTGTTTTTCACGTATTATCTGTTAAGCTCAATGTTTTATAGTAACTTCTTTTCTCGCTATTTCTAATTTCTATCAGCACATTCAGTTATGGTATTTCTTTTGTATTTTAGATATTAGTTTGTTATTTTATTATTCTCGGCACCTATCTTGATTTATTTATTTATTTAATTAATTTTCTAGCTGAAGTCAATCACTTTACGCATTCATTCAAATTTCTTTTTTACGTTAAAGGAGGGGTATCGATAAAGCCTTATTTTCGCCCCCCCCCAAAAATAAAACAAAAAAAAATGTCTACGATTTAATGATTTCTTTTTATATCTTGAAAGTAGAGTGTGTGCCTGATAAAAAAATATGTATATAAAAGAAAAATACTACAATTAGTATTACCTGTGGGACGCCAAACTTTGGTCCAACTGTGATTTTCGTTCATAATAACACATTTTCAATTATATTTCAATTTTTTTTATATAGAACGCATGTGAGAAGCAGTTTCACTTTTATATTATTTTAATGTTCTCATGTTACTGAACAATTGATTTAAAAATTACGTTGCTTCCACTCTGCGTTCATAGATAAATACAAATAAAACAATTTGACAATTAAAAAATTAATCATTATATAAATCCATAAAATAAATTTATTGCAGTGCCACCACGGCACATACTTGTTGGGACATATCAGTTCGCCGTTTTGACAGCGTATAGGAGTGACAAAAATGGAAATTTCCCACTTTTACAAAGATGATTAAAGTCTTTATAAAATATTTTTACATAAAGAATCGAGTGATATTTTGAGAATAAAAATTCAGTCTAGGCCACACAGCTTTCAAAATATACCCTCTGTGGATAGAGTACAATTCCACTACTGTACTAACCTGGTACTGTCAATGTAAAGTAGGGGCAAGACTTGTTGGTTGTTGGGCTCATATTGCCTCCGTAATCTGGTATTTAAATCACGCCAGATATCAGGATCATACTACTCGAAACAACTCGTGCGATTACAACAAATATTTAATGGATGCAGATGTTGAAGGAAGTTGGAGTGACCAGAATAAAGACTAGATAAGGAATGTAAAGTTTAAAGATAGTAGATAAGCTATGACAGAGCGGGGCCACCGCAAAACGGAGTGACTTGAACCCCTTTGACGATGTTTGAAAGCGTGTGTCTTAGGGTTCTATTGGACCCATTTTACGGTACTACAGATTCCGAACTGATGAGTCATCAAACTGTATCGATGTGCAAACCTTGACCTTTGACCCGGCACGTACCGAGTACATGTATTTAAAATTTGTTGTTGACATTTGACCCCAGCACTCGCTCATACTGTTGGCCTTGAAATTCCAAACACATGAGTCATCACTTCGACAAAATAAATTCAAGTTAACCCATTATGCATCATCACTATTTTCGTCACAATTTAGTTTTGTGTTAACCCATTACCAGCCAAACCTAACGCATGCGCAGACTGAATTTAAGTACACGAAGCATGCGCAGACTGAATTTTTTGTTACAATTTGATATCTGGTGTACACTACCGCGTCAAAATGTGGGGAATACCCTGACGCGGGGGTGGCCCCAAACTTTTGACACCGTACTGTACTTAAATTTTTGGTACACTGCCGTGTCAAAAGTGCGGGCCCCCTGGGCAAAAAGGTATCCTATCACTTTTTGAAGCGTACTGTACGTGTAAACCTTAACCTCAACACGCGCTTGCCTTAATTGCATCATCTTAAACGAACTACCGCGTCAAAAATGTGGGATTACCCTAACCCACGGGGTGGCCCAAACTTTTGACGCCGTACTGTACTTAAATTTTTGGTACACTACCATGTCAAAAGTGTGGACCCCCCTGACCAAAAAGGTATCCGATCACTTTTTGAAGCGTACTGTGCTTATTACGTGCAAATCTTGGCCTCACTTAACTGCGTCATCTTAAATTGGGTGCGGTCGCTAACGATAAATTTTGTCGGGGGCGCACTGTACCAAGCGCTAGATTTTAAGATTAGACTCCGGGGTCCAGATTTCTGACCGCTACTGTAGTGTAAATCGAGTGTCTACTGTACTTTTCAACAAGTTTAAGCCTGTTTTCAGCAAAGTCAGCACTTTTTTAATTTGTTTATTTATATAAGTTTTAATTTAAAAAAAATGTTTATTTAAGATTTTGATGACTCAGCAATTTCTTTGTTTGGATTTCAAATACGAAATAGTCTTCTTGGAATTTTTAATTTCTGGCCTGATTGTTGAATTATAATTATAGTATGATTCATACAAGCGGGGATTTTTGTTATATTTGTTTATTTATATAATAATTTTGGATCATGTAATAATTTTAAAATTGTTTATTTAAGATTGGGAGGCCGCTAAATTTTGTGGGGGCACTGTACCAAGCGCTACCGCAAAACTAACTTCAGACTCCAGGATCCAGATGTCTGACCGCTACTGTACTGCCGGAAATTTGGGTGTCAACTGTAACTCAGGGGTTTTTTTGTATATTTAACCTTGGAAAATTCCAGGAATTTTTATCAATTTTAACATAAACAAACAACTAATAATTAAATGTTTGTTTTAGCTGAATTATGATCGTAAGACTCATATAAGGAGTTTTTTTGGTATAAGAAAGATGACGTCATGGAATATTAATGAGTTAAAAAATTGTTTAGTAAAAAATATCACCCATTGTAGGCCTCAAGCAAGAAATTATTTTTATCAGTTTTAATACTTTAACATTTAACCTACAGTGACCAATTTTTTAGTTAACTAACAGAAGTTCTTGAAATTTTAACAAGTTACAAAAAATATTACTTCTTATGGTGCACAACATTTTTGAATTTGACTGTAGCACAAAACTGTTTCTATATCAAACGAAAATTATCTGAAATAATTCAGTATGTACATATGTATAGACTCTGTATATTAAAAATATTTTATGTATACACTCTGTATATTGAGAATAAGAAAGAAAATTTGTATATAATTTTAATTTTTATGAATACTAGTAAACGAATTGTATAGCCATTTATGAATAAGTATTAAATCTAATTATAAAATAATTTATAAATATTGCAAAAAATTTGTTTAATCAGCAAAATCAATGTATATCATTTTAATACTGATACATATTTATATTAGGGTATAATAGTATTGTATTTAACATTTTTAAACAGAATAAAAGTTCAATTTTTGGTTTTAAATTACTATAAGTTAAACACGTCGCTTAATATAAAAATGATAACAGCATTGAGTTTTACTAAATTTTTAAGTCTGTAAAATCAAAATTTTTTATAGACTAGAACATTTTGAATTTGCTACTCTATCATTAACATACAAATAATATCATGTATATATAACGGGTGTATATTTAGTATTTTTAATAAATATTTTAGTATACAGGGTGTATCATGAAATATGCTTTTCAATTAGAATAATAAATTTCATAAGATTTTTGTTAATACTCTTATAGGTTAACGAAAGAAACTTTTTGCTGTAAAAAATAGGGGAATGCAGGGTAATAATTAAATAAAACGCACATATTTTTTTTTTTTAAATTTTATTTATAGAATATGCATACAAAAAATTAAATTGCTTAAATCTATATATTGCTTAAAATCTATTTATTTTCCATATAAAAATTTTTTAAAAGAATACAATTTTCTAATGAACAAATTTTATCTGAATGAAGCATACAGCGTCTTGAATAATATTCATCTCGCAGAATGGAAATCTTCGGTACATCAAATATTTCTTCCAAATTCAAAATCCACGGCTGGTTTTCGGTACTATCAAACAAACTTGATATCCATTTCTTCTTTCCACCACCCTTGACGTATATAACATCATACTTCTTTAATATAGGTTTCAATATGGTATGAAGTTTTTTGTATGGAATAAATCCATACGACCAAGGTATCCCATGCCAATTTCGGTAAAGCCAACTGGCTACTCGTTGATATTTCTTCGGCAACTCGTTGAAATCAAACGGTGCGTCGAATATAAGATGTAATATATCATCCGAATTTTTTGCAGCAATACCAACTTCTTTAAAATAAAATTCGTTGTTAGCTCCTTGATAGCCTTGTATGTCAAGAAACGCCATTTTTTACCGCCACCGTAGAACTGAATTTATTCACACAATCCACAACTTTATATAGAATAATTAAAAGTGGTGGGGGTAGTTAGTTAATTTGTGGAACGTATTCGAAAATGGCTATTAATAGCTATTGCTAGTTTACCATCAAATTACAAATTGTTAATAATATTTAGCACATTTGTGAGTACCAGATTCTTTTCACTTTAAGACCTAGTGATTTAAGGAATGCTAAATTTTCAGGTGAAATGTGTTGTTGCTCAAAAGTTTTACGTTTAATGATCTTAGGTTTCGAAAGTCCTTTGCTAGGTTCTCTAGCGGTGGACTGCGCTGAATTGTAAATTAACATGGTTCCAAAATGTAATTGTTTTACCACGAAAGTATAATTTTCAACGAAAGAGATGTTAACTCTTTGACAACCACCGGTAAATAGATAATATTTTATGTAAGTTTAACTATTTTATACCCTTCAATCATGATAAGGTGTATAAGCTGGAGTATAACTCAGCAAATTATATAGCGGTGGTGACGTAACACACAAATGCGGTGGTTGTGTTGCGGTTGTGGCGGTGGCGGTTGTGTGGTGGTGGCGGTGGTGTTTGCGTGGCGGTGGCGGTGGTGTTTGTGTGGCGGTTCCATCTGACTATTCACCTTCATATAAACCTAATGCACATATAAAGGTTCATGGAGGGGATGGGGCAAATAAGGCCTTATCAATACCCTTCCTTTATCTTCACTTTTTATATAGCGTTTAGTGAAGGGATTTTGCTACGATCGATTTATCTATATTTTATTACTAATTTTCCTTTTATGACAATCACTAAATAATTGTTTAATTATCTTTGTTTAATTTATCTGTGTTATACCTTTATCTTACGTTTTTTTCTTAAATTTACTGACTGTCATAATTCCCTTTTATTTCTTTGTAATTTACTTTTGTACCACACATACCAAATACAAATAAAAATTGTTAAATAAAAGTTTGTTAACACGATTTAAAATCTTTTAATTTGCACATTCTTTAAAGTTTTTATTTTTCAGATAACATTTAAATTTTTAATATATAGTAAAAGCCCCTATATATATATATATATATATATATATATATATATATATATATATATATAAGTAGAATAGCTGTACGGGTACGGCCACACCGTAAAACTAACCAACTTGAACCCTTTTGCCAATGTTTGAAATCGTGTAACTTTACGGTACTAGTGCAAACCTTAACCTTTGACCCGGCACGTACCAAGTACATGTATTTAAAATTTGTTGGTGACATTTGACCCTACACGCGCTCATACTGTTGGCCTTGAAAGTCATGAGTCATTATCATTACTTCTTCAAAATAAATTCAAGTTAACCCATTATGCGTCATCACTATTTAGTCGTCACAATTTGGTTTTGTGTTAACCCATTACCCGCCAGCACTGACGGAGTTTTTGAATGTAAACCTAACGCATGCGCAGATTAAATTTAAGTACACGCCGCATGCGCAAACTGAATTTTAGGTTACAATTTGATAGATGGGGTACACTACCGCTTCAAAAATGTGTGGCTACCCTAACTCTGGGGTGGCCCCAAACTTTTGACACCGTACTGTACTTAAATTTTTGGTACACTGCCGTGTCAAAAGTGTGGACTCCCTGAGCAAAAAGGTGTCCGATCACTTTTTGAAGCGCACTGTACTTATTTTTTGTGTGTACATGCAAGCCTTGGCCTTTAATCTCACTTAATTGAGTCATCTTACACGAAAGGTACACTATCACGTCAAAAATGTGGGATTACCCTAACCCACGGGGTGGCCCCAAACTTTTGACACCGTACTGTACTTAAATTTTGGGTACACTACTGTGTCAAAAGTGTGGGCCCCTCTGACCAAAAAGGTATCCGATCACTTTTTGAAGCGTACTGTGCTTATTACGTGCAAATCTTGGCCTCACTTAATTGCGTCATCTTAAACGAAAATTGGGAGGCCGCTTCCAAGAATTGTTATCAGTATAAGTTTGTTTATCTTAGCTGAATTATAATTATTCTATGACTCATACAAGCGGGGATTTTTGTTATATTTGTTTATTTATATAATAATTTTGAATCATGTAATAATATTAAAATTGTTTATTTAAGATTTTGCTGAGTCATCAGTTTCTTTGTTATATTTTGAATACGAAATGAATTTCTCGGAATTTTAAATTTATGGCTTAACATTTGCGTTGTAAAAATTCTGGTCCCCACCACTTTTAATTATTCTATATAAAGTTGTGGATTGTGTGAATAATTTCAGTTCTACGGCGGCGTTAAAAAATGGCGTTTCTTGACATACAAGGCTATCTATCAAGGAGCTAACAACGAATTTTATTTTAAAGAAGTTGGTATTGCTGCAGAAAATTCAGATGATATATTACATCTTATATTCGACGCACCGTTTGATTTAAACGAGTTGCCGAAGAAATATCAACGAGTAGCCCGTTGGCTTTGCCGAAATTGGTTAAGGTTTGCACTAGTACCGTAAAGTTATACGATTTCAAACATTGGCAAAAGGGTTCAAGTTGGTTAGTTTTACGGTGCGGCCATACCAGTACAGCTATTCTACTTATATATATATATATATATATATATATATATATATGTATATATATATATATATATATATATATATATATATATATATATATATATATATATATATATATTTAAGTATTTGAACTTATTTGGCTTTTATCTTAAATACATTTACCCTTAGTTAACATATGTAAGAATAAAAACCTAAAACTCTTCAGGGAAAAATACACCTATCTTATTGACCCCCATCCTTTTTCCGATGTCAAGGCTTTATATATGTAGTCACCATTTGGCGCATAAAATAAAATGTCAATAACAAATTGCTAACCTTGTATTAAAATTAAAAACTAACCAGGCACTTGTATTGTCTGTACAGTACGTACCAAACTACCAAACTACGTACCAAACTACCAGGTGTACTAATTATATTCGCATTATGTAATTTGGAGCAAACATTTATTTATTTTTATTTTTTTATTTTTCATTAAAATTAACAAAATTTCAAATTTTCATTCAAACATCGTTCAAGAATGTAACAATACTCTATTTAGAAAATCTTCTCACACTTCTCGACAAATTCTCGAGATATGCAAAAGCTCATGTGATCCCATTCAAAACACCGAAGTAGCCAAAATCTTTAAAAACTATTTTGCTAGTATTCCAACTAAAATTGTTCATGCCGGAGGGCTAGAATTCACTTCCATAAATATAAACGAATTTTTAAAGTTGTATAACATACAAGACACACCACTTCAGGACGAAATTCGACCAGTAATTCACTAATCGAACACTTTCATAACACCTTTTTACAAATATTCCGTATTATCCATAAAACAGATCCCAAATGTGATTTCAGTGAAAAACTAGACCAAACTTTACTGGCTTACAATAACTCAATCCATAAATCCACTAATTTTACACCGTCCGAAATTATAAAGGTAATCACCACGAAACAATTATAAATTTAGAAAATGAAAATCCGATGACTGAATACAATGAATAACATATCGATGAAATCAACAAAACCAAACAGTTAATTACTCAAAAACAACAAACTAATAAAAACATCCTAGACAAAATAAATCTAGACCGATAATTTTTTCAATCACTTTGTGATTTTTAATTTATATGTGGTTTTTGGTCATACTATACCAAAGAAATCGAGTGCTTAAAGTTTCAGTTTAGCTGAACGATTAGTGAACATATCAATACTGCGTGTGTTGAAATGCAAACAAAAGTTTGTCATACGTAGCAGTGTCTCACAAGCACTCGATAATATTTGAAATTAAAATTGTAACTGTTTCTCGAATCAGAGAGACTACTAATACACATAGGTGATTGAATGGGTGTCCGGCTCGGCCGCTTGCCGAGCATGGGATCGTTGGTGTAGAGGTTATCACGCCTGGCTAGTTACCAGGAGATCCTGGGTTTGATTCCCGGCCGATCCGGCTAATTTTTTCAATCACTTTGTGATTTTTAATTTAATGTATCATGGTGAAAAAATTGATAATTTTGTAAAATGTTCACTTAAATATAGAGATATATTATTTTTCATAGTTGTCGAATGATCAAATCATCTTCAGGTGAAAACTGAACTGAACTGAATTCAGATTGAATAAAAGAATATATATATATATATATATATATATATATATATATATATATATATATATATATATATATATAAACTAAAGTGTAAGAATGGGAAAAACCGGCCGGTTTTAACCGAAAACCGTTTTTTTTGTTTCGGTGAACCGGTTTTTTTTCGATTATTTTTTTGACTCGGTTATGGCCGGTGTTTTTTTTCTTAACTGATAACCGGAAAAAAAAACCGGACAAATTAGTTTTGAAAAAAAAATCATAATTTAAAAAATTAGGTCAATATTTAATGGCCGCTGTTTATTTTACAAAAATTTATTTTACAAAAATAAGTTAATTTCTTTAAAATTCTAATACATTAACGTTAAAACGACCTAATAAATAACATTTAATAATTTAGTAATGTAAACAAGTATGTCGATTCTGATAATTTTCTGAATATTTTTATTAGCTTACATCCTGTTCCTGCCACTCTCCATATGTCTTTTATAAAAAAAATATGTCGTTTACTACCGGCGGTGTAACTAATATACAAGGTGGCGTTGATGGTACTTGTATTTAAAATAGAGTCGGGACATGAGTGTTGATAATTCGCTATTTTTTATCAAAGATTCATCTAAAATAAACTGTAAATAAATTTCTGGGGGGGGGGCACCAAATAACCGCACTATTTTACAAAAAATTAATAGTAAACAATTTCCTCAGATAAAGCGAAGTTTTTAAAAAACTGTATTTATTTTGAGATATTTAATTTAACCTATTCCATAGATCAGTTATACGTATTTTTCGAAGCCATCTTAGGTTAGTAGCTGCGAACAATCTATCATTTTATTTTAAATTTTGAAATATATTTACGAAGAAAATAAATTTGAGAAACTACCTTAATCCATTATCCATTTTAACATGATATAATAACTTAAAAAAGTTGGTCTGACGTCATCAAATATATGCAATAAATGAAGCAAAATTAGACGTACCCAGTCTTCTGTCTCTTTTCCTTTTTGTTATTTTTATATTCGAGTGACTATAGTAACATAAATATGTAGGTACGTTTAATTTTGTTTTATTTGTTAATGACGTCAGACCAACTTTAGTTAATTTGATCTACAGCAAAAGTATACTGTAAAGGTCAAAATACATTTCTCGTTGCCCTAATTATTGAAGAACATTCTTTAAATAACACTCATTAATTAAGATATGTAATTTTTTTAAAAATAATTTTTTTCTTTTCAAAGATTCAAATTTGTTGCCTAACCTAATTTGTTTCCAGCTTTGCTGACGGGTATTTTTATTTAAAGAATCTTTTCGCTAAATTGCTAGGTAACAAATTTTCGTTAGCCAAGTACAAATTTATCGTGTAATAATCAGTGAAATACATTTGTTTTTGTTTAGAGTTTGTGTTAGTTTTGTTAATTTACTTTTAAATTTTTATCTGTATTCACGGTATTCATTTCGTTTAAAGTGAGTGTAAATGTAAAAAAATTTTCTGATAATAATTATTGTTGTTTTGCCTAAAATAAAAAAACCGAAAACCGGTTATTTCAAAAACCGGTTATTTTGAGTGGTTTAAACCGTCCGGTTAAACCGAGCATAAAAAACCGAAATAACCGAAAACCGATTATTTTTGAAAAATCGCCATCCTTACTAAAGACAATAAATGGATTGGTTAAGAAATAGGGAAATCCCATAAGAAAGGTTAACAAATACACGTGTACCGGAAATGAGTGGCAAATTACGAATTTGATGTTGAACGAGTTTTAGGTAGATAGTAAATAATGGGCGGGGAGATTAAATAATGAATATTACGAAAGATTTAACTTGAATAATTATAAATGTAAGGTTGAATAATTTCATTTTTCTACTCCTGTTGAAGAACACACTCATTACATATCCGTTAATTGTTGAGAAAGTTAGGCAATATTCAAAGGTGTGGAGGAATTTTCATTACTCACTACCTTTTTGACCAATGAAATCACCGTAGTAACCATTATTCAATGGGCTGGCTTTTGTTTTGTGTATAATATACGTATCAATTTTTAATTTCAAATATGTTGCGTAGTAACATCTAAGTAAACAGCTTGTATTTTGTTTTCATCGTTTGTACATATATAAACATTTAATGAAATTAGAGATAGATTAAAAATTGTATATGTATTCTTTTGATTTAAAAATATTCAATTTTAGTTAAATCAAAAAAAAAAAAAAAGTGGTAGAAAAAATATCGTATTCTACTCGCTTGCAATGGCTATTACTCACTCAGATGCATTACGACACTCGCCTCGCCAGCTCGGCTCGTGTCACAATTTCATATTCGTGAGTAATAGCTATCATTACCAGCTTGTTGAATAATATACTATTTTGGGATGTTTTATTAAGAAATATTTTAACAGGAAATAAATATTGGAATATAGTTAATTAAATATATTAAGAAGGGGAGATTTATTTAGATAAATTTGGTCATTTAAAACCGTTATGTTTGGATCATTATTTAACGTTTATTTCTAATGCTTCTAATATATTTAATTTCTGCCTTTTTTCATAAAAGTGAAGGATTTTGGGTTTGTAGTCTGGTTTTACAGAATGTCCGTTTTCTAAAAGATGACGACCAAGGTTGGATGTATGTTTCTGAGAGGTAATATATCCCCGGAATCTAATATGAAAAGATATTCCTGATTGACCAACATATGCTGAATTACAATCTCCACAATCTAATCGATAAACACCAGATTTTTTGTATGGTTCAGTTTTTCCTTTTGCATTGAAAATGGGTTGACCAATATTATTGACAGAATGAAAGGCGGCGGTTAGACTCAATGAACTGAAACAATTGTCAATTTTATGAGAAATGTTTCCTAAATATGGTAAAGATACGTATTGTTTGGGTTCGGAATTGACAGGAGAGATAGGAGGATAGATGTGTTCTATAGTAAGTTGTTCTAGTTTTTTGTTTATGACTTTTTGTCTAAATTTGGTGAAAAGCCATTAGAAGTTGCTATTTGTTTAATAATACCAAGCCATTAGAAGTTGTTATTTGTTTAATAATACCAAGCCATTCGATGTTGCTATTTGTTTAATAATACCAATAAATTTGTTAAGCAAATCAAAAATCATATAAATAATTTAAAACATATTCAACTTCCACGTTCCTGAAAATATTACATGGTACCTATGAATGCAGAAGCTCCCAAACTTTACGGCTTAATGAAACTTCACAAACAAAATATCTCTGTTAGACTAGTGGTCTTATATTCTAATGCTCCGTTTAAGAACTTTTCAGAATTTCTTAATAGATTCTTCAAAAATAATACCTCTAATTTTCAACCGAAATATAAAGTTAAAAATTCAACAGATCTAGGCCACAAACTCAATAATTTTCGTATAAACCCCAAATCTTTCCACCTTGTTTCGTTTGATATAACTAATATGTTTCCAAATATTCAATTTAATGAATGTATTCCGATTATCTAACAAGGAAAGGTATCCAACTCTATCTCTTAAAAATTTTTGAAACTTTGGTGGATTGTAGATCTTACTAAAAGTAATCACGGGCCATATTTCGTTCGTGTCCATAAGCGGTTTAAGCGGGTGATAATAGGTGTTCAATATGTCCATCCATCCAGGCGAACCCATGATGCTTTTTCCGTAACCAGCGAGCTGTGCGTTGATCTTTTTCACTTAATCCGCAAAAACGGTATTGGTGATTTGAAAATATAGTGTTGTAGTATATAATCTCCACCACAATTTTCTTCGGAAGAATCGAATTTCAACACAGCCAATTCCTTTATGTAGAATTTCCCATTTGTTGAATTTGGAAATCCTTGGAAGTCAACAATTGCTGTGTCGGTCTTCATTGTGCGTTGTCTAGAGCGAAACTGACTGATTTATAGTCGGATTGCGATGCTTTTATACATATTTTGTAACAATATTCGTCAATGGTTGATTTACACCGATCGCTAAAAAGAAATCAAACTAATTTTTGATATTATACCTTAAACTTGATGTATATATAAAAATTCCATTTACAATTATTGTACACCATATATACTCATAAATTTTACAAAAATGTATTACTCTGTATATTTTTTAATGCTACATATTCTCTGACGAAATTTAATATTATAATTATATTATGCACTCAGCTAAAAATACATATATTCTTGTTTTCTTAATAAAAAAAAATTTATTAATAATTTTTAAAAGTAATATTGGCGATCTGTTTTAAAAACACATTATTTGCTTGTTGGATATGATGTATGAGATTTTATTTGACGTCTTATGAATGACGTATAAATTTGTGAAATGTATAGTAATGTTAATGTGTGATCTATACAGTACTCTGTTAAAAGTAAAGGTCTCTACGTTGTTAAAATCATATTTTGTAAATATGAATAAATTTTTTAAAAATCTTGTTCTTAAAACTTAATATGTAATCATCTTAAAGTAGTTTTTTGAAACATTAATTCGATGATCTTAAAGTAGTTTTGAAACATTAATTTCTCGTTATAGATATTTTTTGGCCTTATTTAATTGTACAATGTTCCGTATATTTTAAGAAAATTTCCTTTTAATATTTTATATTTTATCTAACAAATGTATCTGTTTTTGTTAAATTTATTATTTTCTATTGTTTTAATTATAAAAATTAGTTTATTACATATACCTATGGCTTTAGTTTTGTGAGAGACTGTAATAGTAATTTATCTTAAATATGAAATTGTTTTATCAAATGTTGAATAAGCGTTTTTTCGCATATTGTCACAATCCAATACCTATGTATTGTTATTATAAATTTTATTCTATGTTTAGCTATTAAAAAACAGCGAAAGCTCTCTTTGTACTTTAAATTTAACGGATTTTTTTTCCCAGTGAACTCGGGAATTAACTATACAAAGCCATATAAATTTTTTCCAATTCTAAAAGTCAAATTTTTTCACAATAATTTCAAAACTCTAATTTATATTTAATAAAAATTAAAAATAATTTCTTAACTATGTAAGTATATGTAATATTATTTATGTATATTTTAACGATGCAAAGTTACAAATCATAAATAGCAAAATGCTGATAATTGCATATTTCGCGTTATCGCATATGTTATGCAGATCTCATATGTATATACATCTCAAATGTAGCAAGTGTACCTACTTGTTTAAATTTTTATAAACGAAATTTATACCAAAATGAAAATTTGATTGTAAAAAAAATAGGAAATTCTATCAATATTAGAAAATTTATTTTCAAGAATAGTATTATTGATACTAAAAATTTATTTCGAATAAGAACCTACATATTAATTTAACGTAAAATGTTTAGCCACCGATAATGTACTAGAAATTAAAACGATTTCTTTCTGTGTAATAAAACTAGCATATTTTTTTTTTTTATGAACTGAGCACTCGAAATTGATAGGAAAATTCTGGTTTCCTAGATAGTTATGTTAAGGTACGCTTTTTAGGATTAAAAAATTAATGTTGTTTTTTTTTTTTTAACAATTTTAAACCTAAGTTCCCAAATAATTTGAATTATTCATTTATCCAAGGAGATGTAGGATTGGAAATAATACTCCAGACTATCTTCCATAGAATAAAATGTTTCTTTATTTGTCCAGAAATCTTTCGGTATATTTTATACCTTCTTCAGTGGCTACAAAAATATTTACAATGTAATAATATTTATATGTCTAATATTGTAGTAACAATAATATTTACAAAAATTTTTTTGACATTTTTCAGTTTTGATTTGTTGGAATATATGATAAAATCATTTATAAAAACAGAGAGAAAAATTTTCAATTAAAATTATGTTGTAGTGACAAGAGGAATGTAAAATAATTTAATTTAAGTAAGGAAAAATTATTTTTAATAATTATAAATTCAAAGAACAAGTCAAAAATAAGAAAAGAACTTGTAATAAAAATATAAAAATTGTAAAAAATTGAGACTGGACAACCGACATTCAATTTATAATGTGACTAAAAACAATGTAGGTACTTACCAAAAAACTTTTTCTTCCCTTTACATAGTAATTTGTTAAAAAATTTTTTTGGTAACAACCAGAGCATATGTTTTTTGTAAAATAATCTCTAACACAACCGAGATCATTATGTCGAGAAAATGCATTTCATAAGAAATTTGTCTATATAAATTAAAAACTGATTCTTAATTTAAAAATTAAGTTCGTCCCGTTTTATTTTTTATTTAATGTTTTCAAATAGATATATTTTAGTTTTAAATTAAACTGGTTGCATAGTACCACAAAACTATTTAGTATGACATTTTTATATCGACTAATTTAAATTCTTTTTTTATGTTTTCAGGTAAATATATCGAAATTTCCAGATTGTCGAATGTGTCCCCTCTCAATTCTTCTATTTTAAGTAAATAAATAAGTAATTAATTAAGTAAACAAACAATTTTATTTATTGTCAATTACAATGTGTTATATAATCAAGTGAATATGTATTGTTTCAATTCTATTTTAATTTTTTAATAATTGGTACATATGTATTATCTAATGCTAGCGATTCAATCTGTTTATTGCAATTTTCCAATTTATTTAGATTTATATAGAAACCTTCACTTAATAGTCTATGACGATATTTATTTTCCTGGTCTAATACCTGGACCTGTTCAAAATTGAATCTATGATCGTTATTTATTGAGTGTTCCGCTAAACCCGTGGTTTCTTTACCTCTTTTTACGTCATATTTATGTTGCGATATTCTATTTTTAAGAATCTGAGATGTTTGTCCGTAATAGCTCAAATTGCAATTTTGACAATCTATTTTGTAAACTACATTGTAACTTTGTTTAGTTTCTGTTTTTTCTCTTTTTAGCGAATTTCCAAAACTGGAAATTCAGCTTTTACGCCAGGTGTCATGGTGCGACCTAAGCCCGAGACCATATCAGAAATATGTTTTGAGGTCCCTAGAATACGAAAATGATATTCACTAAAATTTATATATATATATATATATATATATATATATATATATATATATATATATATATATATATATGTATCCGCGCGATAACTCTCGAACGAAACGTTTAATGCTTATGAAATTTTGTGTGCGAATTCGATTTTCCAAATCGTTGGATGAGTTCGTTAGCCAGACACGTCGGATGCCCAGAAGTAGGTTTTCCGGGCGTTTTTTGTCAACAAAATGAGTTTTTTGCCAGAATTAAGCAATTTTTCAAATTTTTTTTTACACCAAGCCCTAGTAAAAGGTAAAATTCATAAAAAATGTTTTTATACCGTTGCTCTAAATTGCTTACTTTTCGAGAAAAACTAGGAAATATGTCGTTCTCCATTTCACTCGCACTCGCATTCTTTTTTTTTCTGTCTCATTTTTTACGAGCTAAATTCGAAAAAATCCGCTTTTTAAGTAGCATGTCATGATTTTTTTAATCCAATTTAACGATTCGGCTATATTCTTTTTCTTTGTCAGTTAAATGTTTTTATAATGTATCTCTATTCCATTTTTTTTTAGATAAAAAATCACGGCGCAGTATGTTATGTGATATGATCAGAATTTAGATGATGTTTACACCTTCCTAAAATTAATAAGAGCTTGCTACAATCGCATAAAAATTACGTTAAATCATATTCAAACAATAATATTTTTACGTAATTTTCTATCCAAATGACAATACTACGTTATAATTATATGTATAAACCCATCATTTTAGTGGTAAATAAATTTGCACATTCAGTTTTTTTTTTCTTTTGACAACAAAACAAATAATTTTAAATTTTGACAAGTTGTATCATACATTTTTGAAAATATTAAATATTTATTTTTTTAAGGAAAAAATGTATTAAAGATCTGAAATTTGTTTAACAAAAACCATACATCTGCTCGTTTTACCTTAAAAATCTCGGAAAATAGAATATTTTTCAATAATTAACTCAGAAAAAGCATATATGAGGTAATTTTCATGATATTTTTTTGAAAATTTCAAAATAGTAGGGTTACAATGTTTTTTTTTTTTAATTATTTTGTAGAATTTGGTAAACACACATCGTAAAAAGTACTCGCCTTGAAAAAATCAAACAAGTATTTAAAAAAAAAAATACTATTTCTTAAAGAAAATATTAAAATTATGTACAAATGCCGTCCTGACCAACTGATATATTGGAACCGATTTTGAGCAGCTGGATTTACTACAGGCAAAAGCTCATAGTGAATACACACATTTTTTAACATCCTTTTGAATTTTGTAATTCAATCATTACAAATAAAATCTAAATAAAAAAAATCTCTATAACCTGTTTTTTCTCAATTTTCTAGCATCAAATCTAGCGATAATTAACTAGCGGGTGATTGTATTGACCACACATTTTAATGTAAAATATATTAATTTTAACCGGCTTCAAAATAACGTTTCGATTTTAACAATAAAAATATTTAAAAAAGTGTTTAAGTTCTGGCAAGATTGTCAAAAAGGGACTGAAATATTTAATGTGTTAAGTACTTACTAGACTTATAAACTTTCATTTTCGTATACGCTTTCGGTTTCGGATATTTAATTATTTCGGATATCGGTAGTTTTAGTTACGGTTACGAATATCCATAACATCCCTAATGTAAATGTTTGTCAATCCAACTTCATCGAGAGAAAGTTAATTAGGTATTTACGATTTTCGGAAGAACACGTATATAAATTTTATAAGTACGTATTATCATATAAACACATTTGGTTTGCAATTTTTTAATAATTAGTTTCTACGCTACTGAAATTATCTATCCATTTGAAAATTGGGATCCAGTGATGTACATTGACACTACAAAAGTGTGGGTGAAAAATTTCATTTTCACTTTTACTGAAATTATGTCATAAATTCATATTTTCAGAATTTATTCATTTGACAGAAAAATTCTAAATTATTAAAAAAGCCAAATAATTAATAACAATTAAAATAAAAAAAAAAAAAAAACAGAAAACATTTATTTATATTTGCATTTTTATAAAAACATGTAGGTATTATATTTTATATGCACTTTAACTAAAATGTCAAATTTCACACGTTCTTAATTTTCAATTTCACTCATAATGTGCTTAAAAATCAAAACTTAAAGTTTATAACATTCACAATCCGTGTAGAGTGTCCATACGTCTTGGTTTTCCCGGATTTGTCACGGTTCTAGCTCCGTTGCTCCGGTGTCCCGACAGACTTTTTCAAGACGTCTCGGTCGATTTGTTTCGGTTTTTCAAACTACTCATTTTTATTTTCATCATCTAATAAGTACACAATTTTTCATTTTAAATCATGAATAGTTCAGTATCATATTAAAAGATCAACAGTAGATTCATTTACAACCAAACCTAAAAATATTTAAAAAAAATTAATTACTAATTAAATTTTCCAAGTTTTTTCGATTTTACCTTAAACACGAACTTCCAAAAAAACATTTTCTTTTCTTAACTTTCCATCATATATGTATCTACATAAATAAATTGTAATATTATTTTGCTTGCTTTTATGATACTGTAGGTACTGAAGTTATTGAACAATTAAAAATTAAAATGACTGGAATTTTATTCGAACTTTTAAATAAAGTAGTTAACTAACGCGCTAGATAGATAACGCCACAATACAGAAATTGCCAACATTTAAATGTTCATGTTTCACATTAATACAAAATAAAATACATTAATACAAAATAAAATTGTCTAAGAAGCTCACTTTCATAAGAAATTTTATAAAAATTTAAAAAATATATATTTCCTAGAACAGGGGGCGATTTATTTTAAAAAAAAATTAATATTTTAAATAAAGAGCCATTAATGGGTAATCTATACATATAATACAAATGTAACGAGATCGTTTCTGTATAGGGAATATTTTTTAAAAATTGTGCAGATACTGTAAATAGTTATCGATGTAGATATCAAAACAGCGATTTTTTAAATTTTTGTCTGTCTGTCTGTCTGTCTGTCTGTTCGTCTGTTCACGCATCACACAAAAACTACTGGATGGATTTTAATGAAATTTGGTGTGCCGACAACTTATTACCCGGATCAACATCTAAGATACTTTCTACTTCGAGAAAATGTCTCATTCCCACGGGAAAATGGAAAAACCATGTTGAGCATGTGCATACAGTACGCAAAAACTATTGAACGGATTTTGATGCAATTTGGTGTGGTGATAACTTATTACCTGAGTCCGCATCTCAGATACTTTTTATTTCGGGAAAGTGGCTCATTCCCACAGGAAAATAAAAAAACTTTTTGAGCATGTGCACATATTACGCGAAAACTATTGAACGGATTTTTATGAAATCTGGTGTAGTGATAACTTATTACCTGCGTCAACATTTAGGATACTTTTTATTACGGGAAAATATTTCCTTCCTTCAGGAAAATTCAAAAATTATTTTGCTTATGTGCATGTATACTTAAAACTATTGTTCTATGCGAATGCTTTATAATTACTATACTTATATACTTGTCATTTATTACATTAAATTTACCATAATACAAAATTTCTGGAGACTAACTCTATTTTAAATTAATTTAGAAATTTCGAAAATTTAAGTGAATATATATGGCCGCTATTACACTGTCATAGATATATGTCAAAGTTTTATTTAATCAAAGAAATATTATAGTGTAATAAGTCAACTTTTATAATATAAATTTCTGTAACCATAGTTAAAGATACTTCTTAATATTTGATCATAGATTTGATCAAAGATCTTTGACATATATCTATGACAATGTAATAGCGGCCTATCCGAAAAATTCATTTTGGATGAAACTTGTTATATTTATAGGATAGATACTAGTTTGGGATGCAAATATAATAAAACAATAAAACGTTGGAAGTCCAAAAATTTTGTATGAGTTCTCCAGTCAGACACGTCCAATTCCAAAAACCTCAAAAAAATGAGTTTTTTTGCAAACAATTTGCCAAAATTTAAAAGTTTTTCCAATTTTTTTTACATTGTGGTAAAGAACCAAGAAAATCACAGAAAATACATTTTGAACCATTATTCTAGGTAAGCGGGTTTTCGAAAAAAAGTAACTTTTATGATTGGAAATTCGCTATGTTATGCAGATGCTGCGACAGGGGTATTTTGGTATATAAATTTGATACTTTATTATTAAACTTAAATGTTATTTTATTATCTGTACTGTTTTCTATTATTGGTTTTAGTTTTTTTGTTAGATAATTATAAGGAAGACTTATTCTTTGTTTTTGATTATCCTCAGTTTTTTCATTATACGTTTTTATTGTGTTGTATGCTGAATGTACTATTTTTTCTTTAATTTTGTTTATTAATCTAATCGGGTAATTATTTTTCAAAAGAATGGACGCCGCATTTTTAATCGCCTGTTTTCTGCAAACTACATTACTTAAATATACTGCTCTATGTATTAAATTATGAACTAAATTTTTTTTAATATAATATGGATGATTAAAATTGTAGTTTATCATTCTATCACTGTAATTATCTTTTTTATGCCAAATTGTGTTTAATATGTTAAATTTATCTTTTCTAATTAGAGTATCTAAAAAAGTTATTTGGTTATCTTTTTCAATTTCAATAGTAAATTGTAATGTAGGGTGATAATTATTAAAATTGTTTTTTATTTCATCTATTAATGCAAAATCCATAACGTAACTTGCCAAAATTGGACTGAGGTTATTTCCCATTGTAAAAACTAATCAGTGTTATTCTATAATTCAAACTCTTCACATCTATCAAAAATGTTTGAGTGTATGCGTTGTGATAAGACATTTTCGCGGAGAGATTCTCTTTTACGTCATATGAAAAGAAGAGTGCATACGCGTTCAAATGCTGAGGAATATCAAACAAACAATAATGACCAGATCGTAAATAATCAGTTTGAATATACCACTAATCAGTCGGTAAATAATGGGACACACGTAAACAGTGCGGAGAACAGGACACTTTCAATACAAAGTGAATCGTCGAAATCGAATGATGAAGATGATGATGGTGAAACCGAATATAGCTTTGAAACAAGAAATGAAGAAAAGGAAGATAAAGCACCAGTGTTTCAAAATCAACACGAAAATGATACAGATCTATGTAAAAGAAACTTGAATACTTTTGATGAAAGTATGATGGCTGCAGCAGAAGCAATCAGAAGTAAATTCCACGCTTTAAAAAACTCGCATAATATTCTACAATCGGCGAATGTCGAAGATAATCGATCTGATGAACAAAAGCATTTACCATCGCCTGATAACTACAAAGAAACAAGTTTTACTCCAAAAGTGGCTGGTCTCTTACAAACTGCACTAGACATATTAATGATCAAAGAGCTTCAGAACGCATGCGCAAAGGATGAAGAACAAGAAGATAAAAATTCAGAAGAAAAGGAAAAACCTTCAACATCCAACTCAATAAATGGGGGAGCTAAACGTTTCAAATATGATGATGAAAATGCTAACCTTCATAATGACCATTCGAAACCTGTTGATGAAGAAGAATATTTTGATGACCCGAACCATTTAGTTGATGAACTAAGAAGTTTAGCAACTCAGACGCAAATTGGAGAAGAAATGGTTAACACTATATGTAATTTAATGGAAAGGAGTCATATTATAAATCCCAGCTTCGCGGATTATATCGAAAACGAGAAAAAACGAAGCCATTTTAATAATTTAAAGGAAAGTGAGATTGGAAAGCGGATTATCTCAATAACTAGGGAATTGGAAAAGCATGATATTATTGAGCCAGTGTTAAAGTATATATCAAATGATGGCGAAGACAGCGATGAAAAAACATCTGCTAGCGATAGCGAAGATACTGCGAGCGACAACGAAGCTGATTATGATGAGAATACAGTCGCCAACGATGGTGATGAAAAAATTTCAGGTAAAGGGTTATACTTACGACCCTATAGAAGATATTAAAATAAGCTATCAACATTTAATAAGTTGTTAAAAAATCTTTGTAATTTTTCCAACAGCTGTATGTTAATTATTTAATAAAATATTTTAAAATTATGTGAGTGTTGTTATTTATCACATACCACAGTCCTTAATTTTAGTAATTCGTTAAAAAAGATCACCGAAATGATTGTTCTTACAACGAACTATGCAATGTGTATTTTCTGAGCTATTAAAATAGGTAATGTTTTTACTTGCTCCTGAATATGGGCAATTAAATTGCATTGCCCTATTAACATCCTAGTACAATAGAACACATGTGCAAACTATATAATTCTTACCAATAAGTATTTACCCATATTATTAATGATTTGTTAATTTGAAGTGTCGTTGAACAATAATGATCTAAAACTGTTGAATAAAGGGTTAATTAATTCCGAAAAATATTCCTACGGTCTTAGTGTCTACAGGGAAGCTTTGAGTCGCTCTTTAAAAATTATGAGAGTTATTTACTTTCCACCCTGTATATGTATTTTATCGATGATGCTATTAAATTACATTTTCAATTCGTTTGCTTAGAAATATAAATAATAATTTTTTTATTATTTACATATAGTAACAGATAATTTTTAGGTGTTTTTATAAAATTAGACTGCAAATAGTTTAAAAGCAGACATGGGTAATGCACAGAAAAGAGTTATAGAATTTCATAGTTCAAAATTTTTCATCATATGGGTATATATGGGTATTGTTTAAATTGTTTATAACTATCGATTTTTTTATTAAAAAATGTTTTAAACTGTATGAATGCTTTTATTTAGGAGTAGAAAGGTTAACACAACATTAATTTTTTAATACTAAAAAGCGTACCTTAACATAACTATCTAGGAAACCAGAATTTTCCTATCAATTTCGAGTGCTCAGTTTATAAAAAAAAAATGTGCTAGTTTTATTACACAGAAATAAATCGTTTTAATTTCTAGTACATTATCGGTGGCTAAACATTTTACGTTAAATTAATATGTAGGTTCTTATTCGAAATAAATTTTTAGTATCAATAATACTATTCTTGAAAATAAATTTTCTAATATTGATAGAATTTCCTATTTTTTTTACAATCAAATTTTCATTTTGGTATAAATTTCGTTTATAAAAATTTAAACAAGTAGGTACACTTGCTACATTTGAGATGTATATACATATGAGATCTGCATAACATATGCGATAACGCGAAATATGCAATTATCAGCATTTTGCTATTTATGATTGTAACTTTGCATCGTTAAAATATACATAAATAATATTACATATACTTACATAGTTAAGAAATTATTTTTAATTTTTTATTAAATATAAATTAGAGTTTTGAAATTATTGTGAAAAAATTTGACTTTTAGAATTGAAAAAATTTATATGGCTTTGTATAGTTAATTCCCGAGTTCACTGGAAAAAAAATCCGTTAAATTTAAAGTACAAAGAGAGCTTTCGCTGTTTTTTAATAGCTAAGCATAGAATAAAATTTATAATAACAATACATAGGTATTGGATTGTGACAATATGCGAAAAACGCTTATTCAACATTTGATAAAACAATTTCATATTTAAGATAAATTACTATTACAGTCTCTCACAAAACTAAAGCCATAGGTATATGTATAAACTAATTTTTATAATTAAAACAATAGAAAATAATAAATTTAACAAAAACAGATACATTGGTTAGATAAAATATAAAATATTAAAAGGAAATTTTCTTAAAATATACGGAACATTGTACAATTAAATAAGGCCAAAAAATATCTATAACGAGAAATTAATATTTCAAAACTACTTTAAGATCATCGAATTAATGTTTCAAAAAACTACTTTAAGATGATTACATATTAAGTTTTAAGAACAAGATTTTTAAAAAATTTATTCATATTTACAAAATATGATTTTAACAACGTAGAGACCTTTACTTTTAACAGAGTACTGTATAGATCACACATTAACATTACTATACATTTCACAAATTTATCGAAGACGTCATTCATAAGACGTCAAATAAAATCTCATACATCATATCCAACAAGCAAATAATGTGTTTTTAAAACAGATCGCCAATATTACTTTTAAAAATTATTAATAAATTTTTTTTTATTAAGAAAACAAGAATATATGTATTTTTAGCTGAGTGCATAATATAATTATAATATTAAATTTCGTCAGAGAATATGTAGCATTAAAAAATATACAGAGTAATACATTTTTGTAAAATTTATGAGTATATATGGTGTACAATAATTGTAAATGGAATTTTTATATATACATCAAGTTTAAGGTATAATATCAAAAATTAGTTTGATTTCTTTTTAGCGATCGGTGTAAATCAACCATTGACGAATATTGTTACAAAATATGTATAAAAGCATCGCAATCCGACTATAAATCAGTCAGTTTCGCTCTAGACAACGCACAATGAAGACCGACACAGCAATTGTTGACTTCCAAGGATTTCCAAATTCAACAAATGGGAAATTCTACATAAAGGAATTGGCTGTGTTGAAATTCGATTCTTCCGAAGAAAATTGTGGTGGAGATTATATACTACAACACTATATTTTCAAATCACCAATACCGTTTTTGCGGATTAAGTGAAAAAGATCAACGCACAGCTCGCTGGTTACGGAAAAAGCATCATGGGTTCGCCTGGATGGATGGACATATTGAATACGAGGAACTACAATACATTTTAATAAACAATCTACACGGAATTCGAATCATCTATACGAAAGGAGAAGAAAAAGTGCGCTATTTGAAATGACTACTACCGTCAGCGCCCATTATGAACTTTGAAGAAATAACAATTTGCCCCAAGTTGAGAATCATAACATCAACATACGCTAGTCCTCGATGTGGCCATCATCCCGCAGCAACTTGCGCCATGGAAAATGTCATATCCATATACAAATATTATCGTAATAACATTTAAACATTTTTATTGTAAAATATTTCTTTTAAATAAATTTATTAAAACAAAAAAAAAGTGTTTTTATTTAGAGAAAACCTGTATAAACCCGTTTTCAGATAAAAATATGAAATCATACGATAAAATTCATTTTTGCATATTAGACAGAAATCTTCTAATGACGTCAGCTGACAATTTATACAACTTTAAACCTGTTTTCAGATAAAAATATGATAAAATTGTGAATCACGATATACAGTTCGCAGTGATTCAGACTAGCAACGCCATCTTTTCATGGAATTTTGAATCTAGGTACAGAATTCGCGGCGGTTCCGACTAGCAACACCATCTTTTCATGGAATTTCGAATCAAGGTACAGAATTCGCGGTGGTTCCGACTAGCAACGCCATCTTTTCATGGAATTTTGAATCAAGGTACAGAGTTCACAGTGGTTCAGTTCAGCAACGCCATCTAGATGACATAGCTTACCTATCTCCTCTCACAGTCGTTAAAAAAATCGGGAGGAGGGGAGGAGGTCCCAGAACTCTCCAAAAACTACTACTTTAATATATTTATACTTTGGCAACTCAAAATTAAAATTTTTAACTTTATAATTGTGTATGGAAGTATCTGAATGACCGTCTCTTTTTATGTTTGAAAGAAAGAAAACTTTTTATTTACGTGACAAACTATTTTTCAAATATACTTAAACAACAATATTCTTTTCATCGTAAAATAGATAGTACAAGTTATAGATACCCATGAACCTTTTGTTATTGGCTGTTTTTTTTTCATTCCAATTTAGAATTGCCAAAAGTATCATCCAAGATGCCAGAAAATAATTATCAAGCCATTTAGTTTTGTTTTTTCGAATTAACAAAATTAAACTATTTTAGAAATAACAAAATTATAAACTATTTTAAAAATAACAAAATTACAATTAAATTAAGTGTTTTTTTTTATTACTTCTGTTACTTTATGCTGAATTTTACTCCTCGTCTCTAGCAATTGCTCGTATTCTTATAGCAGAATCGACGAAGCGATACAAACGAATGAGATGGTGCTTTGACTGGGTAGATAGCAGACTCGATAAGCTTTTATTCGAAGTCAAAATGAACTCATTTAGAAACTGACCTCGGATATAATTATAAATTGGGCACTCGAATATAATGTGATCTAGAGTTTCTAGGGATTGCATATTGCAGCTTGTACAGATTTGATCCGTCTGAATGTTGACTAAATAATGCGATACGGCTACTCTTAAACGGTTACCACCACTTGTTCTGAGCTGGGCAAATAATCTGAGGAAGCAAATAGGAATTGCTAAATTCAGATATGGTTGAGCTAAGCTTGTAAACGACAAAGTACGATAGACACTATAGATCGTTGAACAGCTTGTAGGTCAACAGACCTGTAATAGTTTGTCAAAGATGAAATAATCGTATCACGATGAGATTTTAAAGCTTGGGCATCACGGAAAATTGCATTGTCACTGAAATTAATAAGACTTAGAATATCCTGCAGTTGGGTAACCCAGTTATACTTTTTGGAGTTTCCAGGATTTAGATTGAGTGCTAATAGCCGATTATAGCAAATTTTTGGGTACCGATCATCATCCATGTTCAATATTTTGTATAGCCAGTTCAAGGTTAATTCAACCACTCGAACAGCTAACCTACATGTGCCTGTTTCAACTCTGATAATATAATTCGGTGTGTTGTTAGGTAAATTTAATATTCTTTTAAAATACATACACTGCACACGCTCAATTAAGTCGAAATATCGTAACCCCCACACCGGAATACAGTAAAAAAAATTACCTGTAACAATGGAATCAAATAGCAAGATACGTGAGTTCCAGAATCTGGTTTTGGAGTTCGATAATAATGTTAAAACGGAACCAATTGCGGATTTTGCCTTAGTTACATAGGTAGATGCAGCTTCAACAAAAAGTGATGATGTGGTAAACGGTATACCGAGATACACGTACTTCGATACTATTTCAAGCTGTTTGTTAAAATAATAGAATTTCTAATTAATCGGCTTACCACCTCTCCGAAACACTATGACCTTTGTCTTATCGCTGTTAACAACTAAGTCGTTGCTCAAGCAGTATTTTTCGAGCAATCGTAGTTTTTTATCCAGGTCACCCGGAGAATCGGCTAAAATGATTAAATCATCAGCAAATAACAACATTAGAATATCTTGTTGCCCATCAATATTTAGGCCCTGCGAATTATTTGATCGAAAAAAACTTTCCATGTCACTTATGAATAAATTAAAGAGGAGCGGACTCAAAGATTCTCCCTGAAGGACACCTTCCGTAATATGTATAGCATTGGAGTAACGTCCATTGGCTTTTATTCTAAAGGAGCAGTTTGAATATAGAGTTCTTAATAAGCGAATTATTTTGGTGCTCACTCCGATGCTAAATAATTTAATCCACAATTTATTGTGATTGATAGAGTCAAAGGCTCGTTTAAAATCGACAAAGAGAGCATAGACTTTTCTCTTGAGAAGCCTCAATTGTAGGTGAATTATCGACATCAACGTAAATATATTGTCCATGCAGCCTCTACCCGCCCTAAAACCAGCTTGACATTCCGGAATAACATTTGCCAAATTGACCCATTTGTCAAAGATGAATCGAAATTATCATTGACACTGCAATACTGTTGTTGACCTAGACCCGACAGAACGTAATCGGTCGGATGGTAACGACAAGCGAAGCAAAACAGGAAAATGATCAGACAATATAACACACTCACAGACACTCATATCCTTTATAAGATCAATTTTTTCTGTATTACACCACACAAGGTCGATAACACTGTTCCCCCAAGAACTACAATATGTGAATTTAGCAGGCATGTCACCTTCTGTTCTACCATTTAGTGCAATAAACGAGTTGGATTCCATAAATTCCGACAAAGATCTTCCTCTTGAATTACTAACCAAGTCAAAGCTTTCTCTGAGGAATGACAATTTACTGTACTCAATAATGTCGCTTGTCAGCTGGTTCAGCAACCCAATTCTACAGTTAAAATCACCACCAATTAATATGCACGCGTTGACAAACTGGCTAGATAACTGACTTAAAAAAAAATTGAAATCTATCTAACAAAGTATCAATGTTTGAGGTAGGCTTGAAATAAATTGCTACAATGATAATGTCTGTACAGTTAAATTTTAAGTGCACTGCTAACCAGCATTCCGCAGTGCCCAAGACTCTGACACCTGAGTAGCACTTTCTGACGAGAATTCCGATACCACCACTAGCACGCCCGAATTTGCTTTCCTTACTAGCAGGTGAACTGTAATAATCAAAATTCTGCAGCCCACTCGAATAAAATTTATGGTTATCGACTAGCCACGTTTCACAGATACATAACACATCAGAATTGGTTATAAAGGGGATAATTTCATGAATATTTTTATATCCTTCCACATTTGGGATTAAATTAATGAAATAAAAAAAGTAAAACCTGTACAGACAATAAACGATTTAAGTGTACAAACCAAAAAAATTATAAATGAGGGCGATTTGTAGGTTATGAATCTAAATTTGTACGATAATTAAACCAAATTCACAACCAACAAAAGCACAACAATAAAATAAATTTATCAATTACCTGTACGCCAAATGAACCAGATCAGTTAGAGATAAGAAATGAAAAAGAAAAATTTTACGGTTCGCTCTAGTATTTATAAGAATGACTTGGCGCCAAAACAAATGACAGAGATGATAGCTAGCGTTGCCAACTCCAGAAAAACAAGTAATGCAACTGTAACGTGAATATATACATACAACGCACGTATAGAGTGTTCAACCACAATGTGCGACCAATTCATTGATATTATGTAATTCGCACAAAAAAATTTTTTTTTTTAAATAATATTTTTTTTTTTAAAGTACGAGTTTATAAAATTAAGTTTTAACTTAAATTCGCTACAGAATCTAACAATATAAATAGCCACATCCTATTTAGTGTTTTGGTTTGATAGGAGAATGATGAAAAATTTGGGGGACAAAATTCAATAGAATATTTCTTAAAGAAAATATAAAAAATTTCAAAAATTATTTGAATAATAATTTTTATCACAATAAAAAAGTACCAATATTATAGACTACTACTAAAGTGTAAATTTTTTTTTATACATTCAGAAAAAATAATTATTTAGTCTGCTATGTTTTACTTTGCAGAGGGGACATGCCTGAAGACTGAGAATTTTCCATTTTAAGTGTCATTTTTTATAAAAAATATATTTCGAAACCGGGTTATTTTGAGTGGCCAGTTAGACGCAGTAATGGTTTACAGTTTCCATCTAGAAAATATGTATTTTTCAAGATAATATATAAAATGAGTTGGGCCGTCCAAAATTTTCTCGTTGGTATAGCTACCCATATATATATTTTTAATTTGACAAAATAATTCATAGTTAAGGTAGTTGGTCAAAAAAACGATTTTTTCAAAGTATTTTAACGAAATTTGTCTAGATATTTATTTAATTTAATTCCAATAATACGAGCCCTTACCGAAAAAAAAAATTGACTGCCCTAGTTTTGAAAAAAACGATTTTAAAGTTTTATAATTTTAAGACGGTCTCTTACGGGAAAACTCTATCTTTTTTGAAGAAAATGAAAACGTGCCAAAGGAATTTGATAAAAATTTAATATATTATAAAATACAAAGTTAAAAAATCATAAGAAATAAAGATTATTCACTACGCCGTTTTTGAAATATCATTTAAAAATATCATTTTACAACGTTTTTACGACACTTTTTCAACAATGCTCTTATATTGCTGCAACGTAAGCGCGCGGAAATTAAAAAAAGCAAGTGGTATACAAATATAATAACTGAAGAATATTAATATATTACTTAATTTGTGATAAAAGAAAATCTTTTTGCTGACTATCTCACTGACTATTTTTGTACCTGACTACGTTAAACAAATTAAGTATCTTTCGTTTTTTTTTTAACTTTTTCAAAATCGCCTGTTTGTTGTTATACTTTATTATGAATGAAATAAAATGTAGTAAAATTTAAAGTTTACAGCGATAAGTTTTTTCTAAAAATTTTATTTACACTTTAAAAAATACAAGACCTTTATAGAGCATCTTTCCTCTCGCCTGTCAATGAGTTATACTAGCCAGAACCGCCTGTCGTTGTACCTACTTTTTCTAAATCGCTTACTCGAACATATATATGAATTTCAACTTTACAGAACCAAGTTTATTTTAACTCATACATTGCACAATTTTCGATTCACCTGTCAGGTACTTGTGCCGAAATCTTTTGTCAATTTTTTTCTGTACTTTACTATGTATGAACTATATTGTAATAAAATTTCAAGCTTACAGGGACAAGTTTTTTTTTTCTAAAGTTTTATTTACACTTTAAAAAATACAAAGACTGATGAGGTGCAGGGCTGATAGTTTAGTTAACAAGTTGAAAAACGTGAAAAAGAGAAATAAAGCTCTTAAAAATATGAGCAATAGCTCATTCGATTCGTAATGGCCTATAGAAAAATGTATTTTAAGGATTTTACAGCACATAAAAAATTGCAATTGTTATTAACAAAATAAGATGGAAAAAAACGAGGTATTCAGTTTTTTGTTAATAAATTAAAATTATTAATAGTTAAGAAATGAGACAAAAAGATTCTTAAAGAGGAGGAAATTTTCAATAAAAAAGTCCCAACTCCCGGAACTCTACCTCCATTATTTCTAATTTTAATTTAATGCAGAAAATTGAGTTCCGCGCGCTAGTTTTAGTACAGATGCACGACGCTGAAAACAGCATACCACCGATAATAATATTTTTATAGCAGTAATAGTAAATGTTAATTCAAAAATTTTAAAAAAATTATGCTGTATTCAAAACACTTCAAAGAATAAGATCCCGTTAGGAAAAAATGTTTACCCTAATTTTTCATAAAGTTATGCAATTGTTACCAATAAATAATTTACGGATCTCTGCTTTTACAAATAGTTACTTAAAATTTTAAATAATTACATTAAAAATTTTTTGCCTCGTGGAGCCCTTCTTATATATATACTTAGGAAGATTATGTGGTAAAAATTTATAAAAGTTTTTTATTTTGTTTATTATAATTTCTTAAAGTTAAAAATTTAAAAATATGAAGGAAATAACAATAAAAAAATTTTTTAGCAATTTTATAATTTTGACGTTTTCTTATCTACCCATGACACTACATAACATTGGTTGCAAGTTTTTTACGTCATTTGTTAATAAATATTCTTAAGTGTATGTATAAGAAGGGCTCCACGAGGCAAAAATTTTTAATGTAATTATTTAAAATTTTAAATAACTATTTGTGAAAGCAGAGATCCGTAAATTATTTATTGGTTAACAATTGCATAACTTTATGAAATATTAGGGTAAAACCTTTTCCCTAACGGGATCTTATTCTTTGAAGTGTTTTGAATACAGCATAATTTTTTTTTTTAATTTTTAAATTAACATTTACTACTATAAAAAAATTATTATCGGTGGTATGCTGTTTTTAGCGTCTGTGCTAAAACTGGCGCGTTGAACCCGATTTTCAGCATTAAATTAAAATTAGAAATAATGGAGGTAGAGTTCCGGAAGTTAGGACTTTTTTATTACAATTTTCCTCCTCTTTAAGTAATTTTTTGTCTCATTTCTTAACTATTAATAATTTTTAAGTTATTAACAAAAAACTGAATACCTAATTTTTTTCCATTTTATTTTGTTAATAACAATTGCAATTTTTTATGTGCTGTAAAATCCCTAAAATACATTTTTCTATAAGTCATTACAAATCGAATGAGCTATTGCTCATATTTTTAACAGCTTTATTTCTCTTTTTCACGTTTTTCAACTTGTGAACTAGACACTGATGCCTGCCAGATTGTGGTCATCGTACTTAACATGTAACGACTTATCTCTAAAAAAAATTTTTGCCTTACAGAAAGATCGTTACCCGGAGGGTTTTGTACTTCTTGGACTATTATAAAAATAATCAAAAATTGATAACTGGATCATTATTTTTTATTAAATCTCCTATCATTAATATGAAAGAACAACTTTATTTTGGTTGCATTTATTTTAATTTTATTATTCTTATTTACCAGTCGGAAAACCTCTATATTCAACCTGAAACAGACCATCAAAAATATCGGTTTTCGATAGTTGAAAATCTAACGTAAAACATTTTTTTCGATAATAAAATAATTTAGTATCTGTGAAATATTATGACTTCCAACCCCAAGTAAAATATCATATTGTATTATGTCGCAAACCTTATCTGTAACATCGAAATGTGGTAAAGCGTTCCATATAGAATTTTCGGCAATTTCCCAAATTAAGTGCCAACGAAATTTTGTAGTCTTTTTCTGTTTTTCTTGATTGATTTGCAAGTAAAACAAGTAAAAAAGTAGTAAAAATTGTCGGACACGTTTAATTTTCGTTAAAAAAATATTTAAACTGAATATATTAATCATTGCGTTTAGTAGGTAAATAACCAATTTTCGTTTCTTTTTTTTTTTTAAATTTGGGAAATGGACAATACTAGAAAGAAAAACAAACAATTTAATTTAATTATCATATTTATTTATTTCTAAATAATATAATTTCTAAGAGGAATAGTAAAATCATGTGAACATAATCTAAATTTCCTATAAATAAAAAATTAAGTTTTTAATATTTTTTAATGAAAATTAAATATGTGCATAAATTTTATTGTCATTTTTATTTGTTTTAATACTAAATCAATCAAAAAAAATTAAAGATTTGACAACTTTATTTTTTCGTTGGCACCTAATTTGAGAATTGCCGAATTTTCTATAAGTTCTTGTTGAGATTCAGAAAACTGGAATTCTTGAAAATAATTATACTTCAAGTTTTTTTTCTACAGCCGATGCTTTTAATTCGTCTTGCTTTTGTTTCAAATTATTTAAATTTGATAAATCCATGAACGAAGAAGATGCATCAGAGCGAAAAATTAGAAGTATGTTGCATTGGGGAAATAATCAGAATAAAACAAAATAAAACCATGTTTATAATCCAATTAATTGGGAATATTTACACCTGTACCAATTTTACCACATTTCATTTTATAACAACAATCTATGAACAGTCTATCTTGGCACCATATTTTCAATTCAGACATACAGAACTTAATGAACAAATAACCGTAAAATCATATTAGTTATTTCTAACTACGACTACTTTTAAAATAAATGCAAAGTTTTTGACTGAAAAATAAAGTTTTTTAAAAATTAACAATTTGCATTTTTTAAATGAAAGTAAAATTTCTAAATAAGAGTGTAGTTAGTTGTTAACATAAAAAATTAAAAAATTAATAAAAGCTCTTTTAAAAAACAGACTTCTAAAGTAAAAAATAATTAATAGCACAAATTTTGAAGTCGGGCGGGCCGTCGTATGTAAAATTGCGTTTGGATGTGCTTGAAAAATTCATGAATTCATCAAGATCTACATTTTTGATACTACTTCCCGCCTGACTTCAAAATTCGTGCTATTAATTATTTTTTTATTTTTTGAAGTCGGTTTTTTAAAAGAGCTTTTATTTCATACCTTTTAGTGACAATGTTTATGAGTCCACCCCATTACAATTTTTTATTTGGTTTTTAAAAGGGTATTATGGGATAAGAATGGCCGGTTGGCCCCCAGACGAGATTTTCAACGGCACTTTGGCTACTATAAGGGCAGTTGATAAGAAGTCTTGCTTGCAAGTTTTAGCCTCATATCTTGGGTAGTTTAGAAGTTATTTGTGATAATATGTATTAAGGCCATGATTTTTTAGACCTTTATATCTCGTAAACTATTACAGATATTGAGATAAACTAAAAACCATTGAGAAGGTCTAAGTTAGTACTATAATATATATTTCTTTCAAATTTTTCCGTTAGTAAACAGTCATAGAAAATTCGAGAAGAACAATAGAAAAACATTTTTTTAGTGGTTCCTTCAGAGTGACAATCACGAAAAAAGTCTCAAAGATTGCACCCTAGGTCCTGTTTAAGTACTGCAAGTTTCGTTAAAAACAAAGGGGTGGAACAGGGTCAAAAAGGAGAAACCTCGACCGAAGCCACCATCGGAAAGGTGAATTTCATCATTCCGTTATGTCTTCATTTCATCATTCCAAATATACAGTGTGTTCAAGGTCATGTGAGGCCAATATATAAATATGTAAAAAAAATTGTTGGTAGGATAACAGTCATATTTCTTGAACGATAGAGCTGCTATTTAGTATTGTAACTGTTTACGTCAAGTTCTAGGCTAAATTCATAGATAGAGTTGATTGTCAATATGGGATAGTTTCAAAAAGTTGAGAATTCTAAGTTTAAAATTATTGTCATTTGAGAAACTATTTAATCAGTTGTACCTATCTACGAGGTAAATTTCAGTTTTAGTTAATAGCTACTTATCATTAACTTTAGATAGATATACAATCATAGTATAGCAGGCAAATTCCGAAATGTATACTGAAGTATGAGAGTTGTGGAAGCGGTTACCTTTTTATCGGATGACAGCTTAATTTTATTATAATTATAATTGGGGTCCAGGTTCAAGCTGTTCGTAGACGAGCTCTTTTCGTTGAATAGCTTCAAACTGGCAATAATTTAATAATATAATAATAAATTCAGTGATAATGAAAAGTCACCATTTTGAAACCATCCCATATTGACGATCAACTCCATCTATGAATTTAGCCTAGAACTTGACGTAAACAGTTACAGTACCAAATACCAGCTCTATCGTTCAAGAAATATGGCCGTTATCCTACCCACAATATTTTTTACATATTTATATATTGGCCCCACATGACCTTGAACACACTGTATATTTGGAAGTCATGATAGGTATATCGGTACATATCGTTAAAACATCACCAGGTTCTTAATTAATCTTGTGCGCACGGCATAAAAACATAACGGAATGATGAAATTCATTTTTTCGATGGTGGCTTCGATCGAGGTTTCTCCTCTTTGACCCTGTTCCACCCCTTTGTTTTTAACGAAACTTGCAGTACTTAAACAGGACCTAGTGTACAATATTTGAGACTTTTTTCGTGATTGTCACTCTGAAGGAACCACTAAAAAAATGTGTTTCTATTTTTCTTCTCGAATTTTCTATGACTGTTTACTAACGGAAAAATTTGAAAGAAATATATATTATAGTACTAACTCAGACCTACTCAATGGTTTTTAGTTTATCTCAATATCTGTAATAGTTTACGGGATATAAAGGTTTAAAAAATCATGGCCTTAATACATATTATCACAAATAACTTCTAAACTACCCAAGATATGAGGCTAAAACTTGCACGCAAGACTTCTTATCAACTGTCCTTATAGTAGCCAAAGTGCCGTTGAAAATCTCGTCTGGGGACCAACCGGCCATTCTTATCCCATAATACCCTTTTTTTATTAAAACCAAATTTCATGCGCTTACGTGGAATAGTTTCCAAAATACCAGTGTCCAAATTAATAATTTTGACTTTGCTTTGAAATTTGGAACAATAATAATGTTTAAAGTAATAATTACTAGGAAAATAAGAAATCAATGAAAATCCACCAATTTTTCAAATCATCAAAGAATTTTTTTAAACTAGGTATTGACAGAGAATTATTTTTAGGATAATTGAATCAACAGAAATTAAAAAAATATGTTACTGTAGATATTAAAGTAAATAATTTTACATATACAAATTTTAAATTTGCCATAATTATTCATATTTTTCCTATTATTGAAGATGGTTAAAAAATTACTCAGCCAATGTCAATAAAATTTTTATGGGACCACCTGGAGAACTTTATCTACTAACTAAAAAATGAATGGCGCAAATTGGGCAAGAAATGTGGGAGAAATCGGTGTACATACATTAAAAAAAAAACATAAGGGTTGAATTGAGAACCTTCTCGTTTTTGAAGTTGGTTAAAACAAAACTTCTTAAACTGACAACTTTGCTGTTAATCCAACACTTTCCGCTGTTATGAGTTGCTAGGAACTTGTTAACTGTTAAATTAACAGTCGTGAGTAGAAGAGCTGTGCCGATTCTGCGGCACCGCAAAACTAAGCAACTTGAACCCTTTTGCCAATGGTTGAAATCGTGTGACTTTACGGTACTACACATTCCGAACTGATGAGTCATGAAAATGTATTGATGTGCAAACCTTAACCTTTAACCCGGCACGTACCGAGTACATGTATTTAAAATTTGTTGTTGACATTTGACTCCAACACTCGCTCATACTGTTGGCCTTGAAACTCCAAAGACATGAGTCATCACTTCGATTAAATAAATTCAAGTTAACCCATTATGCGTCATCACAATTTACTTATCACAATTTGGTTTTGTATTTACCCATTACCCGCCAGCACTAACGTAGTTTTTGAATGCAAACCTAACGCATGCGCAGATTGAATTTAAGTACACGACGCATGCGCAGTCTAAAATTTAGGTCACAACTTGATAGCTGGGGTACACTACCGCGTCAAAAATGTGGGGATACCCTAACTCGGGGGTGGCCCCAAACTTTTGACACCGTACTGTACTTAAATTTTTGGTACACTACCGTGTCAAAAGTGCGGCCCCCCTGACCAAAAAGGTGTCCGATCACTTTTTGAAGCGTACTGTGCTTATTACGTGTAAACCTTGAACTTCACTTAACTGCGTCATCCTAAACGAAAATCGGTAGGCTGCTAAATTTTGTAGGGACACTGTACCAAGCGCTAGATTTTAAAATCAGACTCCGGGGTCCAGATTTCTGACCGCTACTGTACTACCGGAAGTTTGGGTGTCAGCTGTACCTCAGGGGATATGTGGTCAGCACTTTATAAGTTGTTTATTTGGTAAAAAAACTCGTGACTTTTTATATGGTTTGAGTTTGTTTATTTAAGTTTTTTTAGCTGACTATTTGCAATTTCATAATATGTTTGCATCATAGTCAGAGGGGAATTTTAATTAAAAGCAAGTCACAACTTGTCAGTTCCAGGAATTTTTTTACATTAATGTCATCGTAAATCATTAATTTAGCATTGTTTATTTAAGATTTTGCTGACTCATACCCAGATATTTTTTTTAATTTGTTTATTTATATAAGTTTTAATTTAAAAAATGTTTATTTAAGATTTTGATGACTCAGCAATTTCTTTGTTTGATTTCAAATACGAAATAGTTTTCTTGGAATTTTTAATTTATAATTGCTGAATTATAATTATAGTATGATTCATACAAACGGGGATTTTTGTTATATTTGTTTATTTATATAACAATTTTGGATCATGTAATAATTTTAAAATTGTTTATTTAAGATTTTGCTGAGTCATCAGTTTCTTTGTTAGATTTTGAATACGAAATGAATTTCTCGGAATTTTAAATTTATGGCTTAACATTTGCGTCATAAGAATTCTGAGTCAGCATTTTTTGTGATTCCCCTCCAGAATTTTTCAAGCAGTTAAAATTGTATAAATTGAGGTTCGCGTGTCCCCTCAAATCAGTTCTTCAGCAATCTTCAAGCAGTTAATATTGTTATTGTTGCAAGAATTTGTATCGAGATTAAAACACAACAATGGCTTCATTAAACGACGTAACAACTAGAATGGTGGAAAATGTACGAAACGCGCTATCATTAATGGAAATGGATACTCGGGATGCAGATGAATTGGAAAAATGGATAAAACATACAAGTAAAAACGTGAGACTAATTAATAAGGCAATTCGTGGAGCGGAAAACTTGGGACAACGCAAACATTTTGAATCATGTGCGGGAAAAATGAAAGGATTTAGAATCAGAATGAAGGCGCTACGAAAACATGGTAAGTTTTTTTCAAATATAAATTTATTTTTTAATGATTTTTTTATAATTTTGATATATCAACATGGTAAGTTTTTTAAATATAATTTGTTTTTAATGATTTTTTATAAATTTGATAAATAATTTTTTTATGTTGATTGTTTCAGGTGTCGGCATGAATCGAAATCAACGTAAAAGATCTGATAGAATTCAATGGCCTGACGTGGAATCCGCATTTGCAAGTCGAATACGAACCGGGGTTCTCACAAACATTACACATAAGGAACTGAAAAACTTTTTAGACGACGCTACATCAATGTTCACTCGGCGAATACAAAATATATTAAAAAAATACTTAACGATAAAAGTCAACACAACGTTTTGCGGGTTATTTGTGAAAACTGATGGCAACGAGGATAAATATGATATGAAACATTTCAATACACCGAATATCATAATAGATCAAGGAACAAACTTAAAACAGTGCTACATGGAACATGTACGGGAACCGATTTTGAGAAAATTGAGCGAGTTTACCGAGTCGGGGAGCGGATCGCCTTTATCAAGCATAATCAACCTAGCCGTGAACGTGAACAAATACACACCATTTCGTGGATCAAGCTACATCGAATTGCCGCAGGAAATAAAGATGAAAAAAGCATGTATCAACATCCAAAACTTCGACGATGACGCCTGTTTCGCGTGGGCAGTGGTATCTGCACTTTATCCAGCAGATCGAAATTGTGCTAAAAGAACATCAGCGTACCCACACTACTCAACGGTGCTAAATTTAGACGGGATACAGTTTCCAATGACAATCCAACAAGTGAGCAAATTCGAGAAACAGAACCCAACAATATTAGTCAACGTGTTTATGCTAAAAAACCAAAATGGACATTTCGAAACCGTACCTGCTGCGCTAACGAGAGAGAAGAAACAAAACCACATAAACCTTTTAATGATCCAGAATGAGTATTACGAGGATGAAGACAACGAACAGGACAACGATCAAGATTTACGCTACCATTTCTGCTGGATTAAGCACTTATCCCGACTTGTGTCAAGACAACTATCAAAACGTGTCCACCACCATTACATCTGTGATCGATGCTTAAATTATTTTCATACTGAGGATAAACTGATCAGACATACAGAAGACTGCGTGAATATGAACAACTGTCGGGTGATAATGCCGGAAGGGAAAAGCAAATACATATCATTCAAGAACTACACCAACAAGAAACGTGTTCCATTTATAATTTACGCCGACGGGAAATCGTTCCTACAAATTGTGACGGAAAACGAAAATCAGAAAAACACGACAACGTATCAACAACATCGGGCATACAGTATTGGTTACTACTTTCACTGCTCCTACAACAACCAGTTAAGCTACTATAGATCCTACCGCGGACCAAATTGCGAAAAATGGTTCGCGGAAGAACTGGCAACGTTACGTGAAAATATCTTGGAACCCATATATGATAACATAATACCAATGAACGAGTTAACACAAGAGGAACAACAGCAACTTAAACAACGAAGTACCGGTTGCCACATCTGCGAGAAACCATTCAAACCTGAGGATATTGTGGTTCATGATCATAACCACTTCACCGGTGAATACAATGGACCTGCGCACAAGGGATGCAACTTGAATTATAAGGATTTTCATATGATTCCTGTTGTATTCCACAACTTGAGTGGTTATGATGCACATTTCGTAATAAAGGATATAGCAACAGCATTCGAGGGACGTGTCGACTTACTACCAATCAAACAGGAACGATACATTGCATTCACTAAACATGTTACGGGCAGCGAAATTACATTTAGATTCATCGACTCTTTCCGATTTATGGCATCAAGTTTGGATAAATTATCTTCATATCTCAACGAATTCAACATAGTTAAATCGCAATTTCCGAACAGAGATTACAAATTACTTACACGCAAAGGTGTGTTTTTCCGTGGACTTACGTGGGATGCAGCCTTAAAATATACAAAAGTTGAGTTAGAACTGATATCCGATGTGGATCAATTATTATTCATTGAACGTGGTATTCGAGGTGGATTGAGCCAGTGTAGTAATCGATACGCGACAGCATACAATACATATATGAATACCTACGATCCGGATGAGGAGTCAAAATACCTGATGTACTATGACGTGAACAACTTATATGGATGGGCAATGTCACAATACTTACCAACGGGAAATTTCAAATGGATGGAAAATACTGACATAGATGTTCAACAAATACCCGATGATTCACCAATAGGATATTTACTGGAAGTGGATTTGGAATACCCGAGAGAACTACACGATAAACACAACGATTTACCATTATGTTCAGAGAAAATGTGTGCACCCGGTACTAAACAGGAAATGTTGCTGGCAACGCTATACAACGAACAGAAATACGTGATACACTATCGGAACCTGAAACAATGTCTACAACACGGGATGAAGTTAAAGAAAATACATAGAGTGCTACAGTTTAATAAATCACCATGGCTTAAGTCCTACATCGACTTACAACTCTAAGACAAATGGCGGGAAACGAATTCAAGAAAAATCTCTACAAGCTACTCAACAACGCAGTCTTCGGGAAAACGATGGAAAATGTACGGAAACACTCGATTGTGAAATTGTTAACGAAATGGTATGGACGATATGGTGCGGAAGTTATGATAGCGAAACCGAATTTCCACAGCCGCACCATATTTGACGAGAATCTCATCGCGGTCGAACTACGGAAAACGGAAGTGTTTATGAACAAACCAATATACGTCGGGCAAGCAGTTCTGGATATTTCGAAAACATGTGTCTACGATTTTCATTACAACTACATACAGCCAACATTCGGGAATAACAGCAAATTACTCTACACGGATACCGATTCATTGATTTACGAGATAAAATGCCCAGATATTTACGAAATAATGAAACGAGATATTCAATACTTTGATACGTCAGATTACAGTGCAGATAATCAATATAACATGCCAAGAGTCAATAAGAAAATACCCGGGTTAATGAAGGATGAGCTAAATGGACGAATATTTACAAAATTTGTGGGTTTAAGGTCAAAAATGTACAGTTGTCAAGTGGACGGCGAGGATCACACGAAGAAAGCGAAAGGTGTAAAGAACTCTGTGGTTAAGAAAACGATAACTTTTAACGATTACGTGGACTGTCTAAAATACAATACCATCATAAACCGACAACAAAACCTGATACAATCGAAAAAACATAACGTGTATAGTGTAACTCAGAACAAGGTGGCGCTCAGCCCGTATGATACGAAACGACATATTGTGGAGGTGGAAACGGATACTTTAGCATGCTATTGTAAAAATGCAAAATTTGAAATTATCTGAACCGGAATCAATGGACTGGGATAAAATGGATGTTTCAATTGGTGAATTTTTCGAACGTGAACCAATGCTACTGAACGAACTGACTTTGGAAACATTTCTTCAAATCTACAAGTGGATCAGTTTGAATGTGCTGAAAAGTTATGGTGCGAAAATCATACAACGCGCCTGGATTTGGTTACCATCCGATTATCGAGCCATGTTTCAAGAATGTGAACCATGTTTTGAACATTATAATCGACCATGGCAACAAGATCATATTGATGGACCACCTGGTTTGAAAATTTGCTGTGAAATGTACAAGAATGGCGTGAAAATGGAGGAAAACTTTCAACCGCCCGTTGGTGAACCATTGACATTTGCAACACGGATTTCACACGTTGAAAACATATTTCTGACTCATCCTTATTTGTATACAAAAGTCAGAAATTTCGATATGTTATTATACTTAACAAAACAACTATTGAAATATGATATTTGGGTGCAACATCTGTATGCATATATGATACCCGAATATGCACAACGAATTTGTCAAGTATGGGATCAGTTACCTGAAAACATGAAACAGTTACGTTCGGGTGTTATTGAATATATAAACAAATCATACAATTTTTATTATTTATTTATTGTAAAAAATATTTCATATACATTTATTGTAAAAAATATTTCATATACAAAACATTTATTGTAAAAAATATTACATATACATTTATTGTGAAAATATTTTGTATTCATACTTATATTTTAAAAATAAAGAACAATAATTATTTACATATATGTGTTATTTATTTGAAAAAAAAACCTTTTTATCTTAGGGGGTTAAAAAATATAAAAATAAAATATACACTTCAATGAGGGATAACTGCTGCTTCTTATACGGTTATGTTCTTCAAAATTCAGTAAATTCTTAGTGTGGATAATCAATTAATCATCATCATTATCATCATTATCATCATCATAATCGCTAGCATCTTCTTTATCAGTTTCATCCAGATAATCATCTAGTGGCTCAATAACATCAGCCTTTTGAAGTTCGCGAAGTACAGAGAATATTTCTCGACCAACAGTAGTTTCTTTTAAAGCATTTAACTCTTTGATTAAATCTTCTCGATCGTAAACGTTAAACAACAACATATTTTTATTTTCCTCTAAACTTTGAATAATATTGAGTATTTTTTCACCAGTCTCTGAAGTCTCGTATAAACGTTGTAATTCATCTATTAAAGTATTAGGATTATGCCAGTATTTTATTTTTTTCGATTGTATGTTAACATTTCTAGACTCTCTCAAGTTGTCTTGCTTAAAATGCTTAGCTAAGGCCCCGTTTTCGACATTTTCATTTGAAGCTATATGATGTTTTAGGCTTATTAGTTTAACCGAATTAATAATTTTCGCTTCATTTTCCGAGTCAACGTTTCGAACCTCTTTTAACATTATAATATCTAAAGCAGTTCCTAAAAGTTCAGTTAGTTGTGAAGAAGAGGTTGTTTCATTGCAATTGTTATTAATTGCTGTTAAGTGATTTACTTGCTTACTTTCATTAGACCAACTATCTTTCTCGTTTTCAGATTGACGACGGTTTTCTCCTCTTTTCAGAGAGTTAAATGTGGTTTGAATGGCTTCAGTTGCAGCTGCTATCCTTTTTTGGTCAAACGGATTAAAGATTGCTTCAGAGTAATCAATATCATGCTGTAGTTGAGATGCATTTTCATCAATTTTTTTTGCTTTAACACTATAAGCATCATCATTATAATCAAATCTAGATATAGAGATATCATCAGGTGTTTTATTATTAGCATCATATGGTATGAATTTGCTTGATGAGTTATCATTCTTTCCAATCGTACCATCATTAATATTGCTTAACGAATTATGTTGAGCATTTAAGTGTCTAGAAAGATTAGACTTTCGCGTAAATTTTTACCACAAAAATCACAATTATACATCGTTCAGCGGGAGGTCTGAAGCGTTCGCTAGTAAATGGATAATTGTTCAAAGATTTATTGCTTTTCTACTTGTATATACTTAGCTCATTTGCTTCACCGAGCGACTCATTTCACTCCAACGAGTGACTCATTTTGCTCCCGCAGTGACTCATTTTGCTTCCGGAGAGACTCATTTGGCTCCCGGAGTAACTCATTTTGCTCCCGGAGTGACTCATTTTGCTCCCGGAGTGACTCATTTTGCTCCCGGAGTGACTCATTTTGCTCCCGGAGTAACTCATTTTGCTCCCGGAGTGACTCATTTTGATCCCGGAGTGACTCATTTTGATCCCGGAGTGACTCATTTGCTCCCGGAGTGACTCATACACCTTATCATGGTTAAAGAGCTCATACACCTTATCATGGTTAAAGGGCTCATACACATTATCATGGCTAAAGGGTATAAAATAGTTAAACTTACACAAAATATTGTCAATTTACCGGTGGTTGTCAAAGAGTTAACATCTCTTTCACTGAAAAAAACAATTTCGTGGTAAAACGATTGCATTTCGAACCATGATAATTTACAATTCAGAGCAGTCCACCGCTAAACAACCTACCAAAGACTTTCGAAACCTAAGATCATTAAACGTAAAACTTTTAAGCGACAACACATTTCACCCGAAAATTTAGCATTCCTTAAATCACTAGGTCTTAAAGTGAAAAGAACATGGTACTCAACAATGTGCTAATTATTATCAACAGTTTGTAATTTGATGGTCAACTAGCAATAGCTATTAGTATCCATGTTCGGATACATCCCACAAATTAACTAACTATCCTCACCAATTTTAATTATTTTATATAAAGTTGTGGATTGTGTGAGTAAATTCAGTTCTACGGCGGCGATAAAAAATGGCGTTCCTTGATATACAAGGTTATCAAGGAGCTAACAACCAATTTTATTTTAAAGAAGTTGGTATCGTTGCGGAAAATTCGGATGAAATATTACATCTTATATTCGACGCACCGTTTGATTTCAACGAGTTGCCGAAGAAATATGAACGGGTTGCTGCACGTTGGCTTTGCCGAAATTGGCATGGGATACCTTGGTCATATGGATTTATTCCGTACAAAAAACTTCATACCATATTGAAACCTATATTAAAGAAGTTTGATGTCATATACGTCAATGGCAGTGAAAAGAGGAAATGGATTTTAAATTTGTTTGATGGTACCGAAAACCAGCCGTGGATTCTGAATTTGGAAGAAATATTTGATGTACCGAAAATTTCCATTCTGCGAGATGAATATTATTCAAGACGCTTTATGCTTCATTCAGACAAAATTTGTTCATTAGAAAATTGTATTCTTTTAAAAAATTTTTATATGGAAAATAAATAGATTTTAAGTAATATATAGATTTAAGTAATTTTATTTTTCTGTATACATATTCTATAAATAAATATTAAAAAAAAATTATGTGCGTTTTATTTAATTGTTACCCTGAATTCCCCTATTTTTTACAGCAAGAACTTTCTTTCGTTAACTTATAAAAGTATTGACAAAAATCTTATGAAATTTTTTTATTCTAATTGAAAGCATATTTCATGATACACCCTCTATAAGAATACACTCATGCATACATGCATTTATACCTGCACCCATGTATATATGCATTTGTATATTATAATTATATTATGTATGTGTGATGTAAGTTTTAAGATGATATTCTATAAATTTTTTACTCCACAACTACTAATTTATAAAAAAATTTAGGAAATCTTAATGCTGTTGTAATTTTTATATTAAACAACATAGTTAAATTATAGTAACTATACATATTAAGAATAATCCAAGTATTTATTGTACAGTAATATATACGAATTTATTTGCAAACATATTACTTTTTTGCTAATTAAGCAAATATTTTTCCAATGCTGATAAAAGTGATAAATTATTTTAGTTATATTTTGTTGACATAAAGACTACAATCATTTACTAGTATGTATTTATAAAATTAAAATTAAATAGCGATATACAGAGTGTATACATAACATAATCTTAATATACAACCGATCAGAAATCTAGACTCTGGAATCTGGAGTCTGAAGTCATGATTGCGGCTAGCACTTGGTACAGTGCCCCCACAAAATTTAGCGACCTCCCAATTTTCGTTTAAGATGACGCAATTAAGTGAGGCCAAGATTTGCACGTAATAAGCACAGTACGCTTCAAAAAGTGATCGGACACCTTTTTGGTCAGGGGGGCCCGCACTTTTGACACGGCAGTGTACCAAAAATTTAAGTACAGTACGGTGTCAAAAGTTTGGGGCCACCCCTTGGGTTAGGGAAATCCCACATTTTTGACGTGATAGTGTACCTTTCGTTTAAGATAACTCAATTAAGTGAGATTAAAGGCTAAGGCTTGCATGCACACACAAAAAATAAGTACAGTGCGCTTCAAAAAGTGATCGGATACGTTTTTTAGTTAGAGGATCCGCACTTTTGACAGGGCAGTGTACCAAAAATTTAAGTACAGTACGGTGTCAAAAGTTTGGGGCCACCCCCGAGTTAGGGTATCCCCACATTTTTGACGCGGTAGTGTACCCCAACTATCGAGTTGTGTGACCTAAAATTTAGTCTGCGCATGCGTCGTGTACTTAAATTCAATCTGCGCATGCGTTAGGTTTGCATTCAAAAACTACGTTAGTGCTGGCGGGTAATGGGTTAATACAAAACCAAATTCTGATAAGTAAATTGTGATGACGCATAATGGGTTAACTTGAATTTATTTAGTCAAAGTGATGACTCATGTCCTTGGAGTTTCAAGGCCAACAGTATGAACGAGTGTTGGAGTCAAATGTCAACAACAAATTTTAAATACATGTACTCGGTACGTGCTGGGTCAAAGGTTAAGGTTTGCACATCAATACATTTTCATGACTCATCAGTTCGGAATGTGTAGTACCGTAAAGTCACACGATTTTAACCACTGGCAAAAGGGTCCAAGTTGCTTAGTTTTGCGGTGCCGCAGAATCGGCACAGCTCTTCTACTGTCGTGCTATCCGCATCAAAAAGGTGCATCGTTGATTTATCAAAAATTAGTTGTTTTTTCAACAAAAAATTCTAACATTGACAATTTTTCCTATTACAATTTTTAAATATAAAATACAAAAATTTTTGTCTTTAAAGTGCTTTTTTTCTTAATGTAATTTAATGATTTTTTATTGGAATTACAATATTTAAGTAAATAATAAAATAGAAAAGCTCGTATGTATTTTTATATATACATATAAGACTTACGAATTTCAAATGTCGAGGTCGCGAATAAGGTCGGCGGTAACCACAGCAATAGGAGAACTAAGTATGTCGACATTTGGAATAGCGGTGACGGCATTAATAAAGTTGTACAAAAGCTTCGCTTGATAAACAGTTTTATGAATGAGATCTGGAACGAAATAATAAATTTAATTAGAAAGTGTCAGTGTTAAAGACAAAAGGATGATGAATATATGTATATATATATATATATATATATATATATATATATATATATATATATATATATATATATATATATATATATATATATATATATATATAATATAAATAGCCATATATACAACATACAAAGTATAAATATCCATACATAAAAAGTATGGAAACAATAAAAAATCTCAGCGGGAGAGCATTTTTGGAATAAATGATGGTGACAAAAGTTTCAGTATTTTTATGGCGCATCCGATATTGACCTTGACTTTGACCTCAAGGTCAAGGTTTAAGGTCATATCGAGGTCAAGTTTGTTTTTTTTAGTGGCAAACTCCCTCTCCCCCTTTCAACCCCGAAAATGGTAAAACCGGAAAATTCTGCAATCAAATATGACCTTGAAATCAAATTAAGGTTAAATGCTGATTTTTACTTGAATTTTAATTGAAAATTCTGCTGTAATTTTTTTTAATTTTAACGTTCCGCAGTAGGTGCAAACAGGATGTAGACTTGCACAGTAAGTGTAGCCAGGATATAGGCCTGCGTAATAGCTGCAAGTAGGATGTAGACGTGCGCACTAGGTGCAGGTAGGATGTAGATGTGTGCAGCAACTGAAGTAGGTGGGAATTAAGTTGAAGAAATAATAAAAAAATAAATAATGTTTCAATATTACCACATAAAATTGTCACCTTCAAACATATCAGACGAACAAGTTAGCCTATACTCTATAGAATCAAATATATTAATATTCCATTATTTGAAATATTTAATTTTTTTCTTTCCTCAACTTCATTCCTATCTACTTCACTTATTGCGCACGTCTACATCTTACCTGCACTTAGTGCGCACGTCTACATCCTACCTGCACCTATTGCGCAGGTCTACACCCTATCTGCATTTACTGTGGAACATCAAAATTAAAACAAAATTACCATTTGACCTTAATTTGAGCTTGATCACTGACTTCAAGGCCATATTCGGATGCATACTTTTTCGCTCTTTCCATTTCCGAGGTCGAAAAGGGGAGTTCCCGTTTAAAAAAATGGAGTTAACCTTGATATGACCTTGATTCTTGACCTTGAGTTCAAAGTCAAGGTCACCATCGGTTGCGCCGTAAAAAATTCTTAAACTTTTGTCACCATCATTTATTTCAAAAATTCTTCCCCGCTGTAGAATATGAAGAAAATTGCGTAATCAAGAGTGCTATAGTAATAAGGATATCTTTCTCTATATAATGAATCCTGCATAACATAACGAATTTCCGTTTATAAATTCCGTTTATAGAAACTAGTTGACATAGAATAATAGTTTAAAGACGTTTTTATATGATTTTTTCTCCTCTTTCCAATGGTGTAAAAATAGTCCTAGGAATTAGACCACTGCAAGTGCTAGTAAAAAATGAATATCATCAGAATGTTAAAAAAAGCAGAAAGGACAGCTGGAATTTATACACCGAAAAAGGCTGTTGTAGCTGAAAATGAGAAAACAAAATAACACGTGCGTAATATTCTCGTACCAATGGCTATCATTTTACGCAAATCACATAAATCACGAGATTTGTTAAATTGTAAGAATATCGGATACATATCAGCGCCTCAGAGGTATAGTATGTTAAGTCACAATTTTTTCTCAATTCTTCGAAATCATAATTTTAGAAAAAATAAAATTTTGATTAAGAATATTACAGTTTTTTATCTATAGCTTAAGAACAATATGTCAATAAAAAAATAAAATAATTATGCTCTCCAAGGTACAATAGTATCATTATAACACCTCTCCTGAAAGATTTTTTGTTTGTGACTTAACATACTTTACCTCCAAGGCGCTGATATATATATATATATATATATATATATATATATATATATATATATATATATATATATATATATATATATATATACAGGGTGTAAAGGACATAATTCTTATCCTTTTGAGGGGTGACGTGACTGTTAATTCCGAAAAAATTCCTGCGGTTTTAGTGTCTACAGGGTGCTATGAGTCACCCCTCAAAAGATGACAGCCTACATATATATAATGCAATGATCTCTGACACCCTGTATATATAATGCAAACAAAAATCTCATAATATTAATAACCAGAGTGCCTGATTTGAAACTGACATTGCCATTCAAAATATGGAAAAATTTGACGCGAATGAACTCGGCTAGAATGATTTTGGTTTAATACAGCGCCAGCTCGATTATCATTTTTGTATAAGTACAAGAATATGCCTATTAAAATAATCATAATATCTATGTTTGACAGGATACAAAAAGTTTAATCAAAAACCATAAATACACAAGATGAAAAAAAGAATCTTAACATTTGGTAATTTCTTGCTTGAGATCACATCCCAAGAAGGTTATAAACTGTTATGAGATGACATGCCATTGGAATATATGTACATATATTCGTTCACGTACACAATAGTTTATGCAGTTTATACACTAACACATTAATACATAAAAATAATAACCATCTATCAATGTATGTATATGTGTAGTTAGTCCGACCAGTTTTTTTTTTTGGAAGTAATTTAAATATAAAAAAAAAAAACATACTAAAAAAGATAAACCTATAAAACCTATAGTTATTTGTATTTCCTGTCTCACACTTTCGTAGTGACTTTAAACTTTAAAAAAAGATTTTTTAGTACGTATACATATAATATTTAATGTATCTTGTATGTTATTTTTCAAAATTTTAATTTAGTTTCAAAAATATTTGCATTATTATCTGTAATGGCTGTATTGTATTAGGTCTGTTCCTCTACTTTTTTTTACTTGCAATTTTCTTAAAGTTCCTACTTTATGTAGGGGAGATTCTCTACTTTCCACTACATAAGTTCCTACTTATGTAGTGGAAAGTAAAGAAAAGACTTCCTTCAGCTTACTGAATTTGAATTTTGACAATTTTTGAAACTATTTAAATAAACTTTATGACAATTACAATCGGCATACACGGTAGGAAATAACTGCTACAATCATGTAACTGATTATCACTGCTCAACTTGCATTTGTCTAAATTTGTTATTCTTCGATATTTTAAATTCAGCATACCAAAAACTAGATTAAAATATTTAAAAAAACACTACATTTTTTTAAAATTTATGTACAATTATTTTCATTATTTAAACATAAATAATTATACATCAACATAATTATTAAATTTAAATTTGAGAGTTGGAAAGAAAAAGCAGGAACTCTGAAGTCGCTGCTAATTTCTACTTTTACCTACGGGAGGGGAACAACTAACAAAAATTTTGGTGTATAGGAACGACTTCCTATATTTTTCTTCGAATGCATTCACATTCCTACTGGTACGGGAACAGACCTATTTTAAACTAACTTTTTTTTTTAAATTTCAACTGGAATTATTGAAGGAAACTTTTAATTTGGTTGTTTAAGTATATAGGTATGTGATAAATGCTAAATAGACCAACAATAAAAATGTTTCCTTTCCAAAAGTAGAGGCAATGGCTAATATCTGAAAACGCATAATTATGTAACATGCCTACTGATTGCTCAACTCGGAGTACATATGTATTTTTCATCAGAACGTATTGATAAGCAAAAACTTTTAAAGGACGGAATTCTAACATTATTTTCAAGTGAATTAAATTCAACAAATGCATTTAATTCAGGAGAGGATGCATTTTTCGACAATAATTTGGACAATAATAATTTCGACATATATAACAAATAACATAAATCGACTTGTACAAAAATGGATGGATGAAATGGATGGACGAATGTTTAATTAATATTGATACGTCACAAAAACATAACAAAAGAGCCATGATGACAACTTTTTGGCTTATAAGGCCAAAATTTTTTTTATTATCAATTCATAGCTTTTTACTACGTAACTTTAATAATAATATATCGACAAATCCAATAACGATGAAAATATTAAGATTTATATAGAAATGAACGCTGTACATAGAAGTGAGTTACCAAAACTTGGAACTTGGGTCAACATTGATATATATATATATATATATATATATATATATATATATATATATATATATATATATATATATATATATATCAATATTTATATATATATATATATATATATATATATATATATATATATATATATATATATCAATATTTATATATATATATATATATATATATATATATATATATATATATATATATATATATATACACGATGTAAAGTAAATAAGTTTCATCCTTTTGAGAGATGGTTTATTTCGGTGTAAAATTGCCGAAAATTGACAATATGTAAACATCTGCCGACTTTTGTATTGATAGGTACTGTATAGTAAAAAAAAAACCGAACACTGTTTTTCATAAATTTTGGTTAAAATATGTTTGAAATATTTTTGTATGTTTTTATTTCACAGGACGTTATGAATATTGCAAGAACCGTAACTCTGGTATTGTTGCATTTCTTTAATTACAAATATTTAGTTGCATTACTTTAATTACAAGTATTAATTTAATTAAAAATTACATTAAAAATTACACTTGAATTTTTAAACAAACCAAAATAAAAACTTTCTTTTAACTGTCATAAAACATTGTTGTTAATATTGTTGGTACACAACACAGAATAAAAAGTGAATTTTTATTCATAAGTGAGGAACTTTAGCGGAAAACTGTAACAGAGAATTCCAAACTTCGGCATTAATTATCATTATTGTAAAATTATTTTACCAAATTTGTTCTATTATACCAACAAGCTGAATCAAAACACATTTAAATAATAATTTATGTACCTACGACACACATCAAAATAAGAGTACCAATAATAATAACCTTAATAAAATATTAAAATACATTTAATAAGAGATACTATAAACATACATAATAGTCCGTCTATTGTGTAAGCAAATATACAGTAAGATAAATGTCCCAAATTCCGACGCTTTAAGGAGGAACTAAACATATTTTCCTAAAATAATTTAAAATTCGTTGGAAAGGCTCAGTCTTTTGTCAACAACCAGACCAATTTTTTTACTTTAGATAAATTATCACTTAAGAAGAATAGAAAGATAAAATACAAAAAATAAGAATTTTTATACTACTGCAATGGCACATAATTTCGACATCTACCATAAGAACTTAGCTCTAAATTTAATACCTTTGTGAACTTATTTTCGTCTTTTTAAATTCAACAGTGTCCATAATTTTGACTATAAACGCTTTAGCTCAAATAAAAAAGAAAAAAAAATTGATAAAGATGCATTTAAGTATAATTTATTGAAAAATTGCTTTATTTATTACACGTACATATTAGTTAATAATGTACTTTTCCAATTTCTGCTAATATGAAAATCAATACTGTTTTGTTGTATATTTCGCAAAATAACTAATTGATCATTAATTTTAGTACAATATTTGTTAAAAATAAATCGAAATATACAAAAGGTAGTATTACCTAATGTTCATAGATATCTCTGATATACAAAACGAACGTTTTAAAAGCAGAATTTTTTTTAAAATCTTTAAAATAATATAAACGTTTGATTTTAGGACACTGTCTGATTTTGGGTCATTTACCTTATCTACTGATTCATTCAAATTGATAAATATTCGTTTTCAGTTCCCAGTGTGTCAAAATCGTCAAAACATTTTTTTTTTAAATAAACAATGACAGACATATGTACTTGGGGACTCACAGACAATCATGATATCATCAACTATCGATAATCAAGGAGTTGGCCAAGTGCGTATTTAACACACATTAAGCTGAGTTCCTGAGTTATTTGCGTTTTTGTATTTTTGGAGATAAAATACATCGCATAGCATATTTTTTTACGGTTTACTGTGAAAATAAATAAATATGTTTGTACTTGTGTTACTTAAGGGTCAATTAAGTGGTAACTGGATTCCTTACAAACCACATGGACTTCGACATACAATATTTCTGAAACGAGGTATAAAGATTAGAAGTTGTTAAAAGAACCTTAACTTGATTTTAAAAGATTTTTTTAATGATATGCTGCAAACAATTATTTTTGAAGGAACTTACGAAAAAAAATTTTCAGCATTTCTCTTAATAATTTTGATTTGAATTTTTGGAAATGTTATCTAATATCAGAATATACTTTGACGTAAAATTTCACTTACTGAGTGTACTAAAAGTGTTTATGCCCAGCTTTAAATACGGAAGATAGGTGCCATAAGAAATTAAGAAAGAAATTGTTTTACTGACGGTAAAGTGAGATATCTATCTGTAGCATGTATTGTATTTGCAAAATTTCGTTTTCATACATCCAAAGGCGTGGAAATTCTGAAAATGTTACAATCAAAAAATTATAAGAACTTCCAGAGTTCTTCGGAACCCTAATTTTTGAAAATTATTTTTTAAAAAGACATACATAAACATAATATTTTATTACCTGTCAAACTAAATATATTTATGTGTTTTGGAAACACCAGTAACCTATTTATTTTATAAGTATGTATATGCATTTGTAGTTGAATGTGTATGTGTGATTATGTGAATATGTGATCCAGAATAAAGATGGAACAGTGTGATTAGTATTCGTATTACATATATTATTATCATTTTATCAATAATAAAACAGTACATTCTTCGTTATTTTTTTAACAATACAGGTACTGGTCTAAGCTGTTTTAAACTGTTGCATGAATTAACTGTGTGAAAAGAAATAACCGATTTATAATAATTTCTTTAAATCAAAGTATTAAAATTAAAAGTATGTGTATGTGCGTGAATAATAAACCAATTGTATATTTTAGAAATGTTTTAAAATTTAATTGTTGTGTCATAATTCATAAATACTTCAACTTAACGTACTTGCTCTGAGATAGTCAGGTACAAAAGTTTATCTCAGCAAAAAAACTTTATTTTTCAAAAATTAAATAATGTATTGATATTCTTCAGTTATTATATTTGTATACCACTTGTTTTTTTGTATTTCCGCGCGCTTATGTTGTAGCAATTTAAAAGAATTGTTGAAAATACGTTGTAAAAACGTAGTAAAATGATGTTTTTAAATTATATTTCAAAATCGGCGTGGTCAATAACACAGGCCTGCAAAATTAAGGTCACAAAAAACTTTTTTAATGTTAATAGGTGATCTTTATATTTTTTTGGATGCTAAATCCAAATTTGAATTTCATTATTTTGTATCACCCACAGTTTTGTCACATTTTGGCTATGTCAGATTTAATGAAATATGCTAATATTCAATAGGAGTGGAAAAAAAATAACTTGTACAAGACAAACAGAACTTTATTTTAACAAATAAAATATATTTTGATTCTTAATACTAAGTTTTATGAAGGTTTTAAGAGTCTATGGGCTTATATTTTCTTTCTCTCTTTTCTTTGAAGCTTCGGATGTGGCTTTTTCTTCTGTGTGCCGCTTGCTGACTTTCTCGGTGAAAGGACCAACAGTAATCTCCCATCATCCTGGTGTTTCAACGTCCCGGATAGCGTTTTTCCATTATCTTGATATCCTGGTGGAAACGTTCTCCTTGTTCCTCACTGACAAAGAGCTCCTAAATTGTCCAGAAAGTAGTCTCGCTGGCTGTTTAAAAAATGAACCTTTAAGCTCGTTAAACATCCCAAATTCATGAAGCGATTAAGCATATATTAGATACAATGGTTACATTATAGTCTGGGGCTTTTTTGTTACCCAAAAACTTGTTAACAATTTCCTTGAAAGCAATCCAAGCCTCTTTCTCTTTCACTGTTGTATGTAATTCAAACTCAGAGTCAAACATAATTTTTCTTATATCAGGGCCAATGAAGACGCCCTCTTGTAACTTTGCTTCTGATAAATGCGAGAACTTTGAGCAAAGGTATTGGAATTATAAGATATTATATTCATTATAAGATATTGGATCGCTGGCTTTCGCACATTTAGTATTATATTGATTGCATTAATTTTCTGAACTATTTTTTTGAATATAAAGGTTTATGATGTAAAATGTAGGGAAATGGTGGGTGATACAGCAATTTTATTGTTATTTTCAGATTCAGCACACTAAAATCCATAAAAATATGGTTAAAGTATTAAAAAAGTTTTTTAGTCGTTGGCCTGTGTAATTTTTATTTCTTATTAAATATGGTTTGTAACTTTGTATTAAATAACATATTCAATTTTTATCAAATTCCTTTGACACATTTTCATTTTATTCTAAAAAAATAGAATTTTCCCATAAGAACCCGTGTTAAAATTACAAAACTTTGAAATCGTTTTTCTCAAAATTGGGGTGGTCAATTTTTTTTTCGGTAAGGGCTCGTATTATTGGTATTGGAGAAAATAAATATCTAGAGAACTTTGTTAAATTTCCAAATAATTTAATGAGATTTGACGAAATCGATCTATTTGATATATGACGTAAATTGTCTCATTAAAAATTATGTTCAAATTTTTATGGACACTACTGTATAACTATTTTCAAAAGATTTCGTAAACAAGCAGGTAAAAATATTTTGTTGACAAAAAAATTTACATTCAAAAAAGCAAAGGAAAAAAATGATAAGTAATCAGAGCCTGATTAAGTTTTTTTTCTAGGGGCCATTTTTTAACACGTTTTTGACAATCGAAAATTTCTGAAATGAAACTTGATCGGTAAAATTTAACTAGCAATACTTAATTAGTAGACTGAGACCTTGCTCTCCTGCAAATTATGAAACTTATTTACTTTACACCCTATATATATATATATATATATATATATATATATATATATATATATATATATATATATATATATATATATATATATCAATGTTGACCCAAGTCCCAAGTTACGGTACCGTAAAACCGTTTAGACCCGGACAGGCCACCAATCTTTAAAGTAAGTAGTTGCTACATTAACCTGCTACAATAAACATTTGTTCTTGACGTCATTGGAGAGAGAAAAACATCTTCTAAACAGCTATACCAATAAAAACTACGGATTTCAACTTTTACTAGCTCATTTTACAGGATTCCTATTCTCCAGTTTTTCAAAGAAACAAAATGTGTGTCTCACTTAGACATGTAATTTTCGTCATAATTGTCATATTGTTTTAATTTTGATATGTATGTGTTCAGAATTCTATCGCCCATCATTTAATGATGTTTTTGAGTTATATTCGATGTATATATAAAAAAATACATGCTATATACATATATCCGTTTAGACCCGGACACATCAGTTTATTACACTATGGCCGCGATTCGCACTGGCTGTAACTTCCACTATCCATACGTTATATTCCCGCCAGAATTACGCGGTTTATGCCTCCTTCTGGCGTCATATCCCATGTTTACTTCATAGAGAGGCATACTATGTATTGATCCCTTTCCCTTCCCATAAAATGTTTTGAAGCCTTTGATAGGTTCAAAGACATCAGACGATATAAAACACTGTCCTAACCCCGACGGGAGAGGTTAGTTTACATGTTATTACATTATTTAAGTAAGTGTCCGGGTCAAGACGGATTTGGGGTGTAGACCAGGACACTTACTAATTTTTTTTATTTTTTTTATTTTTACTTATAATGGAACAAATGGGTCAGGGATATAACAAATAATATACGCTATTTCTAATGGTAATACTTTTATTGGTGATATCTATGACGGAAACATGTATAAACATAAAATTATGCCAAAAAATGTAAAATAGTGTCCGGGTCTAGACGGTTTTACAGTAAGTCATATCTATGAATAGCGTTATGATCTTGCGTGGTTAAATAATGATTACAGTGTCATTGAGCCGTCTGTCATTGAGCCAACATCTATGCTCCCACAAAAGTCTCGTCGTATAACTCAGTGTACACCAAAATAGATGCATAACACTTCGTTTCAAGCAACAATAACAACAATATAAGGAGTGGTGTGATAAATCCGTCCGTGATAGTGATGTACCAAAAAGAACAGAACTGTTCTTTTGAAACTGTTCTTTTGTTGGAACTGTTCCGTAAATGAACACCTGTTCATCTGTGGTTCACCTGTTTATCTGTCCATCTGTTCTGTGCTTATTCATAATATATCTGTTCAATTTGTAAAACTGTTCAGCGATATGTTGTTATATATATGTATGTATAACTAGTTGCAGAGTTTTTGAGGTATCAAAGTCCAACAAAAAGGAAAGATGTATTTTTAGTAAGAGATATACATATTTTATTATATTAAGAAGATAAAATACTTTTGCAATAAAGATGGATATAGAGTAATTATGTCTAAACTCCCCCTATTAGTTGTTATATCTCTCACTCAGGTAATACTGAACGATATATACAATGTATAAAAATACACTACGTTGTAAAAAAAAGTAATCGATTTTGAAATAGTTTGCTTATTTATATAGTAATGCAATGATGTACCTACTTAAATAAGTAATTTTAAATTAAATAAATTTCCTATGAATGTTTTTCAATATGGGAACAATTTTTTCCGTCGTAAAAATATTTTGTATAATATTATTAAGTACTCCCTTATCGAAGCTGTCCAGATCTGTTTTATGTTTTACATGTTTTTTTCTTTCTTTTTCAGCAAAAATAGCTTCCGATCCATCATTTTTTTTTTTGCTTCACTAGCTCTTCTAGTTAAAGTTGCCAGCGATATACCCGTAGCTGCAGTAATACGATTTTTAACTTGAGTTAATGGGATTTTCACACCATCACTTTCACTTTTCATAAACACTAACACATTTAAAATGATAAGTTTTGCTTGTGGACTTAACATTTTATTTTTAATACTCGTATTCATTTCCATATTTAAATTCATTAAATATCAAAAGATAAAAACCCGATTAAAATAGAGGGTATAAAAGAGTATAATAATAATCAAGAATACGATAAGTTAAAAAAAAATTGTTAAAATATCGAAAATTGTATCTCGCAGGTAAAGCACTTGACTAGCCAAAGCTAAGTAAAAGTACTGATTCTAAAAATTACAAATTTATTTGTAAACATACAAATTTTGTAAAACTAATAAACAGATTTTATTGAAAAATTCATAATAATAGCAATATTTACAAAGGTAGGTTTTATGCAGGTTTTATGACTGTATCAGGTAGTTCAATAAAATTGAATACATTTCAATTAATTAACCACTGAAAAGTACAGACTTTAAAAGAGAAAATTGTAGACCGTTTTATTATTTGCACATTTAGTAAATTGTTCAGAAAGTATAAAATATTAAAAATTAAACGTTTCTAAACTACAAGAAATATGTAATATAATTAAAACTAGAAATACCTATGATAAGAAATTTAATGTTTCAAAACGACTCAACGCTACCAATTTTAAAATATTAAATACTAACAGGAAAATTTTTTATGAAAAATACCCTTACATAGTAATAATAACATTTTGGTAGTTATAAATACGATTTTTTTAATGGTGTAGACCCTTACTTTCATTTATTTAACGGAGTACTGTAGTAAAACTGGAAGTGGACTTTAGTCGCTCAGAAACTTTGCAACTACCTATACATACGTATTCTCTGTTCTTTAAATAGTTGACCACGATGTCACTTTAATATTATAGATGTCTCCACTACAATAAACTCTGTTGGTAGATTTTTATTTTGAATTTTAACGGACATAACGAATAAAGTAGCATTGTTTGATTTAAATTTTGAATTTAAATAATATAATATAATGGTTATTGTCATATAGACATTCAGCTATTCAGCATAAAATTCAACATTTCTGTGGTATAAAAAATAAAACAAGTTTAATTTAGTCAATTTTAGTGAAACCAAAAAACTAACCGATGATTGATATAGAAGAAATAAATATATTATCCTTAATAAAATGTTTTGATAAAAAGTGGTTGTATGTTGGCAACTTCACTCCCATCGGAATGAATTTTTCCAAAACCGGGCACAATAATAAACGATCAAAAAGTGGTTTAAAAACCAAATATGTCCAAAAATATTTTATTTAAAAAAAAAATGCTAATGTGGTTTATTAAAAATGGAATTAACAATTTATCTCCAAAAATAACTTTTTAAATAATTGATGAATGTGTGAATTTAGAATAAAACATAACTGATATTTATAATTAAGACACATTGTTTATTTTGTATTTACAACTTGACAGTTATTAATTTTATATTTTTTGTAAATATCAACGAAATTATTTTTAAGCACTAATAAAATTGTAAGTGAAATACTTAGTTGAACATATTACTAGAATGATGTCGTCCTACAAACTGTTGTTTGTATCATGAACAGTTCTAGCATAATGAACAGGTGTGAGTATACATAAAACTGTTCTTTTAGAAACTGTTCTTTTAAAACCTGTTCTTTTTCAACTGTTCTTTTGGAACTGTTCTCTGCTTTTTTTAAACTGTTCTCTTCGGAACTGTTCCGTAAAAAGAACAGTTTGGCACACCACTAGTCCGTAAATGTACTACGATACTTTTACGGATTGGTTTGGAAAGCCTAGTACCTTACATATTGCCAGTATAGGTGAATGTTACCCATATATAGTATGTTATAAAGTTATAAATTTTTAATATGAAATAGTTAAAAACAAGTAACTAATTTCGAATGTATAAACGATGGTAACCTTATGCTCCAACTTTCAATACAAGGAATCTCCAAAAAAAAAAAAAAAAAAATACTAATAGAGACATGATACAAATGTAAATACTACCTTTTGATAATACTACCTGTATTATTAAAAACGTAACACTTATCTCAGTAAATTGAAGATGTTGAAAGGCAGGAACGTATGAACTAATTCCGGAACTTCAGCTGAAATTTAAACATAATAATTCATCACCAACGGTACAATTGAATTCGGGAACAAATTTTCTGATGCCAAACTTCTATATGAATTACAATTTCCAACGGCCAAAATTCACAATCTCAGGTGTCCTATTTTGTTGATAACGTTTTTTTTTTTGGAAAATCTTCAACTAGTCAACCATAATTATTGTAAATTGAATATTGTAAGGCATACATTTTACTAGTCTTACGTACTACGGAAACTGTGAAGCATGTAACAATATATATATATATATATATATATATATATATATATATATATATATATATATATATATATATATATATATATATATTGCGGCAAAAAAATAAAATGGAAGGAGTTTGAGGTTCAGAGCAGCGCAGTATGTGGTGGAAGCGTATGGCTTAGGCAACGTTAATGGTGGTAATTGACAAAATATTTTACATTTATTGAAATAAAATTTTGTGCAGTGGACATACCCCCTGCCCTAGCCACGAGTACGGCTAACAAATATAGCTATCTTACAACTATTGGTAAAAAAAAATACAATACAATTCGTAACTGACTAGGAAAAATTAACATTAACGTAACCTAAAGGTGTCAAGTTACACTGACCTAAAACTATAGTACACTAAACTAAAGGAAGTAATTATGACTTTAAATGAAATTTGAAATGACGGACTAACCTGACGATTACATGCAAAATTAACACTAAGATATCATAATGTACTTGTCGGCTTAACAAAATGAGTGACTCACTATGAATACACAACCCTTGCTGTAAGACAGTAATAACTGGCAAATAATATGAAATATTTAAACGGATGGAGCTGAATTTTACGAAACATTAAATAAAGTATTACAATGCTATTAAGTAGAAAATTTACAATACTATTAAGTGAAAAGTTACAACTTTAAATTTTAAGTTTAACGCACCTAAGGTGCCGGCTCCGTGACTTTGAGGACGGACTTCGGTTGGAACACAGTATATTAAATGCTGACATTAATTTAATAAACTAGATTATGAAATTAATTAATAAACTAAGCTATAAAATTAATTTAAACATAGGGCTTGTAATCCAAATGATAAAGAAACTTGAAAATATAACCTAAATTATAAATAAATTTAAACGTCGTTGGACATTTAAGTCAAAGAATAAGTAAAACATGAAAAATGTAATGAAATACTTAAACTGATTGACAGAATAAACTCATAAGTCCAAGAGTCAAATGAATACAACGTGAATCAATTTCGTCAACCGTTAAGCATAATTTTGCATAATTGCCAAAATTTTACATTACAGGATAGAATAAATTTTAAATAAAAACGAAACGTCTAATTAATTACAAAAATACATATTCTAAATTTAAAATAATGAATTTGAATAATTACATGCTACATTACTATTATGTAAGCCAAAAAAAAAAATAAATTTAAAAGGGAATCAAAACTTACATGTGTCCATTATGAGTTCTGTACTAAAAGTAAGTTATGTTCCATAATTGAAAACATGATCAAACCTTTTAGAATATTCTAGATTTTTCGGTTAAGTTCCATACAACAACAACGTCACGAGTGGCTAATTTAATAACAAGTTCAAGCGTAACATATTATTTGAGAACATACCGAGTTGAAGTCTACTTATCTGTGATTTTAATAATTTTTATCATATCTCACTAGATGTCAATAAGTTAATATATTGATTAGTTATTTGATTTATAGTTTTATGTAAGTACTTTGCAACGGTCATCCAGAGATGGCGTGGCAATATATATATATATATATATATATATATATATATAATATATATATATATATATATATATATATATATATATATATATATATATATATATATATATATATATATATATAATATATATATATATATATATATATATATATATATATATATATATATATATATATATATATATATATATATATATATATATATATATATATATTGTTACGTGCTTCACAGTTTCCGCAGTACGTAAGACTAGTAAAATGTATCCCTTACAATATTCAATTTACAATAATTATGGTTGAATAGTTGAAGATTTTCCAACAAAAAAGGTTATCAACAAAATGGGACACCTGAGATTGTGAATTTTGGGCGTTGGAAATTGTAATTCATATAGAAGTTTGGCATCAGAAAATTTGTTCGCGAATTCAATTGTACCGTTGGTGATGAATTAATATGTTTAAATTTCGGTTGAAGTTCGGCTGTTCCGAATATGTATATATATATATATATATATATATATATATATATATATATATATATATATATATATATATATATATATATATATATATTTATATATATATATATATATATATATATATATATATATATATATATAAATGTTGACGCAAGTTCCAAGTTTTGGTAACTCACTTCTATGTACAGCGTTTATTTCTATATAAATCTTAATATTTTCATCGTTATTGCATTTGTCGATATATTATGATTAAAGTTACGTAGTAAAAAGGTATGAATTGATAATAAAAAAAATTTTTGGCCTTATAAGCCAAAAAGTTGTCATCATGACTCTTTTGTTATATTTTTGTGACATATCAATAAAACATTCGTCCATCCATTTTTGTATAAGTCGATTTATGTTATTTGTTGTATATATCGAAATTATTATTGTCCAAATTATCGTCGAAAAATGCATCCTCTCCTGAATTAAATGCATTTGTTGAATTTAATTCACTTAGAAATAATGTTAGAATTCCGTCCTTTAAAAGTTTTTGCTTATCAATACGTTCTGATGAAAAATACATATGTACTCCGAGTTGAGCAATCAGTAGGCATGTTACATAATTATGCGTTTTCAGATATTAGCCATTGCCTCTACTTTTGGAAAGGAAACATTTTTATTGTTGGTCTATTTAGCATTTATCACATACCTATATACTTAAACAACCAAATTAAAAGTTTCTTTTGGTAATTCCAGTTGAAATTTAAAAAAAAAAAAAGTTTAAAATAGGTCTGTTCCCGTACCAGTAGGAATGTGAATGCATTCGAAGAAAAATATAGGAAGTCGTTCCTATACACCAAAATTTTTGTTAGTTGTTCCCCTCCCGTAGGTAAAAGTAGAAATTAGCAGCGACTTCAGAGTTCCTGCTTTTTCTTTCCAACTCTCAAATTTAAATTTAATAATTATGTTTATGTTTAATTATTTATGTTTAAATAATGAAAATAACTACATAAATTTTAAAAAAATATAGTGGTTTTTTAAATATTTTAATCTAGTTTTTGGTATACTGAATTTAAAATATCGAAGAATAACAAATTTAGACAAATGCAAGTTGAGCAGTGATAATCAGTTACATGATTGTAGCAGTTATTTCCTACCGTGTATGCCGATTGTAATTGTCATAAAGTTTATTTAAATAGTTTCAAAATTGTCAAAATTCAATTTCAGTAAGCTGAAGGAAGTCTTTTCTTTACTTTCCACTACATAATTAGGAACTTATGTAGTGGAAAGTAGAGAATCTCCCCTACATAAAGTAGGAACTTTAAGAAATTTGCAAGTAAAAAAAAGTAGAGGAACAGACCTAATACAATACAGCCATTACAGATAATAATGCAAATATTTTTAAAACTAAATTAAAATTTTGAAAAATAACATACAAGATACATTAAATATTATATGTATACGCACTAAAAAATCTTTTTTTAAAGTTTAAAGTCACTACGAAAGTGTGAGACAGGAAATACAAATAACTATAGGTTTTATAGGTTTATCTTTTTTAGTATGTTTTTTTTTTTTTTATATTTAAATTACTTCCAAAAAAAAACTGGTCGGACTAACTACACATATACATACATTGATAGATGGTTATTATTTTTATGTATTAATGTGTTAGTGTAGAAACTGCATAAACTATTGTGTACGTGAACGAATATATGTACATATATTCCAATGGCATGTCATCTCATAACAGTTTATAACCTTTTTGGGATGTGATCTCAAACAAGAAGTTATATCTTGTTTATTGTGTTTGGAATATGAATCTGTTCTGCAAAACAGAGTAGGAAATACGGTGTTCATAGGTATATATATATATATATATATATATATATATATATATATATATATATATATATATACCTATATACAGCTTTTTATTTTGTTTGGAATATGAACACCTGGAATGAACACCATATTTCCTTCTCTGTTTTGCAGTACAGATTCATATTCCAAACATAATAAACAAGATATACCAAATGTTAACATTGTTTTTTTCATCTTGTGTATTTATGGTTTTTGATTAAACTTTTTGTATCCTGTCAAACATAGATATTATGATTATTTTAATAGGCATATTGTTGTACTTATACAAAAATGATAATCGAGCTGGCGCTGTATTAATCCAAAATCATTCTAGCCGAGTTCATTCGCGTCAAATTTTTCCATATTTTGAATGGCAATGTCAGTTTCAAATCAGGCACTCTGGTTATTAATATTATGAGATTTTTGTTTGCATTATATATACAGGCTGTCAGAGAAATAAGGGGTGACCAGAGAAATAAGGGGAGTAATCTTTTGAGGGGTGACCCTTAGCACCCTGTAGACACTGAAACCGCAGGAATTTTTTCGGAATTAACAGTCACGTCACCCCTCAAAAGGATAAGAATTTTGTCCTTTACACCCTGTATATATATATATATATATATATATATATATATATATATATATATATATATATATATATATATATATATATATATATATATAATCACACACATACACTATATATATATATATATATATATATATATATATAGGTGAATGTGTGTTATATATATATATATATATATATATATATATATATATATATATATATATATATATACATATATACATATATATACATACATATATACAGTTTAGACGCCTATGTATCTGTCAAACAGTGACATTTCAGAAAAATAATTATTTATTTTTCAATGAAGTAAACTGAAATTTTATTTCCTTATTGTACTTAGTTATCATTTTTATATGATAATTTAATCTATTTAATAATTTTAATTTCTGATGGAAAACGTAATAATCGTTTAATTTTTCGTTACTACATTGTCAAAAATGGCAACCATATTGAGTCAATATCTGTTTAAATTACGTAAAATCCTAATCGTTTGCAAGTACTTGAGTACGAAATTTAAAAGTGTCGTTTTTAAAACGTAATTACTCAAAAATATGAGATAAAACACTAAGAATTTGAGTGTTTCTGGTAGTTTTGAATCACAAACAAATTTTTGAAAAACTTTAAACATACGTTTCCATTTAAAAAACTATAAGTTTGTATCATACCTCGAAAACCACAAGAGCTATAAAACTCCTGACTATAGCAATCGGTTGCCCCCGTCGATATCTACAACTCTTATTTGAACAATTTTTCGATTAAATCAACGGTTTGGCTGTAATAAAAATGGGAACTCCCGAAAAACTCACACGGTATATATATATATATATATATATATATATATATATATATATATATATATATATATATATATATATGTATATATATATATATATATATATATATATATATATATATATATATATATATATATATATATTTATATATTTATATATACACCTCAAAACAGAATAAGGGCCACTCATGTTTTGCTGCATAAGTTTATTTTTATATAAGTTACAGTATAAGGTATGCTTACATTTAATTAAGGAACTAATTTTTTACTAAATAAAATTAATTTTAATAAGATTAAATAAAAAATTAATCCATAATTACATTTTTTTAGGATTTTATCATTTTTATAGTCATTTTTACAGTCATCAACAAACGTTCACGCTTTGAGTAAAAGCACACATTATGCAACTTTTCGGTGATTTAATATCGAGTATGCCCTCCTCTTTTTAAAACACATTCTTGAAGCCTCCTCGGCATGCTTTCAATAAGATGCCTAACGGTTTCATCAGGAATCTCCTCCCAACATCTTCTCAAGACATCAATCAGTTGTTGTTGGGTCTGCACATCCTCTCCGGCTGCTCTGACTCGCCGTTTTAATTGATCCCAAAGATGTTCTATTGGGTTCAAGTCAGGGCTATTTGCAGGCCACGATAAAACCTGTATATTAGCCTCCCTAAGGACAGTTGTCGTCGCTCGAGCAGTATGCGCTCGGGCATTATCCTGCATCAGGATAAATCCGTCGGCCGCTCGTTGTGCAAAAGGGATCACATGGGGTCTGACAACCTGTTCGATGTAGCTTTGAGCCGTTACAGTACCCTCGTTCAGGAAAACACGCTCAGTTTTGCCTTGCAAACTAATTCCACCCCAGACCATGACATTAGGACCGCCAAATCTGTCGCGTTCATGAATGTGACGATCAGAAAACCTTTCCCCACTTCTTGTCCACACTCTTACACGTCGATCATCACTAAAAAACTTTACCTTGCACTTATCCGTGAAGAGTACGTGACGCCATTCCTCCAAGCCCCATTCAAGGTATTCACGTGCAAATCTTAAACAGTTTGCACGATGCGCTCCGGTCAGTTTGGTACGGATTACTGGTCTCCTTGAACGTTGTTGGTCTTCATGCAAACGATTTCGTATGGTCTGATTACTGACAACAGTACCAGTAGATCAATGTAAGCGATTTTGCAGAGTACCTGCGGTAACAGTCGGCTCACGTCGTGCACACAGTCGAATGTAATGGTCTTCACGGCCAGCAGTAGCACGAACTCTTCCTGAGCCACGGCGCCAGGTTACACTACCGGTCTGCTGATACCGATTCCAAACATTTTGAATAGCCCTTCGTGAACAACCCAACTGCAGAGCCACGGAACGTTGAGATTGACCACCCTCAATCATCGTTACGGCTATGGTAGCAGTAGCTTCGTCCATATGATGTCGAATTCTCGGTATTGTAAAAATAAATGATCGAATAACCCGCCAAACTTCAAAAAACAACCTCAGCAATCAATAATCTAGTGCAAACTGATTTAAAATCAAATTCAAAAAAATAAGTAAAACTAACCACTTGACGCTGTGCGAGACAAAAAAACGTTTAAATCTTCCCCTCAACAATAATATCACTTAAACCTAACTGTTATCATTTACTCAACCACTTAATATCATTACAACAGTCATTTAGAAAAGTTATTTTGACGTGTATCGACATAAATCAGTTTTAAAATACAAACTTTCAAGTGGCCCTTATTTTTTTTTGAGGAGTATATATATATACATAAGCCAAAAAGTTTTTGCCCGCCTTTGGGTGAATGTCATGATATGACAACTCAGTTGGCGTGTAAGGTAACATTACGTATTTTGTTGGCAATTTTGGTTTTACATTGTATTGATGCGATATAAATTTTAATATATAGATCCCTTCTCTGTGATATGTAGCGCGCAGGCTCGAAAAGTATAGTGGTCTTGTCTGACGCTACTGGTTAATATGGTTAATATATATATATATATATATATATATATATATATATATATATATATATATATATATATATATATATATATATATCATGCGAGTTTTTGAGAGTTGCCATTTCTATTACAACCAAATTTTTATGATAGAAATGGTAAAGGTTCTTTTCTTGGATGTAATGGAAATGTAACCAAGAAAAACACTATCGGTTGAAGTAGCCTCAAGTACCTATGCATATTTTTACCGCCTAACTGATAAATTAAAGAAAAATTAAAAAATTAAACTTGGGTAAAAAAAGTTTTTTTGCTCATTTATGTTGTCAATTAATGCATGCATTAGATCAGTTTTATCGAAAAGTTAATATATAGTCTCATTTAAAAATCTATAAGTTTGTATGATAGCTCGAAAACCATAAGATCTATAAATATCCTGACTATCGGTTGCCCTAGTCGATATCTACAACTCTTGTTTGAACTCAAATCTTTTTCTCGACAAATGATCATACAAGATGCGTGTAATCATCACATATACAATTAATTACATTTCATTTTTATCGTAAAATGTTTCCTTAATTAGGTAATCTTTTAACGATTTTTAAACTTATGAATATGTGATAAGTTTCTTATACTGTTTGGTAATTTCTTAAAAGCATCACCACTAAATAATACAGGGTTTTTCCTATAAGTGGTTAAATTATGTTTTGGAATAACAATTATATATATATCATCGGCTTATGAAGAATATATATATATATATATATATATATATATATATATATATATATATACATATATATATATGTAAATATAAATATACATTTATATATATATATATATATATATATATATATATATATATATATATATATATATGTATACATATATATATATATATATATATATATATACATATATGTATATATATGTATATATATACAGATGTCAGAGAAATAAGTGACCATCTTTTGAGGGGTGACTCATAGCACCCTGTAGACACTAAGCCCGCAGGAATTTTTTCGTCGGAATTACCAGTCGCGTCACCCCTCAAAAGGATAAGAATTATGTCCTTTACACCCTACATATATGTATCACACATACATATATATATATATATATATATATATATATATATATATATATATATATATATATATATATATATATATATATATATATATATATATATATATATATATATATATTTATAGGGTGTAAAGGACATAATATAATTCTTATCCTTTTGAGGGGTAACGCGACCTCTTAATTCCGAAAAAAATACCTGCGGTTTTAGTGTCTACAGGGTGCTATGAGTCACCCCTCAAAAGATGGTCACTTATTTCTCTGACACCCTGTATATATAATGCAAACAAAAGTCCCATAATATTAATAACCAGAGTGCCTGATTTGAAACTGACATTAGCATTTAAAATATGGAAAAATTTGACGCGAATGAACTCGAATTTTGGTTTAATACAGCGCCAACTCGATTATCATTTTTGTATAAGTACAAGAATATGCCTATTAAAATAATCATAATATCTATGTTTGACAGGATACAAAAAGTTTAATCAAAAACCATAAATACACAAGATGACAAAAACAATGTTAACATTTGGTAACTTCTTGTTTGAGATCACATCCCAAGAAGGTTATAAACTGTTATGAGATGACATGCTATTGGAATATATGTACATATATTCGTTCACGTACACAATAGTTTATGCAGTTTATACACTAACACATTAATACATAAAAATAATAACCATCTATCAAGTTATTTGTATTTCCTGTCTCACACTTTCGTAGTGACTTTAAGCTTTAAAAAAAGATTTTTTAGTACATATACATATAATATTTAATGTATCTTCTATGTTATTTTTCAAAATTTTAATTTAGTTTCAAAAAGATTTGTCTTATTATCTGTAATGGCTATATTGTATTAAGTCTGTTCTTGTTAGTCGAATTTTCTCCGAAAAATTAGACTTATACAGTCTATACGATAAGAGCTGCGAGAGGCGAGAGTAGGGGCGCTATCCGTTTTCGGACCCGTAGAACACGATTATGTAGAAAAAAAAGATGTCTGATGTATATATAGTTATATAACAGTCAAATTGGGATTTATTAATAAAATAATTATTACCTTTTATTTCAGCTTATTAAGCAATTTTGTAATAATATGATTTTTCTTTAACTCACAAACAGGAAATACTGATACAATACTTTTTCGATTTTATTAAATAAATTTGTAAAGATCAATGTTCAAATTCCACAAGCAAAGTCAGCATATTGAAAATTATAAAAAGAAGGAAATAGCGTTGCTCGTGGAATTTTACCTATCGAGATTTTGAATTGTAAACTAGTAATTTTCGTAGTGATTCGTTTGATTATTATAAATAAATTTTCTTGCGGATTTCGATTGTTGTAAATTAAAAATAAATAAAGTTTTTTTTTTTTTTAACAATCCTTCAACACTCGAAACCAAAAGTGGCGCAGTCTTTGAGGGTCGTCTGGAAGTGGTTAAACCTGGATCAGTGGTTAAAACTGTGGACAATATTCAGCGGTTTACTGGATACTCCAACCTCGACGGATCATCGAGAATAGTGGTTTTCCCAATCGAAGTTGCTGCTTGGATTTCAATCCTTCATCCGGACAACGAACCAATCTACTTACGAGTCAACTACAAATGGATTTTGGACAACTGTGAGTACGCAATTTTATATTTGGTGCTTGTTTCATTTTTAAATGCCAAATCCATTCATCCCGAAAAAAGACAAATCTAGTCCCCATCCTAAAAACAAAGAATCCCGTAGGAAAGTTCCCGCTCGTGTCGACGCTGAACACGTAACGAGTGTAAATCCAATTTCTTCTCCGCGGTTTACGGAACAAGAAATTCAAATTCGGCTAGCTAGTAATAGTGTTATCAAACCAAGTGTTCAATCTATTGAAAATTCTGAAAATAATTTTGACTTAAATATCATTGAAAATAATTCTAATTTAAATAATATTGAAAACGTTGCAAATAATTTTAATTCAAATAATTTTGAAAATAATTTTAGTGTAGATAATAGTGAAAATAATTTTAATTTAAATTGTAGTAATAGTAATTATTTTGATACAATGACGGAAGTAAATATTAACGCTATTTTTGATGCATTACGCATTCCCGACCCAATTAAACATCTTCCCGAATATAACAGAAATCCTATATTGTTGTTTGATTTTATTTCTAACGTAGAGGAAATCCTTTCAATAGCACCCGGTATCGATGGTACAGCACAAGGCAAATTATGGCTTCGTGCTATTAGGAATAACATCGTAGGTGAGGCCAACGAAGTGCTCAACATGTATGGCACACCTATTGATTGGTCTTCTATTAAACAAAATTTAATATCACACTACTCTGATAAGAGAAGTGAAACAAGTTTAATAAAAGATCTTCATAGTATGAAACAACAAAATTTAATCATCGAACAATTTTACGGAAATGTTATTGAAATTTTTTCAACATTAACAAATCACGTACAAATTCAGGAAAGCGACGCACCTGTTATTAGAGCAAAAAATAAATTATATAGCGCAATGTGTCTTAATGTGTTCTTAACAGGTTTAAAGGAACCGCTTGGATCAGTTGTTCGTGCTAGGGCACCAATATCACTAAAAGATGCATTCGATTATTGCATAAAAGAGCAAAACATTTATTAAACACGAAACGTAGGTCAACCAATACATAAAAACATATTACCGCGTAAACCAATCGCACAACCATTTTAACCAACATTTAAACCTAGACCAACCACATTTCAACCCCAAACATTTCCGCAATACACATCACACCAACCCCCACAACTAAGAAATCATCGACCCCAACTCCGAACCCCTCCTCAACAATACAATCAATTTAGACCACCGCAAAATTATTTTAATAAACCTCAACCATCTACATCTAAACCTACACCAATGGACATAGGTAGCAATCAAATTAGTATTCGCGCACACAGACCACAACAACAACAACAACCTAGAATAGGAAATAATTTCTTTCAATCAAATAGTCAACCCACATTCACTAGTCGCGAACTACATAATGTTGAACAACCCCAAATCGATTTAGATCAATTTGTTGAATATGAAACTGAACAAACTTTAGACAATACTATAGATCAGTGTTTTTCAACCTTTTTCATGGCGCGACCCCCCTAGAGTGGAAAAATATTTCGCGACCCCCTTACCTTCCGCTATTTTTAACTTTTATTTTTTTATGTTAGGTATCGATTAAATACGTAATTAGGTACCTGAAACATATTTTTGTAAGGACATTGAAGTTGGCGTGATGTGATGAGCGCTGTGTGCGCCATCAGGCGAGTACTGCGAGCACACTCTAACAATTCCGAACGCAATTCAATTGTTTGAATTCTTTGAATTGTGAACTTACGTTAGTATTTGAATTTATTGAATTGATTTGTTGTTTGTTTAGCAGTTGTTCGCTGTCTTTTATTGTCTAATATTCAAAATTCTTATTGCTCATTGTAATTATTGAAAATGGATAAGTTTCTGAAAAGATATGCATAACCTTCAACTTCAAGTTCCAGTGAGGAAAATGTAACAAAACCAAAGAAAAAGCGTCTGTATGACGACAATTATTTAAAATTCGGATTTACTATAATTGAAAATAAACCGCAGTGCGTTATTTGTTTTGAAACTTTATCACGTGAAAGTATGAAACCATCCAAATTAGTACGCCACCTCAATACTAAACATTCAAATGAAAAAAACAAACCGTTGGAATTTTTTGAGCGTAAACTCCAGGGCCTTAATCATCAAAAAACTACTGTAGTACAGTTTTCCAGCTTAAACGAAAAAACGTTACTAGCTAGTTATCGAGTAGCTTTTCGTGTGGCTAAAGCAGCAAAACCTCATACGATTGCCGAAAATTTGATTTTACCAGCGGCCTTAGATATAGCAGAGATTATGTTTGGCAAACAGGAAGTGGAAAAGCTGAAAAGTATACCTCTCTCAGATAATACTATTCAACGCAGGATAAGCGATATGGCGACTGATGTTCGCGAGCAAATCATAGAAAAAATAAAAAAAGTACTTTTGTGTCCCTGCAGTTTGATGAATCCACGGATATTTCGGGTTGTGCGCAATTTGTAGCTTTTGTGCGTTTTGAATCCAATGAGAGATTGATGGAAGAGATATTGTTTTGTAAAGCTCTTCCCACGAATACAACTGGTCAGTGCTTATATAATATGTTCCTTGAAGCTACCCAAGACTTCAATATCAATTGGGCGAAGAAATGCATAGCTATTTGTAGTGACGGAGCAAAATCCATGACTGGTTCGAAAAGTGGCTTTATTACCAAACTAAAGACACTGATGCCAAATGCTTGTTGGATGCATTGCTTCCTTCATCGCCAAGCTCTTGCGGCCAAAATATTGCCACAGGAATACAATGAAGTTCTCAATATAATCATAAAAATAGTAAACTCTATTAAAGGTAAAGCTTTACAGACACGTTTATTTCAAAAAATTTGCCAAGATATGGGTTCACTGCACCAAAATTTGCTTTACCATACAGAAGTTAGGTGGTTATCTAAAGGCCAAGTACTGACAAGAGTTTTTGAACTTCGATCTGAACTTTTGGTGTATTTACAGCAGAGCAAGTCAGAATATGGTAAATTTATTTGTGACCCGGAATTTCTTTTAAAACTGGCTTTTCTTTCCGACGTATTCGAGCATTTAAATACTTTGAATAAAAGCCTTCAAGGACGAGATGAAAATATCGTTACTGCTAAAGACAAAATGCATGGGTTCATAAAAAAAGTAAATCTGTGGTCATCATCCATAAACAAAAACAGCTTTGATTCATTTGCTTTGACTAAGTCTTATATTGAAGAAGTGAGCTCTGAGAAACATTAAATCATATGTACCTGGCTTCAAAAATGTCTTGCAAAATTTGACAGAAGAACTGGGTCATTATTTTTCGGTACAAGAACTTTCAGAAAATATTGGACAAAGGTGGGTCATAAATCCGTTTTTAAAGGCAGCTACAGACGAAGCAAGGATGGAAACCAACATAAAAGAAAATCTATTGGAATTATTTGCTGATGGAATGTTACACCTGGAATTCAAGTCTGTAAGTTTGGACACCTTTTGGTTAAAAAGAAAAATAGAATACCCACAATTAACTACAGAGGCATTGAAGTGTTTGATCCCATTTTCTACCTCCTACCTGTGTGAGTTGACGTCTTCTTCGATGGCCCAAATAAAAGGCAAACAGAGGAATCGTCTAAATTTAGAAAATGACCTGATTCTCTGCGTATCAAGAACAGATCCACGATGGGAAAAATTGGTCAACGAGAAAGAAGCGCAACCGTCACATTAATGATGATTACTGTAACCTTTAATTAACCTTTTCTATATTAAATATTATATTTTGAACTAGAGTGGTTTTATTACTAAAATAGTTACGGCTCCCTTAAAATGGCTTCGCGACCCCACAGGGGGTCGCGACCCACAGGTTGAAAAACACTGCTATAGATGATACCGATAACGGACATTTTGACATTGCATATAAAATTGACAATACGGATTTTCATTGCGACTACCAGAATCAACAGGATACATAGATTTAAATACGCACGGTACAACCCTTCCTTATATCCATATATCAACTCCAGAAAACAAACCCTTAAAATTCCTTATCGACACTGGAAGTTCTAATTCCTTTATAAATCCCAAATATGTCTACCCTAACAATATTAAACCTATCCCAACATTAGAAATTAAAACTGTATTAGGTTCACACAAAATTAATAAAAAAACAACATTACCTATTTTTATCGAATTTAACCAACCCGGTAAATTTGACTTCAAATTTCATAATTATTTCGACGGGCTATTAAGACTTGACGCTTTAAATACGTAACATGCAAAAATTGACATACATAACGAAACACTAAACACACTAAATTCGACAAATAGACTTTTATTCAAACCTAATTTTACATCAGGCAAATACACAATTCAACCGAAAACACAACAACTCATACGATTACCAGTAGATGTTCAACAAGGAGATGTTTTGTCAAAAAACATTTACATTGGAGAAAAATTCCTGATACCTGAATGAATTTATTCCGCTGATAATTGGTACATAACAGCTCCTGTTGTAAATTTATCGGACCTTACACAAACTTTTTACGTAGAACAATCATTACGAGTCGAACTACTTACACACGAAACAATTGACTTTAATTCACACCAAATTACTTCACCCGATCCTAACCTACCACCTATTGAAAGCTTAATTCGTGTTGATCATTTGAATAATGAAGAAAAACATGCAATTATAAAAGTTTGCAAACAATTTGAAGACGTCTTCTTTAAAGAAGGCCAAGATCTATCTTTCACTAATCAGATAAAACATGAAATTAAGACAAAAGACGACGTTCCAATCTACACCAAATCCTATCGTTATCCCCATATCCATAAAGAAGAGGTACAAGCTCAAATTAACAAACTACTTGAGCAAGGTATTATGCGACCAAGTTACTCTCCCTGGTCCTCTCCTATATGGATAGTTCCCAAAAAATTAGACGCTAGTGGACGTCAAAAATGGAGACTTGTCGTTGACTATAGAAAACTAAACGAAAAGACGATTGACGACAAATACCCTTTACCTAACATTTCGGACATTTTAGATAAACTAGGCAAATGTATGTACTTTTCTACACTAGATTTAGCTAGTGGATTTCATCAGATAGAAGTACATCCAAAAGACGTTGAGAAAACAGCTTTCACGGTCGAACATGGCCACTGGGAATTCGCAAGAATGCCATTTGGATTAAAAAATGCCCCTGCCACCTTTCAAAGGGTCATGGATAATGTACTTAGGGAATTACAAGGAACGATTTGTTTAGTTTACATGGACGACATAATAATATTCTCGACTTCATTACAAGAACATATTGAAAATCTCTCTAAAATATTTGACAGACGTAGACAAGCGAACCTAAAGTGCAACTAGACAAAAGTGAATTCCTGCACAAGGAAATTGCTTTCCTAGGACACATAATTTCGGACCAAGGAATTAAACCGATCTTCTAAAATCCATGCAATCACCAACTATCCACTACCTAAAACACAAAAGCAGATAAAATCATTTTTAGGACTACTCGGCTACTATCGAAAGTTCATCAAGGACTTTGCGAAGCTCACAAAACCCATGACGAACTGTCTTAAAAAAGGAGCTGATGTAAAAATCACTCCTGAATACATAAAATGTTTTGAAATCTGTAAAACACTTTTATCAGAAGACCTCATACTTTCTTATCCCGATTTTTCCAAAGAATTCCTGCTAACAACTGACGCGAGTAACTTTGCTATTGGCGCAGTTTTATCCCAAGGACCGATCGGAAGCGACAAACCAGTATGTTACGCCTCACGGACATTAACGACTACTGAACAAAACTACTCGACAATTGAAAAGTAACTTTTAGCAATTGTCTGGGCCGTCCGTTACTTTCGACCATATTTATTTGGACGAAAATTTAAAATCAGTACGGACCATAAACCATTAACATGGCTTATGTCGCTAAAAGAACCTAACAGTAAACTCATACGGTGGAGACTTAAACTTGAAGAATACGATTATACAATATTACATAAAAGTGGAAAATACGACACTAACGCAGACGCCTTATCCCGTATAAAAATTGAATCCCATAATATTGAATCCTTATCCTCAACCACTTCCCGACAAAATGACAGTAACGCTAGTATAATGACCGCTCATAGTGCAGAGGAAGACGACACATCACTCATACGAATATCTGAAAACCCTTTAAATGACTTTAAAGAACAGTTAGTAATTTATCAAAGGAAAGGACCAGCTAAACGTAAATTAGAAATTTTATTCAAAACAAAAAGACGACAAACACTTCACTACCCCAATATTTCCAATCAAATATTAGTTAATATTTTTAAAGAATACCTTCATCCTAAACAACTTACTGCAGTTTATTGCCCTGATGATCAAATTTTTAACCGTTTTCAAGAAATTTACAGTCAATACTTTTCACAATCGAAACAATTTAAAGTCATTAGAACCACAAAAATCCTTACAGACGTGACCGACGAAGACGAAATTATTAAAAAACACCATAGTCAATCACATCGAGGAATAAACGAAACATTTGACCACATACGACGTGAATATTATTTCCCGAACCTAAAATCTAAAATAACATACTACATCAACAACTGCAAATACTGTAATGAAAACAAATATGATAGGAGACCGCCTAAACAAAAATTTCAACTAACAGCAACTCCGGAAAGACCCTTAGAAATATGCCATTTAGACATTTTCTACTTAGATCGTTTAATTTATTTAACCATCATAGATAAATTTTCGCGATTTGCACAGGCATACGTTGTTGAAACGCGAAATTCCCTTCATTTAGTAGGCGCTTTTATACAATTCATTGCAGCATACGGTAGACCAAAATTAATATTAACTGACGCAGAAAAGGGCTTTGATTCGATAAGATTCAAACAACTTTGTGAACAATATAATATCAAAATGCACATAACATTTATCCGAAGTTCAAATTCCAATTCCCCTGTGGAAAGACTTCATTCCACACTCCTTGAAATTTACCGAATAGTACATAACAAAGACAAACAAGTTCACCCCGAAATTAAAATGTCCCAAACCATTTTCACCTATAACAATACCATCCATTCCGCTACCAAACACACACCATTCGAACTATTTTTCGGACGCACATACGACATTAAATTGCAACCAAATTTAGACGATATTCAGAATAAACAGGAAATTTTATACAATAAAGTTAATGAAAAAGTAAAGAAATCTAAACAAAAACACATCGCAAAAATTAATCAAAATCGTGAAGAACCCAAAGAATACCAACCAAATCAAATAGCGTATTTCACCGAAAATAAACATAACAACAAACTTCATCCCAAATTTAAACAGATTAAAATTAAAGAAAATAATAATGTTACTATTACTGATACTAAAAATCGTAAAATCCCGAAACAAAAATTAAGAAAACCATACTTGTTACAGGATCATAACGTTGACAATAATAACCATGACAATGACTCAACGAATCGAAATACAAGACTTGACGAACAACCCGGGATTTCTCGCGATCAAGATAGGCAACAGTAAAATCATTGAAAATTATTACAAACACTTACATTACATAGACCTAGACGACTACAAAATTAACTTAAACAAAATCTCTCAATCTCTAAGTCTCATTAGCGATAAAACAAAATTAGGTAGTATTAGAGAAGTACTGAATCTAAAATTCAAAGCACTAGAAAATAATCTGAAAATAATTTATCCCCGCAAAGCTCAAAAGAGGAGCCTTTTCGACGGTCTTGGTACCGCCATCAAGTTCATAACGGGCAACATGGACAGTAACGATGCTCAACAAATTAATAAAGAATTAACCGACTTAAAAACAAATCAAAATAATTTAATATTTCAATCTAATAAACAAGTAAAATTAAACGAACAAATGATTCAGAGGTTTAAAAACATTACAGATCATATTAATTCACAACAGGACGTTATAAATAAATACTTAAACAGACTAGGATCCGATATTCAAAATAAGGTACGGGAAGACGAAAATGATTTCAAATACATGCAGTACCTATATCAACTTTCTTATAATATTGATTTACTTAATAACCATATTGAAGATATTATCGAATCAATCAATCTAGCTAAATTAAATGTAATTCCAAAAAACATTCTTATACCGGAAGAGCTTGAACACGCCTACCAGCTCCTTAAGAATCAGAATATTTCAATAACATCAACCGAACAAATTTACGAACTTTTAACCCTCCAAGCTTACTATAATCATACAGCTGTAATATTTAATATCCAAATTCCTCATTTCCAACCAGATACCTTTGAATACAATTTAGTAGAACCTATACCCACACAAAACAAAATATTAAAAATCCATTACCCTTTTATTCTTTCCAACGAGCATCAAATGTATTTTGCTAAACAAGGTTGTCCCAGAATTGAAAATCTACACATTTGCAAATTGGAAAACCTAATCAAGATTCAAAACGATCAGTGCTTTAAGAAAATTCTCCGCAGCTATCCAGGAAACTGTACCTATGAAGAGTTCGGAAATCAAACGGAAATTAAGAAGATCTTAGATTCCTATGTCGTTATAAAAAATGCCATCAATTTGACTTTAGCATCGACATGTGGTGTAAAAAGAAGACAACTCACTGGTACTATGTTAATCAACTTCAGAAACTGCTCGCTGATGATCAACGAACTTACATATCAAAGTATCGAGTACGAATTTCGTGACCAACTACAGATCCTTCCGTTACATAACCTTCCAATCGTCGAAAGTCATTTTGAACCTAAGATCAACTTACAAAAACTAAACGACTCTCATTTGCAAAATAGGAATGAAATCTACAAAATTAAAACTCATGGCTTCATACATACTACAACTACCTACAGCATCATCGTGGTCTTCACAACCATAATAATCATTTTCCTAATAATCAACAAATGTCGCGGACATCACACCCTCCAGGAGGACCCATCTCCAGTCGTCACCGCACCTTCAGCTCCAGTCATAACCACAAGTTCAGTTCCGGCTCAAGAAACAAAGTTCCTTTGGCCTACACTTCACACTAAGGGCGGAGGAGTTATATAACAGTGAAATTGGGATTTATTAATAAAATAATTATTACCTTTTATTTCAGCTTATTAAGCAATTTTCTAATAATATTATTTTTCTTTAACTCACAAACAGGAAATACTGATACAATACTTTTTCGATTTTATTAAATAAATTTGTAAAGATCAATGTTCAAATTCCACAAGCAAAGTCAGCATATTGAAAATTATAAAAAGAAGGAAATAGCGTTGCTCGTGGAATTTTACCTATCGAGATTTTGAATTGTAAACTAGTAATTTTTGTAGTGATTCGTTTGATTATTATAAATAAATTTTCTTGCGGATTTCGATTGTTGTAAATTAAAAATATATAAAGTTTTTTTTTAACAATCCTTCAACACTCGAAACCAAAAGTATATATATATATATATATATATATATATATATATATATATATATATATATATATATATATATATATATATATATATATATATATATTCCCGCCACCTTTTAATTTGTGTAGGGGCTCCCTATGGAAGTTAAGAAATGAAATTTGGTAAATGGGGCTCATTTTTGAGGCACCTCATACTATCAAAGTGGGGTCAAATTTTGGGCAAATTTTTTTTCCGATCCGACCTTTAAGGGGATGGTGGGGGGTAACAAAACAATAAAGCTTTTCCAAACCGGTTTTAAATAATGTTTCGATCAATTATCCACAACATATCCAAAATTCAACTTCCTAGAGTGATTTGGAGGGAGTAAAGAGGTGGAAAACGATTTTCGCTGGATCTAACACGCCCCCAGCCCCCCAGAATTAACATAGAGGATTGAAATTTGGTGTGTTGATAGAGTTCATACCTAGGTTATGCTTTTTGGAGGTTTTAATATTTTACCCCCACCCCCCTCATTTTTAAGCTACAATTTCATGCTTTTTTAACGTTTTCGAAGTTTGTACCACTCGCACAGGTCACCCAAATAAACCTAGAGGGCTGAAATTTTGTATTGGGATTGAGTTAGTATCAAGGGAGTGCCTTTTGGGGGTCTCAACTTTTAACCCTTACCCTCACCATTTTTATACCAAAAAGAAGATCATTTTTCTTGTTTTTTAACAGTTTCGTTCGTGCTGAAATTTTGTGTACAAGTTAAGTTAATAGCCAGTCACTGCTTTTTGGAGGTTTCAACTTTTAACCCTTACCCCCCACGATTTTTACGCCAATATTTCCTTGATTTTTTGCTTTTTTTCTAACAAGTCTAGAAGCTTTCTAAGAAAACATACAGAGCTGAAATTTTGTACGTGTATTGAGTTAGTATCCAGCTAGTGCCTTTTAGGGATTAAACATTACTTTTCCCCTCACTTCTCCCATTTTTACATCGGAATTCAGTGGTATTGTAAATGTGTTTTAAATGAATTACTTTTATTCTAACACACAGTAGGCGAATAGTAATTTTAAAAAATTAAAAAAAAAATGAATTTACTTTTTTAACAAAAGCAATACATACATATAGGTAGTTGCATACATACATATTATATTACATATAGGTAATTCTATATGTATACATACATATAAAGTAGGAATTTTGGGTTTTTATTATTATTTATAAAATAATTTTTTATTTTTTTTATTTTTTATTTTTATTTTTTTGAAAGAAAAAATATCTTTATAAAGGCCTTCCAGCTTACTATTTAAGGTCCTTTTTTAATATTTAAAACTAAAACATAAAGGCAATTAGCGGGTAAACATGGGCAGGAATGTCCTCGTACGAATTGTCTTGGTTTTTTTTCTGCTGCCTGTTTTCGGCACAAAATTGAAATTTACTGAGATACAGCCCTTAAATACTTAAAACCTTTTTTTAAAGCCTTGATCAGCCGAACACTCATCACCAGTTTTGAAACCAACAAAATGACAATTCGGTTGTAGACTTTCAATCACATTTCGCTTGTAGACATTCATTACCGAAGATGAAGGGGAAAATTCGACTACCGTGATGGGGCCCCGCTGCTCACGGCGTTTTTACTTTTTTTTACTTGCAAATTTCTTAAAGTTTCTACTTTATGTAGTGGAGATTCTTTCCTTTCCACTACATAAGTTCCTACTTATATAGTGGAAAGTAAAGAAAAGACTTCCTTCAGCTTACTGAATTTGAATTTTGACAATTTTTGAAACTATTTAAATAAACTTTATGACAATTATAATCGGCATACACGGTGGGAAATAACTGCTACAATCATGTAACTGATTATCACTGCTCAACTTGCATTTGTCTAAATTTGTTATTCTTCGATATTTTAAATACAGTATACCAAAAACTAGCTTAAAATATTTAAAAAACCACTACATTTTTTTAAAATTTATCTACAATGATTTTCGTTAACATAATTATTAAATTTAAATTTGAGAGTTGGAAAGAAAAAGCAGGAACTCTGAAGTCGCTGCTAATTTCTACTTTTACCTACAGGAGAGGAACAACTAACAAAAATTTTGGTGTATAGGAACGACTTCCTATATTTTTCTTCGAATGCATTCACATTCCTACTGGTACGGGAACAGACCTATTTTCAACTAACTTTTTTTTTTTAATTTCAACTGGAATTATTAAAGGAAACTTTTAATTTGGTTGTTTAAGTACATAAGTATGTGCTAAATGCTAAATAGACCAACAATAAAAATGTTTCTTTTACAAAAGTAGAGGCAATGGCTAATATCTGAAAACGCATAATTATGTAACATGCCTACTGATTGCTCAACTCGGAGTACCTACATATGCATTTTTCATCAGAACGTATTGATAAGAAAAAACTTTTAAAGGACGGAATTCTAACATTATTTTTAAGTGAATTAAATTCAACAAATACATTTAATTCAGGAGAGGATGCATTTTTCGACAATAATTTGGACAATAATAATTTCGACATATATAACAAATAACATAAATCGACTTATACAAAAATGGATGGATGAAATGGATGGACGAATGTTTTATTACTATTGATACGTCAAAAAAACATAACAAAAGAGCCATGATTGTGACATTTCATTAAAACAACGTTAATACGTCGTTAAAACAACGTTGATTTTGTTATTAATTTATAAATGAAACTGTTATGAAAATTCGTTTAAGGCTTTATTTACTATTTTGTGATATATATTAATATATAACGATGAGAAAAAATAAGTGAGTTTGGTCTAGTCGTTAAGACTGTCGGTAATTTAAAAGATGCTTCAGCTTTGATAAAGGATCAAATCCTGCAACAGTCAACAAAAAAAAATAAATAAATAAATAAAATAACAATAATTTAGGTGTATGTATATGACAATAAGTTGGTAATATGTGTGTGTAATGTTAATAAGAAACAAAAAAAGGGAGTTTTGAATTTGCCTTTCGCAAAAGAAAGCGTATTTTTATCTATAAGGTAACATCAAAGTTATATTTTCCTGAAACGTAACAAGAACATAACAATGTTACGTCACATTGTTACGTTTATAAGTGGGAAATTGTAAGTTACATGTGAGTCATATGTGACTCAAATTTTATGTAACACGTGACTTTCAGTTCTGTCACTGTGACATAAAATTTACAGAAAAATGTTCACTGGGTTTATAAGTAAAAATTTTACTTTTAAAAATAAGTTAAAATAAAAATACATTTAAGCTTTTTTCAGTATTAAAGTTGTATGAATTTTAATAATAGCATTTGTTATTAGTAATAATTTCAATAAAAGTCATCTATAGTAAAAAAGGGCAAGAATTCCGAGGTTATTATATTTTCTAGTTTACTATAATTATCTGGTCTCTAGTTATTTAGGATAGACTCCTGTGGTGATTGTACTGATTGTTGATTGTGTAAGTGTCAACCTTGAAGTAATGGAGACACAGCAACTATCTCTATCATGAAATCTGCAGTGTACATTTTTGTGTACCTTACGCTCGTAGGTAGTCAGTGCCTCAGTGGCACTCACCGAGTTTAGGTCAGTCAAACAACAATGAATTTGATTGTTGTTAGCACTGTAGAACCCCCACACGCAGCCTTGTGGTATCACACATATGTATGCGAAGCAGGGTCACGTGACTGCCACCTATATTTCGATTACGCACACATACACAGTAAACACCGTGCACGTATATAACATATTTTCTATCTCTTACTGGTTACACTGATTCCAGTAGTGGAGAGATACGTATTGTACCTCTGTCCTCTGTGGTCAAACACACACTCACAGTTACCACACACATACTTCTACAGAAATTAGTTACAATTACAGTCAAAATAACTATAATATTATTGTTTTGAAAAAAATAAAAATCTATGTCCATAAGCTCTTTACCTCTCATAGTTTATTATTCAATGGTTTAATATTAGAATTAGTTCGTTTTATTTAATTAATTTTCTCACCTCACTAAGTTTCGTATGTCGGAATTTCAACAGTGTAAAATAATTAACCGAATTTTCTTCTTACACGTTTCTTATCATTCTGGTTATATACACAAAATACATTTTGTGGTTATAACAAAACCGTTTCGTAAATTGAAAACTTATTAAATTTATAAATAGATTAATTCTTAGATAGTGTATGTGTTTTTACTTAGACATAATAATTAATACCTGTAGGTGTATAAATAATTACAGGTACTGGAGTACACTGGGAATGTAAATACACTTAAAACAGCTATTTTATATTCACTTAAAATTTTCATCTTCCACATATTATCTACGAATAAAATTTATGACTGTGTACAGGAGTCCCTTTGTATTATTTATTTTGTAGCCAATTTGAATATAAATTATATGTAATAATAATCACTTCGCATTTATACATACAATCACATATATTATATAGCCATCTTATTATTATCTGCTTTTTCTTATGACTACTGTTTTTAGTTATTTTAATTTCCGTAATATTTTGTATCAATAATTTTTTTTTTAATTAAATTATTTACATCAGTTATGAAATTTTTTATCTTTGAAGATGCGTGTCACCAAAAATGAGCTCGCGCGTCAGCACTGACACGCGTATCATAGGTTCGCCATCACTGTATTATGTAGCATACTGGCATTAAAAAAAGTCAGCAGGTTGAGATGGAATTCCTTGTTTTATTATTAAAAATAATGTTTAAATATAATTAATTTAATATCTTTTGTTGAACATAATTAACAAGATGCTAGGAGCAGAATCATTTTCTAATATTTTAAAGAAGTCTGCTGAGAGAAGAATACTGTTACTAAAAAAAAAGATTTCTTAGATTTAAACAATTGTAGGTTAATATCTATTTTATCAACACTTAAATTTTTTTAAAATGTTATTTATAGTTGGAATAGCGATAGTTTGGACCTCGGGTATACACTCGGCTTCTTAGCCCTTTCCTATAAAACATTGATGTACATGTGCAGTTTACTTTCAGTCAGCGCGCACATCATGATAATACGCCAAAAAACATAGTGCCTGAAATGTCAAAACAAAATATGTGGTGATTTGTCATGAAAAGTAAATACGTGTCATTTCATATACAGTTAACTTTAAAAATAATTGGTCGATTCTGTAACTATTAACAGTCTGTAAAACCTCTGTTAACTGTTAAATTACAGAACGTTAAAAAATGGTATTCTGTACGCAATTTTTAACAGTAATGTTAGCTAACATTCTGTTATTTCTCTGTAAACTTTACAGCACTCAGAACACTCGCCTTAAACTTTACGCAGCTGTTAAATAGGCTAATTACTATGAATATTATTAAATACTGATAACTTTGATTTTTGCGTTTTTTATAAATTCAATATTTTGACGTTTTAATTTGTCATTTTTTGAATTGTTTGATATCCGTATTTAAATATGTAATCATGAAGTATTTTTGTAGTAAGAAGACTGTTGAGAAAATAGTGCAGTGTTCTTAAATCGGCCAGGATGTAATTTCCAATAAAATAAATTTAATATTAATTATATTTTTTTTATAAACCGTGAATGTTTTCGGGACAAAATCGCACTAACACAATTTGTCCACATGAAGCGTTTTACCTTTTCTCGACAGCGCTTCAGTTATTTAATGTATTTTTTCATCAAATACACTGGTTTCTCGTTGTAAGCAAAATCAAAATTGAAATAGAATCATATGCCTTACTCTTTTTATGTATATGCGAATTTTATTATCTAAAAAGAGTAAGATATATGATTCTATTTCAAATTGCTTACAACGAGAAATCAGTGTATTCTTATTCATGGTATTGTCAATTCTTATTTTGTTGTCTACGTATCACAGACCAGTGAACATATTATATGTTATATTATAGAGACATATAAAATAAATGTATAATTGAAGCAATCAGTTACGACTAGGTTCCGACCTCAATAGTATTCTGTTATATAGTAATTGATTCGTATCCGTAGTTACACTTTAAAATAATTATTGTCAAAATATAACACTGATAATAAAATTTTACTTTTTGGAGAAGAAACTGCAAAATTTTGAAAGAAGAAAAGTGGTATTCGCTTTACTTTCAAAATACGTACGTATACAAATTATGTCCTGCAATAATTATAATCGCATTTGCTCAAAAATTCACATTACATTATTTCACTAAATTTCACCCGTCTCACCCTTGTTACCTGCTTCAAGAAAAATACCTAGAAACTGGCTTTACGTTTTGTCTATATTTTGTTTATTGTGTTTAGCATATGAATCTGTTCTGCAAAAGAGAGAAGGAAATATAGTGTCCATTCCAGGGGTTCATATTCCAAACAAAATAAAAAGCTATATATAGGTATATATATATTATATAGGTATATATACATTTCATACACCATATTTCCTTCTCTGTTTTGCAGAACAGATTTATATGCTAAACACAATAAACAAAATATAGTAGTATAATCAGTATAATATAATAGTGTTCATTGGTCTGTGCTACGTATTTAATACATAATGCATTGTCTTTTGATAGTGAATAAGCGCTCCTTACTCTACCTGTTTTTGCAGTTTGTTTTTTTCTTTTTTTTATTACCCATGTAAGTCTCAATAATTTATGAAAAATTTCCTCCAAAGACTTGGTGGAATTGAAGTATTTCTAAAACTAGACTAGTTGTCTAGAGAATTCCCGAATATCTAATTTTGAAATAGCTTAACCCATAATTATGATAATATTACGCGAGTTTAATACACATAGGTGATACACATAATTCCCTACACCATTTCAAATAAGCTGCTATAAAAGAATTAATTTTTTACATTTTATATACACAAATCCATGGTAATTTAACGTAAATAGTTCAACAACAGTAGAATATATAAAATGTAATTGGCATCTTAACATAGTGTCTTACAGAATACCAAATTTTTAACATTCTGTTAAAAACAATTTTACAAAGCTCTATACTGCAAAATAACAGTCTGTAATAACATAGTTACAGAATCGACCCAAATTCACATAAAGAAATACAGTAGCCGTCCAAGATAGTTACACAAATGTTTCCCTAGTGACAAAGACGTCCGTCAGGTGGGGTAAACGTTTAGTTAACATAAATTGGAAATTTTTCAACAATATTATTATAAAAAATTATGTTCAAGTCAAAGTAGACAGGGAAAGGTACGCTACATTTGAAGCCAAAATAAGCTTTTTTTACGCAATTCGCCATCTACGTCATAATTACGTTACATATTTTAGAAAAGGACAACATTACAAATATTTATTATTTAAATTAGTATGAATAGTGAGGACATAACTCGTTCCCAATTTTTTATAGTGTGTTCTAGCACACACTACGTCGTCAAAAGTATGGCGACACCTTGACCCGAGGGGGGGAGGGTGTCCCACACTTTTGACACGGCAGTGTACTACAACATTAAGTACAGTACCGCGTCAAAAGTGTGGGCACCCCCTGAGTCAAGGTATCACCATACTTTTGACGACGTAGTGTGTACTAGAGCCCACTATAAAAAATTTGTGATCTCCTTTGTGCGGACCAGTGTCACTCTAGACTAATATACGTACATACGTATCACACACGATACACATTACACGGTAGCTACCTTACAAAGTACCACACAGCAGGTACACGGGGTATGTATGCAGTGAGTATGTGTTTTTAATTCAATAATGTTTTATGTATGGCATGGACGGTGAAATGGACGGCTACTGTATGTGTTTTTAATTCAATAATGTTTTATGTATGGCATTTTTTCTATGGAAATGGAATTAACGTTTAGAATTGGAATTGGAAAAAGAAACATAGAATTGAAATTTACATTATATACATATATCTAATATGAACAAATTATGTTTCAATAATTTTATATTATGGTGTTATGTTGTTTTTCTCCTTTGGTGAAATTATTTTGTGTGACATACTGTATTAATTACTTTGCGCAAAACTTTTATTGTGTTGTGTATTGTGTCGATTTTTATAAAATAAAATGCCGATAACGATCAACAATTACAAGTCGTGAAATTCAAACTGCAGTGCGTTTATTATTACCGGGCGAATCAGCAAAATATGCCGTTATCATCATCATCAAATTAATCGCCGATTTTAACATTTTTAAAACGGTTCTCAATATTATGAGAACCCCAAAATAATTTGAATAAGAGTATCTAATATTACACAAATTCTTTTTGGTAGTAGTAGTTTTGCTCGAAGGCGTGTCGTTTAATAAAAGGGTTATATATTATCGAGAATTTCGGGAATTTCTTTTTTAGATCACATGTTTTTTTTCTAGGTTAACCACATGGGACATAGTTGCCAAAAGTAGATTCTCGCCCTTACGTAAGAATCTAATGCGCATGCTTGGCGTAGGAATATATACATAAACAACACGCATGTGCGCAAATAAATTTTAAGGGAAGGGGTCAAAAATCGAGTATGCCCGAGACGCATACTCTATAATACTATACTATATAACAGTTTAATATAAAATAATATATATAACAGCTAATAATACTATATAACAGTTTAATACAAAATTTTGAAATATAGAACGTGAAAGGTACAAATAATCATATTATTAACAAATTCAAGGCCAATTTTAACATTAAATAAAATCATGAAATATTTAATTGAAAAATTCTAATTACTGACTACGATCTCCTAACTTAAAGTGCGTGTTTAGCACGCAATTGATGAAGTTTTTGTACTTATACAGTCAACCCTCGTATAACACGGTTAATTCGTACCGTATTATATATAGAAAACGTGTTAAGCGAAACCTAGAAGTAATACAAATTACGATAATGCGGTCCGTGTTATATCAAAAGCAGGTTCACAGAGTACCGTGTTATATCGAAACCGTGTTAAGAAAAACCTAGAAGTAATAAAAATTATAAGAATTCATTCCGTGTTATATCGAAAACGTGTTATTAAATTTAAAACTATAAAAGTCATATAAAAAATAATTTTATTTCAAGTATTTGCAATGATTTTAATAGTTCATTTATAAAAGTAAAAATAAACAAAATTTCAATATTTCAGTATATAAAGAAAAATAAGTATGTACAATTTTGTGGTATAATGTTAAATAATAAATACAGAAGAAGTAGTTAATATAGTACTTAACTCTTTAAGGGGGGGGTAAGGTTTTTAAAATTTTTTTTTGCATTTTTTTTTTAAATTTTTTTTCTGAATGTACAACATGTTGAGCGTGTTGTGTCAAAATTTCAAGTAAATCCGAGCAAAACTAATGAAGATACAGCGTTTCAAGCGACCGGCCCTCATGCTCGATTTCTATACCTGTCTGGTAGCTGCGCGACGCGCCTACCTGCTAAGTATAAAATTTACTTTAATTTTGTACTTACAAATCTTATACAAAACAAATACTTACTATAATTACCCGCGTAAGTATAAAAAATTATATAATTTTATTGATGCTTAGTTTTGGATTTTTGAGTATAAAAAACTTTAAATCCATTTTCTCGCAAACAACATTTTTGAAGTCCGTGAACATCATAACTCAAAATCTACTTCACCAATTTTGTTGAAATTTTGTACACTGTTTCTACACATAAATCAACAGGTAATGAGGTCGAGTTTTTTTTTTTTGCTATTTTTTTCCAGTTTATAATAAAAAATTAACCGAAATTTTTAGCAAAAATTGCGTTTTTCACTTCAAAATGCTGCCAAAAATAAAAAAATCGAAAAAATACAAAAAACTCTTCGTGACTCCCTAGGGAAACATATCGCCTTTTAAACGCATTTCGATTTTTTTGTCTCGGATGATCCGGTACCAAGTTATGATGTTCACCGCAAAACAACTTTTTTTCGAGGCGCCTCCGGAAATTCACTGTCACGGACTTATTTATCGATATTTGTAATTGATATTTTTTTCAAAGATACTTCAGATGTTATACTATAACGTGTATATGAAATAAATAAGCCAACATTATTCATATCTCCAAAAAAAAATCATGAAAATATGCCTTTTTTTCGCGTTTAAAACCTTACCCCCCCCCCCTTAAATGATTAAGACGAGTTAACTCGTCCTGTAATTTGGAGGTTCAAAATTCACTGCCATATAGTTGGCAGTCAAAAAATTTCTTTTAAATTGAAAATACTTTTATTCGATTGGGAATCATTTGGGAAAATTTAGGAATATAATTTTTTTATTTAGGACATTATAATTAGTGAGTAATTAATTAGTCTTTTTTTAGCGTATAGTTAGCAGACATGAAAATAAAAAATATTTAATTTTACGTTATTTGATAGTAAATAGTTTGGGAAGAACATTAAAATTAATCACACCATTTGGGAATTCATAATTAATTAATTATGCCGATTTTTCTGTTTACGATTTTACATGTAAGGTAAAAGACCCGGTAATTGACCCTGGCCCAGTTTCTGAACTTTTCAACTTTGTTATAAATTAATAAAAAAACTATATTTTAAATAAGAAAAAAAAATAAATTCTTAATTTAAAGTAATCTATTCTGTGTCTAATGAACAGCAATTTAAAAAGTTTAGAATATATTAACTAAATAAAAAAAATTTTTAAGTTTAAAATGTGTGTAAAAACTATTTTTTTGGTAGTTTCCTAACAGTTTATGTTACAAAGTACTCATTTTGATCTGTGCAATATTCATCATGTAAGTATGAAAACTTAATTAAAAATATATGAGCAGGTTAATATTTGTTTAAAATTTATTTTAAAATATTTATAAAATACCTTAGAATGGTTTTTATTATTGAAATATGAGGGTCAATTACTAGGCTCACTTCTAAAGTGGTATGGCCCAATTAAATTCTAACCAGTTTTTGTTAGTTATTTTGTTATTTATAGTTATCTTCGCTTAGTTTTTGTTATTTTTCATAACGTATATAACATTAAACATTCATTATTATCAATAAAAAATTATTTATAAATTAAATTTTAAAAAACTGTATTTTTAAATTTAAGGATCAGAAACTAGGCCACTGTCAGGGTCAGAAACTGTCACATGAGAAATTTTGAAGGTCAGAAACTGGGTCCTTTTTGTCAGTTTTTAAAACATTAATTTAAATTATTAATTCAATTCAAATAATTATTTTACTTGTATGACTTTATTTTGAAAGCCATAAACTAGTTGATAAAATTATTAATTGTCTCTTAAGTTGAAACTTATATTTATTACTGTCGCTTAACCTCAGCCATCACTCTTAAAAGGTCAGAAACTAGGCCCGTTACCTTACAATACATTTAATGACTGACGCCACTGACTAATATGGCGGCAAAATTCAAACACTTTTGTATGTTAAAATTATGAATTATTTTTCGAATTGTACTTCATTAGTATGTTGTATATTATAACATAACTTTTCAATTCATACTTTTCGTCAATAAAATTATGTAAAATGTTAATATACAACATACTAATGAAGTACAGTTCGAAAAATAATTCATAATTTTAACATACATTTAATTTTGCCGCTATATTAGTCAGTGGCGTCAGTCATTAAATAGATATATTGTACATGTAAAATCGTAAACAGAAAAATCGGCATAATTAATTAATTATGAATTCCCAAATGGTGTGATTAATTTTAATGTTCTTCCCAAACTGTTTACTATCAAATAACGTAAAATTAAATATTTTTTATTTTCATGTCTGCTAACTATACGCTAAAAAAAGACTAATTAATTACTCACTAACTATAATGTCCTAAATAAAAAAATTATACTCCTAAATTTTCCCAAATGATTTCCAATCGAATAAACGTATTTTCAATTTAAAGGAAATTTTTCGACTGCTAACTATATAGCAGTTCAAAATTCTGCGATATGTATAGACTCACTGGTACAGGTGCCACCATCTATGACAGACTTTTCGAAATACGGTATAATTCTAAATAATGTTCAATTTTATCAACATAGTTTAATATAATTTATATTTTGTAACTTAATAGGGTTCACTTTTTTGATGTTGGGATCTTTGATTTTTTTTCTTTTTCTTTTTTTGTAACCTTATCTATTGTATTTATCACTGGCAGTAAAATGTCCGGCATTTTGAGACAAAACAATTTTTCCATATGGTTTTTTTAAAAGGGTTAATGACTAAAACTTGTACTTATACATACCCAAAATAATGCTGTTGGACAGTAATAATAAAAAAAATACCCCTGTCGCAGCGTCTGCATAACATAGCGAATTTCAAAATATTGTGCACTGGCGGATCTCATTTAAGACCTGTATCCATTTAAAACTGTTAAGGGAGGAGTTCACGTCAGAAACGGCTAATAAACTAATTTTTTTCGAATCTCGTTTTTTGTTTTTATTTCGTTCTGTGGTTCTTTACAAACACGGTGATATATAAAACATGGTCAAAAGTTTTTTTTTTTCAAGTAGAAAAATATTTATTTGTGAGCCGCTGCACAGCCAAGTTGCTGCTCCTTTGCAGATAACGCTCGCCCCCCTCGCGATTTGATCAGTAATATTTAGTTTTGGTGTGTACACGAGTTACAGTATGCACTGAGATAATGTTCTTTTATTTGTACGCCTTTGTAGACGTTTTAATAAACTGTGAGTAAACCGCTTCTTTTGTTATTATTTTTGTTTTTTACCGTTTCCCGAAACTTGTGTTTTTCCCGACAAGGAAAATCCTATCTCAAGTTCTAAAAAAGATAGAGACTTAATTTTTTTTCTATTTTGTTCATAAACATATTGCGCATAAAGTGGAGTATGCTTTTCCATTTGAACAATTGTAACTATTTTTAAACATTTTTTTTTTTTTTAAATAAAAAATTGGGTTTTATAATTTTTAGAACTTTAGGATTACAATTTTATAGTTAACTTTAAAATTACCTGAAACCCATACTCAGTTTTATGGACAGATCCTTTAGGAATAAAACAATGAAAAAATATTTAAAAAATTTTCATTACTTTTTGAGATGAGGCGTTCCTTGTAAACGCTTAAAAACTAGTGAAAAAGGGCCCCCTTCCCCCACAGGGAAGAGTAATGAATGTTTCAAAAACAAAATTTTTTATTTGAAACCATCCCTAATTTAAATAAAATTTCAAGAAGTAAAATAATCATAAATAAAAAAGTTGCTTTTTTATTTGAACTCCTCCCTTAAGCTTTCTAAGAGTAAAAGAATTTTTAAAATCGGCTGGGTAATTAGTTTTGGTATTTCTGACACCCAAGAACCCGAACGGACTTTGTGCAGCATAGTTGTATCCATCTAAAACAGTTTAGTTCTCTAGCAGTGAGAAAGTTTTCAGAATCAGTTCGATAGGTTATTTCTGGCGTTTTCGGATCTACAAGATCTCGGTAGACCTCATTAAAACATTAACTCATTAATATATATATTTATATATATATATATATATATATATATATATATATATATATATATATATATATATGTATATATATATTTATATATATATATATATATATATATAAATATATATAAATATATATATATATATATATATATATATATATATATATATATATATATATATATATAATGTCCGCCTAGAATATACGGTCGAGTTAATGTTTTAATGAGGTCAACCGGGATCTTGTAGATCCGAAAACGCCAGAAATAACCTATCGAACCGATTCTGAAAACTTTCTCACTGCTAGAGAACTAAATTATTTTAGATGGATACAACTATGCTGCACAAAGTCCGTTCGGGTTCTTGGGTCTCAGAAATACCAAAACTAACTACCTAGCCGATTTTAAAAATTTTTTTACTCTTAGACAGCTTAAGGGAGGAGAGATGTATAGAGAGATGTATAGAGAGAGAGAGTCAACCCTCAAAGGGATAAGAGATATTTCCTTTACACCCTGTATATAATATATACACATATAGATATATATATATATATATATATATATATATATATATATATATATATATATATATATACATATATATATATATATGTATATATATGTATGTATATATATATATATATATATTATATACAGGGTGTAAAGGAAATAACTCTTATCCTTTTGAGGGGTGACGCGACTGTTAATTCCGAAAAAATTCTATTCTATATATATATATATATATATATATATATATATATATATATATATATATATATATATATATATATATATATAGGATATTTAACCTTTCTAACAGTAAAAGTATTTTCAAACCCCGTTGTGTAGCATTCTACGCCGCATTTACACCCGCAGGACAGTTGTGGATCTCAGGTAACACAACCTGTACCTATCTAAAATACTAATAATTTTTCTTCGTCGTTTCAACGATATAAAAATCGAACTGGCTAGTGATAGGATCGAATGATAAAAATGGCCAGAAAACCTACTTCTGGGCATCCGATGTGTCTGGCTGACGAACTTAGGCTAGCCAATCCGGATTTCAGTTCGACATCAGATTTCATAAGCATTAAACGTTTCGTTCGGAAGTTATCTTGGCGACACATCCACACACACACACACACACACATATATATACATATATATATATATGTATATATATATATATATATATATATATATATATATATATATATATATATATAAATTTTAGTGAATATCATTTTCGTATTCTGGGGACCTCAAAACAAATTTATGTTATAGTTTCGGCCTCAGGTTCTGCCATGAGGCCATGAGATCAGTAGATAGGCTATGAGAGAGCTGGAGCACCGCAAAACTAAGCAACTTGAATCCTTTTGCCAATGTTTGAAATCGTGTAACTTTACGGTACTAGACATTCCGAACTGATGAGTCATCAAACTGTATCGATGTGCAAACCTTAACCTTTGACCCGGCACGTACTGAGTACATGTATTTAAAATTTGTTGTTGACATTTGACCACAACACTCACTCTTACTGTTGGCCTTGAAATTCCAAACACATGAGTCATCACCAGCAACCAAATTAATTTATGTTAACCCATTATGCGCCATCACAATTTACTTATAACAATTTGGTTTTGTGTTAACCCATTACCCGCCAGCACTGACGTAGTTTTTGAATGCAAACCTAACGCATGCGCAGACTGAATTTAAGTACACGACGCATGCGCAGACTGAATTTTAGGTTACAATTTGATAGATGGGGTACACTACCGCGTCAAAAATGTGGGGTTACCCTAACTCGGGGGTGGCCCCAAACTTTTGACACCGTACTGTACTTAAATTTTTGGTACACTGCCGTGTCAAAAGTGTGGACCCCCTGGCCAAAAAGGTATCCTATCACTTTTTGAAGCGTACAATACGTGCAAACCTTGACCCCAACACGCGCTTGCCTTAATTGCGTCATCTTAAACGAACTATCACGTCAAAAAATGTGGGGAATACCCTAACCCAGGAGTGGCCCCAAACTTTTGACACCGTACTGTACTTAAATTTTTGGTACACTGCCGTGTCAAAAGTGTGGACCCCCCTGGCCAAAAAGATATCCTATCACTTTTTGAAGCGTACTGTACTTATTTTGTGTACGTGCAAACCTTGACCCCAACACGCGCTTGCCTTAATTGCGTCATTTTAAACGAAAGGTACACTACCAAGTTAAAAATATGGAGAATACCCTAACCCAAGGGGCGGCCGCTAAATTTTGTGGGGGCACTGTACCAAGCGCTAGCCGCAATCATGACTTCAGACTCCAGATTCCAGAGTCCAGATTTCTGACCGCTACTGTACTGCCGGAAATTTGGGTGTCAGCTGTACCTGAGGGGATATGTGGTCAGCACTTTATAAGTTGTTTATTTATTAAATAAACTCGTAACTTTTTATATGGTTTGAGTTTGTTTATTTAAGCTTTTTTAGCTAACTATTTGTAATTTCATGATATGTTTACATCATAGTCGGAGGGGAATTTTATTTAAAAACATGTCACAACTTGTTGAATTGAAATAAATTTGTTTACATTAATGTCCTCATAAATTATTAATATAGCTGTGTGTTTATTTAAGATTTTGCTGACTCATACTCAGATATTTTTTTAATTTATTTATATAAGACATGTTTTAATTTTAAAAATGTTTATTTAAGATTTTGACAACACAGCAATTTCTTTGTTTGATCTCAAATACGAAATAATTTTCTCGGAATTTTTAATTTATGGCCTGATAATAATCGGGGGTTTTTTCAATTTGTTTATATAAGGTTTAATTTTAAAAAATGTTTATTTAAGATTAGTCAGCAATTCTTTTATTAGGTTTCAAATGCGAAATAAATTTCTCGGAATTTGACATTTGACCTTCGGTTATTTGCGTTGTAAAAATTCTGAGCCAGCATTTTTTGTGATTCCCCTCCAGAATTTTTCGAGCAGTCAAAATCGTATAAATTGAGGTCTGCGTGTTCCCTCAAATCACTTCTTCAGCAAACTTCAAGCAGTTAATATTGTTATTGTTGCAAGAATTTGTATCGAGGTTTTTTTTTTAAATTAAAATACAACAATGGCTTCATTAAACGACGTGACAACTAGAATGGTGGAAAATGTACGAAACGCGCTATCATTACTGGAAATGGATACCCGGGATGCAGATGAACTGGAAAAATGGATGAAACATACAAATACCAATATACGACTAATCAACAAGGCTATACGTGGAGCGGAAAATTTGGGACAACGGAAACACTTCGAGTCATGTGCGGGAAAAATGAAAGGATTTCGAATCAGAATGAAGGCGCTACGAAAACATGGTAAGTTTTTTCAAATATAAATTTATTTTTTAATGATTCTTTTTTTATAATTTTGATATATCAACATGGTAAGTTTTTTAAATAATTTTTTTTTTTTTAATGATTTTTTATAAATTTGATAAATAATTTTTTTTTTTTTTTTAATGATTTTTTATAAATTTGATAAATAATTTTTTTTTTATATTGATTGTTTCAGGTGCCGGCATGAATCGAAATCAAGGTAAAAGATCTGATAGAATTCAATGGGCTGACGTGGAATCCGCATTTGCAAGTCGAATACGAACGGGAGTGGTTACCAACATAACACACATAGAGCCAAAGGACTTTTTAGACGACGCTACATCGATGTTCACTCGGCGAATACAAAATATATTAAAAAAATACTTAACGATAAAAGTCAACACAACGTTTTGCGGGTTATTTGTGAAAACTGATGGTGACGAGGATAAATACGACATGAAACACTTCAATACACCGAATATCATAATAGATCGTGGAACAAACCTAAAACAGTGCTACATGGAACATGTACGGGAACCAATTTTGAGAAAATTGAGCGAGTTTACCGAGTCGGGGAGCGGATGGGCTTTATCAAGCATAATCAACCTAGCTGTGAACATCAACAAGTATACACCTTTCCGTGGATCAAGCTACATCGAATTACCTCAAGAAATAAAAACGAAAAAAGCATGTATCAACGTAAAAAACTTCAACGATGACGCCTGTTTCGCGTGGGCAGTGGTATCAGCACTTTATCCAGCAAAGCAAGGGTGTGTTAACAGAACATCAGCGTACCCACACTACTCAACGGTGCTAAATTTAGACGGGATACAATTTCCAATGACGATCCAACAACTGAGCAAATTCGAGAAACAGAACCCAACAATATCAGTCAACGTGTTTATGCTAAAAAAACAAAATGGACATTTTGAAACCGTACCTGCTGCGCTAACAAAAGAGAAGAAACAAAACCACATAAACCTTTTAATGATCCAGAACGAGTATTACGAGGATGAGGACAACGAACAGGACAACGATCAAGATTTACGCTACCATTTCTGCTGGATTAAGGACTTATCAAAACTCGTGTCAAGACAACTATCAAATCGTAATGGAAAAAAGTACATCTGTGATCGATGCTTAAATTACTTTCATACGGAGGATAAACTGATTAAACATACGGAAGACTGCGTGAATATGAACAACTGTCGGGTGATAATGCCAGAAGGGAAAAGCAAATACATATCGTTCAAGAATTATAGCAACAAAAAACGTGTTCCATTTATAATTTACGCGGACGTCGAGTCATTCCTACAACCTGTGACGGATAACGGAAATCAGAAGAATACAACAACGTACCAACAACATCGGGCATACAGTATCGGTTACTACTTTCACTGCTCCTACAACAATCAACTAAGCTACTATCGATCATACCGTGGGCCAAATTGCGAAAAATGGTTCGCGGAAGAACTGGCAACATTACGTGAAAATATCTTGGAACCCATATATGACAACATAATACCAATGAACGAGTTAACACCAGAGGAACAACAGCAACTTAAACAACGAAGTACCGGGTGCTACATCTGCGAGAAACCATTCAAACTTGAGGATATTGTGGTTCGTGATCATAACCACTTCACCGGCGAATACAATGGACCTGCGCACAAGGGATGCAACTTGAATTATAAGGATTTTCATATGATTCCTGTTGTATTCCACAACTTGAGTGGTTATGATGCACATTTCGTAATAAAGGATATAGCAACAGCATTCGAGGGACGTGTCGACTTACTACCAATCAACAAGGAACGATATATTGCATTCACTAAACATGTTACGGGCAGCGAAATTACATTTAGATTCATCGACTCTTTCCGATTTATGGCATCAAGTTTGGATAAATTATCTTCATATCTCAACGAGTTCAACATAGTTAAATCACAATTTCCGGATACCGATTACAAATTACTTACGCGCAAAGGTGTTTTTCCATACGACTACATATCTAGCTGGGATAAATTGGAAGAAATATGTTTACCATCACGGGAGAAATTCTACAATCAACTGAACGATAACGATATTACCATGGATGACTATACACACGCACAAAAAGTTTGGGATACATTCAACATACAGACGCTTGGAGAATACTCGGATTTATATATGAAAACGGACATACTACTACTCGCGGATGTTTTCGAGAATTTTCGGGATACGTGCATGCGCACACACGGATTGGATCCTGCTCATTACTACACGACGCCGGGACTTACGTGGGATGCAGCCTTAAAATATACAAAAGTAGAGTTAGAACTGATATCTGATGTGGACCAATTATTATTCATTGAACGTGGTATTCGAGGTGGATTGAGCCAGTGTAGTAACCGATACGCGACAGCAAACAATAAATATATGAACACCTACGATCCGGACGAGGAATCAAAATACCTGATGTACTATGACGTGAACAACTTATATGGATGGGCAATGTCACAATACTTACCAACGGGAAATTTCAAATGGATGGATAATACCGAGATAGATGTTCAACAAATACCTGATGATTCACCAATAGGATATTTACTGGAAGTGGATTTGGAATACCCGAGAGAACTGCACGATAAACACAACGATTTACCATTATGTCCAGAGAGAATGTGTGCACCCGGTACTAAACAGGAAATGTTATTGGCAACGCTATACAACAAACAGAAATACGTGATACACTATCGGAACCTGAAACAATGTCTACAACACGGGATGAAATTAAAGAAAATACATAGAGTGCTACAATTCGATCAATCACCTTGGCTCAAATCCTACATCGACTTGAATACAGCTCTAAGACAAACGGCGGGAAACGAATTCGAGAAAAATCTCTACAAGCTACTCAACAACGCGGTCTTCGGGAAAACGATGGAAAATGTACGGAAACACTCGATTGTGAAACTGTTAACGAAATGGTATGGACGATATGGTGCGGAAGTTATGATAGCAAAACCGAATTTCCACAGCCGCACCATATTTGACGAGAATCTTATTGCAGTCGAACTACGAAAAACGGAAGTGTTTATGAACAAACCAATATACGTCGGGCAAGCAATTCTGGATATTTCGAAAACATGTGTCTACGATTTTCATTACAACTACATACAGCCAACGTTCGGGAACAACAGCAAATTACTCTACACAGACACGGATTCATTGATTTACGAGATAAAATGCCCAGATATTTACGAAATAATGAAACGTGATATTCAATACTTTGATACGTCGGATTACAGCGCGGATAATCAATATAACATGCCTAGACTAAATAAGAAAATACCCGGGTTAATGAAGGATGAGCTAAATGGACGAATATTTACAAAATTTGTGGGCTTAAGATCGAAAATGTATAGTTGTCAAGTGGACGGCGAGGATCACACGAAGAAAGCGAAAGGTGTAAAGAACTCTGTGGTTAAGAAAACGATAACTTTCAACGATTACGTGGACTGTCTAAAACACAATACAATCATAAACCGACAACAAAACCTGATACAATCGAAAAAACATAACATGTACAGTGTAACTCAGAACAAGGTGGCGCTCAGCCCGTACGATACGAAACGACATATTGTGGAGGGGGAAACGGATACTTTAGCATGGGGACATTACTCGTTAAATTACTGAATATCAACAACGTTAAAATTAGTACGCAAGTGGAAATGGCATCGTCATCATCGGCTTACTGGAAACGGCTACAAATATTTTCAAGTTAACTGGATAAACTACGTAAACGGGTTGATACCTATGAAAAAACAATTGATGCTATTGTAAAAATGCAAAATTTGAAATTGTCTGAACCGGAATCAATGGAGTGGGATAAAATGGATGTTTCAATTGGTGAATTTTTCGAACGTGAACCAATGCTACTGAACGAACTGATTTTGGAAACATTTCTTCAAATCTACAAGTGGATCAGTTTGAATGTGCTGAAAAGTTATGGTGCGAAAATCATACAACGCGCCTGGATTTGGTTACCATCCGATTATCGAGCCATGTTTCAAGAATGTGAACCATGTTTTGAACATTATAATCGACCATGGCAACAAGATCATATTGATGGACCACCTGGTTTGAAAATTCGCTGTGAAATGTGCAAGAATGGCGTGAACATGGAGGAAAACTTTCAACCGCCCGTTGGTGAACCATTGACATTTGCAACACGGATTTCACACGTTGAAGACATATTTCTGACTCATCCTTATTTGTATACAAAAGTCAGAAATTTTGATATGTTATTATACTTAACAAAACAACTATTGAAATATGATATTTGGGTGCAACATCTGTATGCATATATGATACCCGAATATGCACAACGAATTTGTCAAGTATGGGATCAGTTACCTGAAAACATGAAACAATTACGTTCGGGTCTTATTGAATATATAAACAAATCATACAATTTTTAATATTTATTTATTGTAAAAAATATTTCATATACATTTATTGTAAAAAATATTACATATACATTTATTATCTACCAACTTCGAGAAGAAAGTTAACTAGCCATAAAATTTTAAAAATTATGATTGGCTGTTATTAATAAAGGATAACGAATATGGCAAATCAGATAAATTCAACTCTGTCTAGCTGACCTAATTTCCAAAGTCGGATTTGCATACAAAAAAAAAAAAAAGAAATCGTGCAGAAATGAAATACATTCAAAAACTGATGTTTAAAGTTTTTAAAACAAATTTTTGGAGAATAATAAGAAATAATTAATAAAATAAATTTGTACACATACATATAATTTGTACAATACATTTGACACTTATGTGGCATAAATTAAAATTTTTAAATTAAAATTTAACCATAAATTTGAAAATAAACACAAAACAGGAAAAAAATTGATTTATTGGAATTAAATATACATTTTTTTCTGTATTTGGTTAAATATTTACATTTGAATTAAAAAATGTAGCTTAAAGGTAAGTAGAATTATGACAGAATAAATAGCACATTTAAATCGAAATATATTTTAATATAAACTGAAAAATTAAAATACAAAATCGTAGCGATCGTAGCAAACAGTTACCGTAGTGACTGTAATTTTAGAGCAATTAAGAACAATGTAATGCCTGACAACACATACCCCATTTTATTTTTGCTAATCGATCACATTATATCGAAAAATTATCATATTACTTATATAAATTATCTGCATATTACAATTATTTCACCTATACTGAAATTTGATATAAGTTTCGTGTTTGAGTTTGCGCATTCAGTTTTATGAAAAAAAATATGGGAAAGTACAAAATTATGATTTTGTACATACTTTTTTATCTTACTTACATGTACTCACGTAGGAACTTTAAAAATGATGTTTAACTATATTCACTCAATATTTTGTTTCAGTGTAAAACTGACTTGTAAAATTTTATTGCCCTTATTGTCAACTCAGATTTGCTATATTATACTGTGAAAATATTTTGTATTCATACTTATATTTTAAAAATAAAGAACAATAATTATTTACATATATGTGTTATTTATTTGAAAAAAAAAAACCTTTTTATCTTACAGGGTTAAATAATATAAAAATAAAATATACACTTTAATGAGGGATAACTGCTGCTTCTTATACGGTGGTGTTCTTCAAAATTCAGTAAATTCTTAATGCGGATAATCAATTAATCATCATCATCATCATCATCATCATAATCGCTAGCATCTTCTTTATCAGTTTCATCCAGATAATCACCTAGTGGTTCAATAATATCAGCCTTTTGAAGTTCGCGAAGTATAGAGAATATTTCTCGACCAACAGTAGTTTCTTTTAAAGCATTTAACTCTTTGATTAAATCTTCTCGATCGTAAACGTTAAACAACAACATATTTTTATTTTCCTCTAAACTTCGAATAATATTGAGTATTTTTTCACCAGTCTCTGAAGTCTCGTATAAACGTTGTAATTCATCTATTAAAGTATTAGGATTATGCCAGTATTTTATTTTTTTCGATTGTATGTTAACATTTCTAGACTCTCTCAAGTTGTCTTGCTTAAAATGCTTAGCTAAGGTCCCGTTTTCGACATTTCCATTTGAAGCTATATGACGTTTTAAGCTTATTGGTTTAACCTGATTGACAATTTTCGCTTCATTTTCCGAGTCAGCGTTTCGAACCTCTTTTAACATTATAATATCTAAAGCAGTTCCTAGAAGTTTAGTTAGTTGTGAAGAGGAGGTTGTTTCATTGCAATTGTTATTAATTGCTGTTAAGTGATTTACTTGCTTACTTTCATTAGACCAACTATCTTTCTCGTTTTCAGATTGACGACGGTTTTCTCCTCTTTTCAGAGAGTTAAATGTGGTTTGAATGGCTTCAGTTGCAGCTGCTATCCTTTTTTGGTCAAACGGATTAAAGATTGCTTCAGAGTAATCAATATCATGCTGTAGTTGAGATGCATTTTCATCATCATTATCATCAAATCTAGATATAGAGATATCATCAGGTGTTTTATTATTAGCATCATATGGTATGAATTTGCTTGATGAGTTATCATTATTTCCAATCGTACCATCATTAATATTGCTTAACGAATTATGTTGAACATTTAAGTGTCTAGAAAGATTAGACTTTCGCGTAAATGCTTTACCACAAAAATCACAATTATACATCGTTCAGCGGGAGGTCTGAAGCGTTCGCTAGTAAATGAATAACTGTTCAATGATTTATTGCTTCTCTACTTATATATACTTAGCTCATTTGCTTCACCGAGCGACTCATTTGACTCCAACGAGTGACTCACATGCTCCCGGAGTGACTCATTTTGCTCCCGGAGTGACTCATTTTTCTCCCGGAGTGACTCATATTGCACCCGGAGTGACTCATTTTGCTCCCGGTGTGACTCATTTTGCTCCCGGTGTGACTCATATTGCACCCGCAGTGACTCATTTTGCTCCCGGTGTGACTCATTTTGCTCCCGGAGTGACTCATTTTGCTCCCGGAGTGAATCATTTTGCTCCCGGAGTGACTCATTTTGCTCCCGGAGTGACTGATTTTGCTCCCGGAGCGACTCATTTGACTCCGACGAGTGACTCACATGCTCCCGGAGTGACTCATTTTGCTCCCGGAGTGATTCATTTTGCTCCCGGAGTGACTCATTTTGCTCCCGGATTGACTCATTTTTCTCCGGGAGGGACTCATTTTGCTCTCGGAGTGACTCATTTTGCTCCCGGAGCGACTCATTTGACTCCGACGAGTGACTCACATGCTCCCGGAGTGACTCATTTTGCTCCCGGAGTCTCATATTGCTCCCGGAGTGACTCATATTGCTCCCGGAGTGACTCATTTTGCTCCCGGAGTGACTGATTTTGCTCCCGGATTGACTCATTTTGCTCCCGGAGTGACTCATTTTGCTCCCGGATTGACTCATTTTTCTCCGGGAGGGACTCATTTTGCTCCCGGAGTGACTCATTTTGCTCCTGGAGTGACTCATACACCTTATCATCCTTAAAGAGCTCATACACCTTATCATCCTTAAAGAGCTCATACACCTTATCATGGTTAAAGAACTCAGACACCTTATCATGGTTAAAGAGCTCATACACCTTATCATGGTTAAAGGGCTCATACACATTATCATGGTTAAAGGGTATAAAATAGTTAAACTTACACAAAATATTGTCAATTTACCGGTGGTTGTCAAAGAGTTAACATCTCTTTCGCTGAAAAAACAATTTTTGGTAAAACAATTGCATTTCGAACCATGATAATTTATAATTCAGAGCAGTCCACCACTAGACAACCTAGCAAAGGACTTTCGAAACCTAAGATCATTAAACGTAAAACTTTTAAGCGACAACACATTTCACCCGAAAATTTAGCATTCCTTAAATCATTAGGTCTTAAAGTGAAAAGAACATGGTACTCAGTAATGTGCTAAATATTATTAACAGTTTGTAATTTGATGGTTAACTAGCAATAGCTATTAGTAGTATCCATTTTCGGATACATCCCACAAATTAACTATCCTCACCAATTTTAATTATTTTATATAAAGTTGTGGATTGTGTGAGTAAATTCAGTTCTACGGCGGCGATAAAAAATGGCGTTTCTTGATATACAAGGCTATCAAGGAGTTAACAACGAATTTTATTTTAAAGAAGTTGGTATCGTTGCGGAAAATTCGGATGAAATACTACATCTTATATTCGATGCACCGTTTGATTTCAACGAGTTGCCGAAGAAATATGAACGGGTTGCTGCACGTTGGCTTTGCCGAAATTGGCATGGGATACCTTGGTCGTATGGATTTATTCCGTACAAAAAACTTCATACCATATTGAAACCTATATTAAAGAAGTTTGATGTCATATACGTCAAGGGCAGTAAAAAGAAGAAATGGATTTCAAATTTGTTTGATGACACCGAAAACCAGCCGTGGATTTTGAATTTGGAAGAAATATTTGATGTACCGAAGATTTCCAATCTGCGAGATGAATATTATTCAAGACGCTGTATGATCCATTCAGATAAAATTTGTTCATTAGAAAACTGTATTCTTTTAAAAAATTTTAATATGTAAAATAAAAAGATTTTTAGTAACATATAAATTTAAGCAATTTAATTTTTTGTATTCATATTCTATAAATATAATTTTAAAAAAAAGAAAAATATGTGCGTTTTATTTAATTATTACCCTGAATTCCCCTATTTTTTTACAGCAAAAAGTTTCTTTCGTTAACCTATAAGAGTATTAACAAAAATCTTATGAAATTTATTGTTCTAATTGAAAAGCATATTTCATGATACACCCTGTATACTAAAATATTTATTAAAAATACTAAATATACACCCGTTATATATACATGATATTATATGTATGTTAATGATAAAGTAGCAAATTCAAAATGTTCTAGTCTATAAAAATTTTGATTTTACAGACTTAAAAATTTAGTAAAACTCAATGCTGTTATCATTTTTATATTAAGCGACGTGTTTATAGTAATTTAAAACCAAAAATTGAACTTTTATTCTGTTTAAAAATGTTAAATACAATACTATTATACCCTAATATAAATATGTATCAGTATTAAAAATGATATACATTGATTTTGCTGATTAAACAAATTTTTTGCAATAATTATAAATTATTTTATATTTAGATTTAATACTTATTCATAAATGGCTATACAATTCGTTTACTAGTATTCATAAAAATTAAAATTATATACAAATTTTCTTTCTTATTCTCAATATACAGAGTGTATACATAAAATATTTTTAATATACAGAGTCTATACATATATACATACTGAATTATTTCAGATAATTTTCGTTTGATATAGAAACAGTTTTGTGCTACAGTCAAATTCAAAAGTGTTGTGCACCATAAGAAATAATATTTTTTGTAACTTGTTAAAATTTCAAGAACTTTTGTTAGTTAACTAAAAAATTGGTCACTGTAGGTTAAATGTTAAAGTATTAAAACTGATAAAAATAATTTCTTGCTTGAGGCCTACAATGGGTGATATTTTTTACTAAACAATTTTTTAACTCATTAATATTCCATGACGTCATCTTTCTTATACCAAAAAACCTCCATATATGAGTCATATGATCATAATTCAGCTAAAACAAACATTTAATTATTGGTTGTTTGTTTATTTTAAAACTGATAAAAATTCCTGGAATTTTCCAAGGTTAAATATACCAAAAATCCCCATAAGGTACAGTTAACACTCGATTTCCGGCAGTACAGTAGCGGTCAGAAATCTGGACTCTGGAGTCTGAAGTCATGATTGCGGCTAGCGCTTGGTACAGTGCCCCCACAAAATTTAGCGGCCGCCCCTTGGGTTAGGGTATTCTCCATATTTTTAACTTGGTAGTGTACCTTTCGTTTAAAATGACGCAATTAAGGCAAGCGCGTGTTGGGGTCAAGGTTTGCACGTACACAAAATAAGTACAGTACGCTTCAAAAAGTGATAGGATACCTTTTTGGCCAGGGGGGGTCCACACTTTTGACACGGCAGTGTACCAAAAATTTAAGTACAGTACGGTGTCAAAAGTTTGGGGCCACTCCTGGGTTAGGGTATTCCCCACATTTTTTGACGTGATAGTTCGTTTAAGATGACGCAATTAAGGCAAGCGCGTGTTGGGGTCAAGGTTTGCACGTATTGTACGCTTCAAAAAGTGATAGGATACCTTTTTGGCCAGGGGGTCCACACTTTTGACACGGCAGTGTACCAAAAATTTAAGTACAGTACGGTGTCAAAAGTTTGGGGCCACCCCCGAGTTAGGGTAACCCCACATTTTTGACGCGGTAGTGTACCCCATCTATCAAATTGTAACCTAAAATTCAGTCTGCGCATGCGTCGTGTACTTAAATTCAGTCTGCGCATGCGTTAGGTTTGCATTCAAAAACTACGTCAGTGCTGGCGGGTAATGGGTTAACACAAAACCAAATTGTTATAAGTAAATTGTGATGGCGCATAATGGGTTAACATAAATTAATTTGGTTGCTGGTGATGACTCATGTGTTTGGAATTTCAAGGCCAACAGTAAGAGTGAGTGTTGTGGTCAAATGTCAACAACAAATTTTAAATACATGTACTCAGTACGTGCCGGGTCAAAGGTTAAGGTTTGCACATCGATACAGTTTGATGACTCATCAGTTCGGAATGTCTAGTACCGTAAAGTTACACGATTTCAAACATTGGCAAAAGGATTCAAGTTGCTTAGTTTTGCGGTGCTCCAGCTCTCTCATAGCCTATCTACTGAGATCGGCCGTAGTAGCTGAATTTCGAATTTTCGGAGCTTGTTCATTGCTATACTTTATACAATAATACCTCATCTAATGCGGAAGTTAGTGTTTGTAGTTTGTAAAGGATCCTTAATTAATGAAACTATGTCGAGTTCTTACACATATGCCTATAAAACGAATATACACCAAGGTAAAAATTATTAAACTGTACAATTGAATTTTTGATTTAAAATTACATAGGCACATATAACTGATAAAATTTCAACTTGTATCGTGAATACTGTTAATACACATTACATTCAATACTTGGCGTTGAAAAAAAATTCGTGAGTATACCCATTTTCGTGTATGTATATTTTTGTGCAAACCGCGTCATGCGAGGTATTACTGTGATATGAAACTGTCAGGATTTAGATGAGATTGGGACATTTTTGTGAATGAACAAACACTAAATTATTTTATTCGTATTCAGAAGAATGAATTTGTATTTTGAATAAATGGGCACATCGTATTTTGTAAACTATTGTAAACTTCTGTAAACTTCTGTAAACTGGTTAAAAAAAAAGATTATTTTTCTTTTAAAGTGGTAGGTTTTATATAGCGAAAAATTAGCGTAGAGAATTTGAAAAAAGCAGATTAAAGTTGAATGAGCATGCAACCGACTAATCTGTTGGTTTAACTGAGAAAATTTTCCAAAATCTGTGGAAAAAAAAGAAAGAAAAAAAGAATGAAAAATTTTTTCACACGCTATTTTTTTATCATTGGGCTTCAAATCAAGACCTCAAATCTACAAGCATAAAACTTTTACAAGCAAATTTCTTCTTTTAAAATCCCCATACGACCATTTTTGACTGAGATACAGCCTTTCAAAAATTACTAAAAAATTCAGGAAATTTTTTTAACCCACTAGTGTATTTGCAAAAAGTATCAAATAACTAAATATGTGTTTATTATACAAATTTCATAATGAACCCTTAAGCGCCCCCTACACACTCAGTAATATTGTGCAAGATTCAACTTGTGCAATTTATTGAACTTTCCTCCAGACAGTCCAATAATTTATCCAAAATATTAAATGATAAAGACGTTGCGAAGCAGTAAATAAATAATTAGTCTTACATCAAACTGGTTCAAATAATAACCATCAAATATGACGTTACAAAATAATTAACAAATCGAAACTTAAACAAATAAAGTGGTATTGCGCAATAATATCTTTAGAGCCTACAGACGTTACAATATTCATTCATTATACAATATATTTGAAACTGTTTTTGATCAGCACAATATATGGTACAATTCGTCAATATAATCTACAGACGGTCAATAATGTTGTACAACCTCAAATTTTGTGCAACATTATTGAGCGTGTAGGGGCCGCTTTACAAAACAACTCTTATGCACTAATTTTAAAAATCAAAATTGAAACATTAGAATACAACAGATGTGTTTTCGTCAAAAATGTATAAAATATTTCTGTTTGGGTCTGTTTTGATAGCACATATTATGTAAGTGCCATTCATAATCATTCATAAATCTTAACTTAAGTATAGCAGTATAGTATCTTACCCACCTACACATACAAGAATGACAAGTTACGTATATGTATAAGAAAAATAGGACAAAAAAATATTCTCGTTAAATATTCGTATCACAAATGACTAACTTATTCTGCATTTTCCAGCAATACCAATTAAAATTTTCATTACTTTTTTAGTTTCTTACATTATTAAAGGTTGTAAAAATGTCTTTATGGTTTCAGTTTTTTGTAAAAACGTTTTGTTTTGTTGCTATTTGACTCTAAAAAAAATCCAAAATTTTGAATTTTGAATTCAATTTTTTTCAAGACCTAGGAGACAAAATTTAAAAATCTGCGACCATATAGACACTTTTAATACTTTAGTCTTCAATTTAAGACATTTTTCAAGTTCCTACCATTTTCCGTGATTGAGAAAAAAGCAGAATAAATTTGTATTATTTAACATTGTATTTATTTTTCTCCAGGGGCCCCTTAATATATACGTCTGAATTTCTAAACAAGAAGCTGTCTACTGAATAGTTTTCTTAAGAGCAGCGATGCACTTGTACAGACGTCGCACTGCGAATCGCTGATAAAGAAGAAGGAGAGAGAAAACACACCATTTATGTATAGATAAACAGGGGTAAATCACCTGTTTATATCAACTGAAACAGTGTGGGACGGGATTAATTCGTCACATTTCATCACTTTCGCCACACACGTCAATTTTTATTTGGAAATCGATATCGCAAATACTAAATTATTAAAACATTGAATTTCAATATAAAATCAAATACATACTAGTGACATCTTGTATCATGGGTTTTAAATTCCTATTAATGTCAGATGTCAAATTACTTACACGTTTTGCAGATAACTAAAATTGGTTTTGCTCCAAGAAAAAAATGTGTATATTCTTTAATTGAACATTTTAATTTCAAAAAATAGGTAACAAACAAATTATATAACAGATAATTAAAAAAATAGGTAACTGATACTAATTGAAAAAACACACACACAGATAGTCTCTTCTAAAATAACCGTCTAGGCATAAACATCAAAATAAAAAAAAAAAACAAAAAAAAAAAACAGATTTAGTGTAGTATAATTGTTAAAGGTAATTGTTAAATAATGTAACTGTTTCGTCAATCTTAAGATAAGTATTTTCTTTATTTTTTAAATTCATATATATTTCGTGTTTTTTTGGAAACTAACTTAATTAAATTAAAATTTACTTAAACTAATTTATATATTTCGTATTTATTAGAAAGTTACTTAATCTAAAACTAAATTAAGATATTTCGTAATGTTTGAAAATTTTTAAGTGAAATGAAAATATTTTATGTGATAAGATTAGTAATTAGGGAAGCTAATTGAAAATGTTGTATAGGGACCGAGCCTGAACTATAGACGGCAGCACTGGCACCAATAGTGGCGCCTTTATATGTCTAAAAATGAAACATATTAATGGTGAATGAGAAATGGGGGAAATAAAAATGAGTGTTACTATGGTGTTACTTGATATGATTTTTTTTTTTGCTTGTCAGTTAATAAAAATTAAAAGAAACTGAGGACTCTTGTTGAGAAAAAAGCAATATATCACCAAATTACACGTACATAAACTCTAATGGAAAGTACAGAATTTTTGTTATATTTCAATAAAAAATGATACTAAAAATTTAAAATTTTGCATAGAAAATAAGTAAATCTGTTTAAACATGTATACAAAACTTAAAAATAAATAATTAGAAAATACTATACTATCCGGCGCGACGTTGTTGACAAAAAGTTAATTCTTGGAGTAAATGAATTATTAACTGAAAATATGGTGACATCTGATAATGTCGTATTAACTGAAGCGTGGCAGAAAATCCAAAAATAAAATGAAATCTTATATTAAACAGTAATATAAAATGGAAAAATTGAAATGAACCCAATCTAGTACCGAAGTGTTAATTGAAAATTATTTACGGTTCTTTTTAATAGTTAAAATAAATAAAAGTAATAATTTTGAAAGTTTTTTATTATTGTTCTTTTAATATGTAAATAAATAATTATTTGAAAGTGAAATTTTAAATCTCAATTCTGTCGAATACCTTTTGTATAAAATATTGGCAGAATGACTCCTTTTAAAACAACTATAATAAAAGGAAAAAAATTCAAACAAATTTAGTTATCAGTAAATAAAAGAAAAAAAAATTAATTTCTGTAAAGAATTGGTAATTTTTTTCTGTATATTTCTTTCAACATGGTATCCTTACACTGAAACAATTTTATAAATTTCTTCAGTTTTATTTGTTATAAAACAATCATTATTATGACCTCGATAACAATTGATGTCAAACTTATGAACCCTTCTGGTGAGCATCCAACTAAAAATTTGATTGTGTACTCATTTTTGTACTCTGAGTACATTAATACCTTTTTTGCATTTGTGCATTTCAGTACAGTCTATGATTATACATGTGTCCAGAAAGTTTTGTTTAAATATTTCAGGCTTACAAGTCTTTATAGTTGCCTTTAACGGTCACACAATGAATTTTTCTGGCAAGATACGTAACGTTGAAATAGTAACTATAAATATTTTTTTTTTATATTTTTTTTTTATATACATATAAAAATACGATGAATTTGGAATATGTAATACAGTTAAAGCTGAATAATACAATCCTGTTTTTTTTTTTTAATTTTATGAGTATAATGAACAATCTTGTTTTTTTGGAAACTTAACTTTTTACTTTCTGTAATAGCATTTAGAAAACAACCCTACACATTGTATGTAACCAAAAAAAAAAAAAAAAAAAAATTAATAATTAAAGAGTGATGGATGGAATAAAATTTTAATATTGACTATTGTTTAATTAATTAAATCTAATGAAGGTGTTGATGCAATCTTAATTGACGGTGTCATTAAATAAAATTAAAATTATAAAGATTAGACTGACAATCATAGCATAAACAGTTAATCATTGTTATCCGTAAAAATAAAAATAAATTAATTACATTCATTATATAATTGCAAAATCAATTAAAAATTTCATAAAGCCAGTGTAGTGACAAACAAATACATAACATCTGTCCACCTGCGGGTGAGCAGGACACAACATACAAATCAAGGTATTTAAACTACTTCTATTTCACTTATATATTCTATAATCTTATCCAAACATATCCTACCATAATGACATCACATACACAAAAACATTTCCCAAACACAAATTTAACACAACAAAATAATTTAACCTTTTCTGAAACAATGAAACAAAATACACATTGTTACCCAAAAAAAAACCAAGCAATAATAATTAATCCTATACCAAACACAAACTTAAAAGAATATATTATTGCATTAAGCAATATTATTAATCCAAATAAAATAACATACGCCTCAAAAATCTCAAATAACAGAATCTGCGTATATCTAAGATCAAAAGATGACGTAACGGCTCTTCTGAACAACCACCAAAACATAAACAACCAAACCACCAGTATAAGAAGTTTCCTAACTCCAACTCACCGGTTAATGATTTGGGCTCTACCAACCATACCGAACGAAGTAATACTCACAGAATTAAACAAACTCAAACTCAAAATAACATCTGAAATATACAATATATCAATCGGTCTACACGAGGACAAATTTTCACACATCAGAAGTTTCCGAAGATTTGTATTTATACAAGAAGATCACCAACAACTTCCAGAATTTATAAATATTAATTACGAGAGTGAAATATACAGAATATTCCTGACAGTTGACGACACCAGATGCACACATTGCCAAAAATTCGGTCACCAAACTGAACAATGCAGAAGCTAACAGAACAACAATACACTTGAAGAACAAACAATACCACTTCAAACCCCAACACCAACATCCGTCACCCCACAAACAATAAATACAACACAATATATCACAAACAAACCAGATTTTCCCATTACACAAGAAATCTCATCCCCACAACCAACCCCAAATTCACAAATACACCCACTTCAGACAGAAACATCCCAAAATAGAACAACTGAAAACGTCGTAGAACAACAAGCACAATCCGACATGTCAGAAAATGAAGATTCAAAAACCAGCGAAGACACGACCAATAAAAAAAGGAATCACTCTTCACTAAGTAACTCGCAATCTGATACAGAACTTCACTCAAAACAAAACAAAACAATGAATACAGAAAAACAATCATCACAGAAAAAACAAAAATCAACAACAACGAACAAAATTACAGAACAAAATACTAACCCCAGCACCCCAAAGGCAGAAAACTCAGAAACTCCGCAAAACCAGAAAAGACAATCCTATCTATTAGAAAAATTGGAAAGCGAGAAAAACAAAATTCAACAAATACCACACCTTCCTATAAGCTTTGACAATTTAATACAACTCATAAGCGAAGCGCAAGGAAAAAAGGACATTACACCCATACTGGAGAAACACAGAATATCAGCGGAAGACCTGACGCAAGTATTAAACAATGTCTATTTCATAGTAAAAGATCAGTTCGCTAAAGCATCACTTACCAAACTAACCAAGAAACTACTGAAACTTCAGAAAGCGACCACTCCGGACTCATCAGATATAGAATAATTCCTAAACCTAGCAAAAAAGCTCTCTCTTCTTTTAGTAAAAAGGAAAAAAACAGCAACTAAAAGAAACAAACACACAGCTAAAGCGCTATCAACATGGAAAATACCATTATACAATGGAACATCAACGGCTTCTATCAGAGAATGGATGAAATTCAAGCACTCATCAGAGAATTCCAACCGAAGATCCTTTGCTTTCAGGAAACCCATCTAAAAGGAACACACGCGGCTACAATCAACCAGTATACTCAATATCGTTATGACCACCAAGAGGGAATCAAAGCTTCAGGAGGGGTAGCGACATTCATCCACAAAAATACCCACTCTAAGATAATACCAATAAAGACAGAAATTCAATCAATAACAGTACAGGCATTTTTGAATCACAAATATAACATAACAATCTGTAACCTTTACATTCCCCCAAATAAAAATTTTGAGACACAAGATATACAAAACATCATAAATCAGCTAGAAAAACCATTCCTACTAATCGGTGACCTAAACACTCATACTACAATGATAGGAAGTAACCGAACAGACACAAGAGGACTCAAAATAGAAAAACTATTGGCCGATAACGACAACATCCAAATCCTAAATGATGGATCACCGACGCATTTCTCAATAAGTTCTGGAACGTACTCCTGTATCGACATTAGTTTGTCAACAACCGCCCTAACAACAAAACTAAATTGGTATACTCATAACGACCTATGCTCTAGCGACCATTTTCCCATCATTATAAAATTTCCATCAGATAGACTACAAGCCACAAAAACCAAACTCAACTTCGAAAGTGCAAACTGGGACGCATTTCAAGCTCTCACACAGATAGAACCGAATACATACGATATAGAAAGAAAACTGAACACATTTTACAATAAAATAGAAAACGCAACAAGAAATACAATTCCAGTAAAAAACACACAGACACATATCCGACAAGTCCCTTGGTGGAGTAAAGAAATAGAGCAACTAATAAAAAATAGAAAAAAAGCGCTGAGAAAATACAAAAAAACAAAGACAATAGAAACATTAATAGAATTCAAGAAATCAAGAGCATTAGCAAGAAGAGAAATCCTGACACAGAAGAAAAACACCTGGACCAAATTCATACAATCCATAAACTCAGAATCCAGTGAACAAGAAATCTGGAACAATATAAAACGAATTAGTACAGGATTTAACCAAACAGAATCAATTACTGCAATAAATGTAGATAATACCACCACTACGGAAATAACAAAAATTGCAACAGAATTCGCTAAATATTACTCCCAAATACCAAACCATAGCTACACAAATGAAGATGAAATAGAATTCGAAGAGCACCAGTCCGAATACAATTGTAACTTCACAATCGAAGAACTAAACTTGGCAATATACGAAACCAAAATCTCTGCTCCCGGTCCGGATAGCGTCCACATACAAACAATAAAACACTTACATCCTACTGCAAAGCGATACTTACTAAGCATTTACAATGAAATCTGGAGCAACCATGTCATTCCAAAAGAATGGAAAAAATCAATCATTATTCCTATACACAAACCAGGCACGAATAAACTAGACGTCGCTAACTACAAACCTATCTCGCTGACGAGCCACATTTGCAAACTAATGGAACGCATGATCGCCAAACGACTTGTATGGCTAATAGAAAAAAATGAATATCTAAAATATCAACAATTTGGCTTTAGGAAGAACCGCTCAACCATAGATTGCCTCACCATACTTGACACAGCCATCAAAAATGCATTTTGCTGTAAGCAAAACCTGGACACTGTGTTTCTAGATTTTAAGCAAGCATTTGACAACATCAGCAGAATAAAAATTCTAAAAAAAATCGCATCATGGGGCATAAAAGGAAACCTTGCATTATTCATAAAAAATTTTTTTACAGACAGAACATCCTGTGTAAAAATTCAGGATACTTTATCATACACATATGAGAGCAAACACGGAATTCCCCAAGGTTCTGTACTGTCAGCGATCCTATTCAACATAGCCTTAAGCGACCTAGCGGAACAAATCGAAAAACCATCACAAGTTCTTCTCTACGCAGACGATGTAATATTATATCTAGCTTCCTCAAACAGAAAATACAGCCAACACAAACTCCAAAATAATTTAAATAAGATAAACAACTGGTGCAAAGATAGCGGTCTTCAAATATCCGTTTCCAAAACCAAATACACCTCCTTCCACAGAAAAAACAAACATACACTAAAATTAATGATAGAGGACACTCGGTTAGAATATACAACACATCACAAAGTGCTGGGCTTAACTTATGACGATCGCCTAACATGGGAAAAACACATAACACAACTGAAATCAAGCTGTCAAAAAAAAATGAACATAATAAAAATATTGTCAAACAAAAACACTGGCGCAGACAGGAAAACTATTCTTAAGGTGTACACATCATTGGTTCTATCGAAACTGGACTACGGATGCGTGATATACAACTCTGCCAGTCCTAGCTTACTAAAAAAATTAGAACCAATTCACAATACCGGTTTGAGACTATCCTCTGGTGCATTCAGAACCACCCCGATTAAAAGCATCCTAAGCGAAACTGGTTCAACCAGCTTAGAAGAAAGAAGAACGTATCAAACAATAAAGCACTGTGTGAGAACACTAGAAAAAAATATCCCACAATTAAACAACTGTGTGAAAACCTCTCCTTACAATCATATATTCCAAGTCAGACAAAACATTCCAAAACCAATATCGCTCATTTTCGAAAAAGCACTAACCAAAATTAATATAGATCCGCAACTAATCTCTAACATCATCCCCAAAAGCCTTCCAAGATGCCCTCCTTGGAATCCTTTTAAGATAGAAGTAGATATTACCTTGAATGATTCAAACAAAAACATGGCAAGTGCACAATACCACCTACAAAACTTCAATGAAATCATACACACGAAATACGATCTCCACCAAAAAATCTACACCGACGGATCGAAGGAAAACGAATCGACAGCATGTGCACTAGTCACTGATGACACTGCACACAAATACAAACTTCACTCAATATGCAGCAACTTCACAGCAGAAGCTCTAGCCATATCTCAAGCCATCAAACACATATCCACAAAAGTAGAAAATCAACACGTAATCATAACAGACTCGTTAAGTGTAATTCAAGCAGTAAAAACAAAAAACTCAAGAACTATCACACAAAACATTATTACATCGATCCAAGAAGAGACGGAAAAGAAAAAAAAAATAACACTTCTATGGACCCCCAGTCATGTTGGAATAAGAGGCAACGAGCTAGCTGACACCCTAGCCAATGAAGCACATGAGGACGGAGAAATTATCAACGAATTACCACTAGAAGACATACTTAACGAAGCACGAAAACGTCTCACACACGCAAGAAACCAAGAGTGGCAGCTAATAACCAACAATCATTTACGGCGCATAAAAAATGACACTCAGCTATGGACAACATCACTACAAACAAACAGACAACGAGAAGTAGCTTTAACACGTCTAAGAAACGGCCACACAAAGATCACACACGCCCATCTAATGAACAGAACCGATCCCGCTATATGTGAACTCTGCAATACCCGACTCACTGTAGAGCACCTGTTAATCCACTGCCCAAAGTATCAGCTCCAACGCCAAACCATCGGACTTCCGTCAACGCTGGAACAAACACTAAGCGATAACCCCGAAACAATAAACAAACTATTTAAATTCTTAGATACTACCAAACTAATAGGGAAAATTTAAAATTCATAACTAAACAAATCATGTCATTACCAAATATGTAAATTTAAATCCTATGCTGTGTATATGACCAAGCAGTCGAAAACACAGCCTAAAATAGTAATAAAAAAAAAAAAAATTATAAAAAAATTTGAATTGAATTAAATTAAGGGGAACCGGCTCCTCTACTATGAGAAGGCACGGCTCCTGGACTAGGGACTATTCCCCAAAATCAACTGCTGGGCCCAAAACAGAAATGTACATAGGGGACGTAAAAGAATTTAAAAAAAAGGTTTGAGAATGTAAAAAGGTTTTTTTTATCGAACGCCCCAAATTCTAAGAAATGAACAAGATTATTTTTCTGTAAATATGGTATGTAGGAAATTGTAAATAATAATTTTAGAAATTAAATTTAAAACTAACTTTATTTAATATTAAATAAGTTTTTGTTGCTTAAATAAGTTACACAAAGTTAACAAGTAATGGCACATGTTTTTTTTAACAACATTTTAAAAATGGCTGAAATAAATGTGAACTTATATTGAAACGCGCCAATGGTAAGAATTTTACATAATATTTCAAAATTTAAAAAGTGCTAACGAGATATTCAAAATATTCAAAATGGCTAATAAGTTACATAATAATTTTTCTTAAAGAGAAATTTTATATTAATAATAAATAAATTTTGTTACAATAAAAATAGGATTTTACATAATCTTACAATACTAAATCTAAATATCGTAATGGTTTTTCAACAGAAATGATCAATTACATTTAACTGAGAAACGACGATATTAAATAAGTTTGAAACACAGTAGTGCTTCAATGAATAAGGAATAGAATTGGTAATACGGAACCAATCCTATAAAATATTTATGTTAAAATAATAAAAGAAATTTTTAAGTTATTACCCAAATCTGATTCATGTTATAATTCGGAATTCCAAAACACGAATACGCCATATTGTAGAATGATTTGTTAAAGAAGATCATACAGGATTTGTAAAGTAGCTCGTTACATTATTTGATTAGAATTTAAAAAAAATATGTTTTATTTTTCCTTTTTTAAAGGAAAATAAAATATGATATTGCATCATCCATGTTCAAATACAATAATAATGATATTGTACCGAGCGGATGACGAAAACGTCCTTCATTTTACTTGAACAAAAAGTAAGTCAGTGTGTACCTGGTATCGTTTCTACGCGTTGATCCATGCAGTAATAAGACTGTATTAATACGCCCGGTTCAAATTATTACGCGTACAAAAGCAGAGCCTACTTCATACTTTTATAAAACTTTTTTTTCTAATAAGTATATTCAAAAATTGAACATGCAATTGAATTTTAGTTTAAGGATATACTGACTAACTATTTAAACGTTTCTAGCAAGTTACCTTCTTGGCGAAAGAATCGTATGTAAAACTAAAACTGAACTACCTTTTTTAAAAAGGACCAGAGACGAAAATATGGTATGATCTTGGAGTTTGCGCACTGCATCTATATGGTAGAACAATATCGAATATTTTTAATCAATACGAATCGATATCACACAAGATCAAAATTGTCAATAAAATATTATACTTTATGTACTCTACGCGCAAACAAAATTGTCACATCCGTGACAGTAACACCTAGGGGCATATTACGTATGGACTGACTGAGTTACAGCCTAAGAAGGTAGAATTGTAGTGGCTGCAAGTATTTTTCAAAAAATTCTTTAGGATTTGTAAATACCTCCGTAATACTACGACCCAAATGCGATTGAATTCTTCAATAGAAAGCAACTTGATGGAAAACAGACTATTCGGAGTTGCATCACAGAAAATAAAAGTTCTTAAGAAAGTAAGAGTATGGGTCTAAATAAATGCCTATTCTCAAGAAACGCTTTTTATAACATATTCTAGAGCAAACGTGTGAAGAAATGCTGATAGTGGGGAGCGGCATTTGATTTAAACACCTCACTGGTAACGCCCATTATACTATTTTATTTTTCTGCATTTTTTATGACCTCTAGCCTTTAAAAACCTGAACAAAGCGTAGTATCGGAATTAATAACATAACTTCCATTTTTCATTTTATTTTTTGAGGTGATTTTAATGTTAGGCTCACAGATTGTATTTAAAGTTTTCTTCACGTTAATATTAACTTGCATTTCCGTATATCTTATCCCATCTATGTTGTTTAAATTACACATAATTTGGATTGACACATTCTTCTGTATGACATCTACTATTTTGACTAATTATTACTGGGACATTATCTGCTATGTTAAGTATGTTAAGCATGTTAAACACTTAATTCTCTGATTTCGTTATGGGCAGTTGTTGTACGCAGTTTTGCTATACTAACATCAATATCAATCACATCAGCAAAACGTTTGTACGTTTTTTATACTTACTTTTACCAAGAAAATTAGAACAACTTTTAATACAACAATATCTTATTATGAAATTTATGCTGATATTAATCCTACAAATAATATTATTTAATTGATAATTTAATTATCAGAAAGTGCATTTTAAATATTAACAAAATTTAATTTGATATTTAATAACATTATAGACAAGATATCCAAAAATCTAAGAATAGTTATGTATGTATATCTACGTCACACCCGAAATGCATCGCTAAATCTGACACCAGATGGCAATAATGTCGTCAAGTTCGGTCCCTATTATTTATTCAAAACGGAATGACTAAATATTTTAAGAATTACTTTATAGGAAAAATTAGTAAATTAATAGTATGTAGAATAATAATAATAAAAAAATTGAAAATAATTTACAAATTTCTTATATATTGGAAATTTATTTAAATTAAAATGAAAATATATTTCGAAAATCAGTTATTTTAAAAAATTATTAATTTCGTAGCATGTAGAAAAATTATATTTTGATCACGTCGTCAGGAACTCAAGCATTCATTTGGACCTCAAAAAAGGATTCCCAGGGATTTCGCTAAAAGAGTCCGCGACTAAAAATTAGATAGTTTAGTAATTTATAATTAAATTAATTAGTATGATAATAATAATTTAAGTAAGTTTCAAATATTTCCAAAATGTCTAGTTACAACGTGTTATTAGGTATAGGTCACTTCCGCTTTCCGTTATTTAACAAAATTTCAAACACGTGCTATTTTTACGAACTGTTTCGATATTTGCTCAAATCTTTTAAATCTTATAATTCTTTTGTAAAATCTTACTCGTGACATAACTTTCGTGAGAATTTAAATGCTATTTAAATAATATTTTGTTTTCCATATTTTCTGTTATTTCCAAAAAAAGCGTTCAATTGTGTCTGGACAGGGATAAACGCTGGCAGGCTAAATTTGATTTAGTTTGTTCCCTTAAACGAAATCCGACACGTATACCATAATTCAAAATCTTTCAATAGTTTCTTTTCGTCGTAAAATTTCTTCCGATTTCTCTTCTAGAAATCGAGGGAGCACGATTGGGTACGAGGAAGGCATATTTAGGCCCCTCTCGTCTCGTGTTTGAGCATTGGTTCTTAGACACTTTAATTATATTCAGGGAACAATTATAATAAGAAAAAATACCAGGAAAAAATCGAAAAAATAATAAAATCCAAATACCCCTGTCGCAGCATCCTGCATAACATAGCGAATTTCCATTTACAAAAGTACGTTTTTCTCGGATATAGAGTAATTGTAAATATAGAGTAATTGTAAATAAAAAAACCTTCTTTATGTGAATTTTCCGCCTCATTCCGCCAAATCTTTTTCACGAAAAATGTCCAAAACACCGTAAACGTTTTCACGAAATTTCACACTTAGTAAACATATATATATATATATATATATATATATATATATATATATATATATATATATATATATATATATATAAATGTGTCCGCACGATAACTCAAGAACGAAACATCTTATTTTTAAGAAATTTCGTGAAAACGTTTACAGTGTTTTAGACATTTTTCGTGAAAAAGATTTGGCGGAATGAGGCGGAAAATTCACATAAAGAAGATTTTTTTTATTTACAATTACTCTATATCAACTAGTTTCCGAGAAAAACGTACTTTTGTAAATGGAAATTCGCTATGTTATGCAGGATGCTGCGACAGGGGTATTTTAGTTTCAGAATAAATCAATTTGGCATCAACAAACTCAAAAAATCATTTTATTTAAAAGCAATATTTTAAACAAATATGAGTCTCCACCCACCGCCGGAGGTTTCTAGAACCGCCCCGGTAGTGGATGGTGGGTCCAAAACTTATTTTCTTATTTTCTCAAAAACTAGCTAACCTAGAATAATAGTTCAAAAACCTTTTTTATGTGATTTTTTTCCGTCTTTGCAATGGTGTAAAAAAATGTGGCGAAAACTCTTAAATTATAGCAAATTTTGGCAAAAAACTAATTTTTTGCAAGAACAAAAACCATGTTCCTGGCATCCGACGTGCTTCGCTGAAGAACTCATCCAAGATTTTTGGACTTTCAACGTTGTCACCAAATTTCGTAAAGCTAGCAGTTTTTCCTGAAGAGCTATCGTGCTGATACATATATACATACATAAACCGATACATACATACATATATATATATATATATATATATATATATATATATATATGTATATATATATATATATATATATATATATATATATATATATATATATATATATATATATATATATAAAATATAAACTCGGCAGAAGTTTATGTTTAAAAAAAGAATTTTATTTCACAAAATACAAATTTTTACAAGAATACAATTTTTTACAATATAATTTGAAATAAAATAATTTACTTTATCACCGCGCGGTGATCGAGTCAATTATCCGGCAAAGTAGTTGACTTCGGTAAAGTGTGTGTTGAACGACTGTTGTTTGACCCATTTGTATCGTGACTTATATACGGTTGAATTTCCTGTTACTTTCTGGAATGACATTGGTCGTGTGTCCTGCGGATATACTTAATGAATATAGGTCAGAAGTTGGACTTTCCTTTCACTTGAAATTATACTTGTTGTTTGTCACGTATGCTAATGTTGAATTTAGTGTAATATGAAGATATTGTTAAATGGCTATATTGTAGTTCATAACTCTTCCCTCCCTAAGATGGAAGTTCAATTTTGAAGGGGAATTGAACGACTGACGACCTGTCGATTGGTGGTGCCGTAGGTGCCAACATGTATTGGACTGATTCTTGTGTTGTTTTTGCTCTCTTGCATCTTCTGCATGTAACGTAACTCGTACCGATTACTATTAAGATTCCAATGGTGATGACTGTGACGGTCATGTGGGTGTAATGTTGATATTTGATAAATTGAATGGTATCCGTATTTTCTAGATGTTTCAGCTGTAACAGATCTAAGTTTATATCTTTAGAAATGTCAGTAATATTAACAGTGTTATATAATATTTGTTCCAAAACTATGTTGTTGATGGTATTGTCTAGAGTCCCATAAGTTATTTGGTTGATCGTTACATGACATTGGTCTACGATGATATGTAGTTTTCCAATGAAGTTGGTAATGTTCTTTCCGCAGTTGTTCGTGATGTCGATTGAATGATTAGTTATGACGATTATGTGGTTGTCTTCTATTTCTTCTATGAATTCTTCTCCTATTGTGCGATGTAGCGTACATTGTGCTGGTTTATTTTCCAATATCTTTATTTCGCATCGGTTAGCTTCCTTTGGTGTTAATATTACAGGTGGGCAGATAAAATCCTGTTCTATCTTATTGCAAGTCTTTTCTAGGAATTGGTAATGGGTTTTGTTATGCAGGATTATATTGGTTTTTGGTTTTATAATTTGATGGTTTTCAGGGATGGGTCTTATTTTGATAGTATTAAAAATATTATTCCTGAACTGTGGAATCATTACAGCGAATATGATATTGGTTCCGTTGTAGTAGGCTTTTAAGTTGAGTAGTTCATACAAGTGTTCATCACTAATAATGTTGATACTACTTTTCAAATTTTCATAAACTAACTTTAATTCATTCTTTGTAAGGATATGCCTAGATATCACATTTAACTTAGCTAGTTCTATCGATAATATGATGTCGTTAACGTGCTGGTTTAAGTATTGAAGTTGTGATTGTAAGGAAAAATAGTATTGCGACTGAAACAGTTGTTGTTCTATTTGGGGATATGTTTTCATAGCATTGGCTAAAATTTTAAGTTTAGCTTGTTCAGTATTTATAAAATCCGTGATGTTATTAAATCGCTCGATCATCTGTGTGTTTAATCTGTGTTGTTGGTCTATTCTGTCCTTTAGTAACAAACTATTATCTTTGAGGGTTTCTATTTGTTTGTTGATTTCTATCGCGTCGTTGTTGTCCATATTGCCAGATATTGCTTTTATTACGGTCCCTAATGCGTTTATCAAACCTCTTTTACTTCTAATTGTCCTCGGTTCTAAATTTTCTAAGTTTTGCTCTATTTTGTTGTATAAATCCTTTAGATTTTTCGTATTGTAAAATAATGTTGCGTTAAGACTAGTATTATAAATGTTATCTCTTAAGTACCCTAATGTGTCTCTAATGTTAGTTATGTTAATTATATGTATTAGATTATTATAATGGGAAACTACTCTAGTTGTACCTAAATTAAGTGCGATAAATCCTTTTGTGTGCGATATGTCGTGGTATTCTATTCTTTGCGCATTCGTCATTGTTAAGAACCTGTAACAACATTACTTTCTTTTAGGTTTTATTTTGGCTTTGTGATATTTGTAATTCTTTATTTTAAAGGTTAATTTATTGTCGTCAGTTACTTTTTTTGCATTGTACGGAGGTAATAATTTCGTGTTACGTTGTATATTTTTAACATAAACTGTGTCTCCTATGTTTAGTTGTGGTGGATCGTTTCGTTTATTGTTGTTTTTGGCTAACGTTTGTTTTTGTTTTTTATGTGCAGTGTATATTCTATTAGCAGTTTTTACTTGGGGATTTAGTTTAATAGTAGGGGTCAGTATGTCTCCATTTTTTATTAAAGTGGATACTTCAATCATGTTTTGTTTCTGTGATTCTAATGTAAAAACTATCGGTGTCATGCACGATTTGTAATATAGTCGGTTAATAGCTCGCCCGAATTGTATTGTATGATTATTGTAATTTATTTTTGTTTTCAATTGTCTCAATGTTTGGTTTCCTATGATGCCATCGAAATAATAATGAAATTTAAATACGAGAAATTCTAGTGGTTCTGTGTTATCTAATTCGTTTAAGTATGATATGCGAATTTTATCGTTAATTTTATGTGTTTTAAGGGCGGTTTTTACTTCTACGTCTGTCGGGATTAAGGTCAGATTTTCAACGTGCTTTGGGTCTATAAAATTATTGTCAGCTCCTGTATCTATTAAGAATTTTAGTCTCTGTGGTCCGTTTTTTATTACTATGTATGGTAAAGTCCCATTCTTTGTCTGCTGTAAATTTAATTCTACGTATCCGGCAGATTCGTAGTTTATGTTGTTTAGGTCAGTTTGGTCGAATTCCACTGATTTGGGTTCTTCGTTGAATTGATATTCTAACGGATTTGTTGATTCTATTTCTGTTTCTGTTGGTTCGTAATAGTATTTCTGTTCGTAACAATTATTTTCAGTATTGAACAATTCTTTTGAAATTACCCTGGATGGTTCCGTTTGTCTAAATGGATGGTTATTATTATTGATTCGTCTAGTATTACCTGACGTTGTATCCATAGGTTCGGGGGTAAACCTATTAGGTTGTGTTTGTTGTTGCGGACGGACTCGACTTTGCTGTATTGTATGGTAATTTTGTTGAGGTCGATTTTGATTAAAATTATTGTAAACTCTTTGATTTTGGGGTACATATTCTAAACAAGGATGGTTTCCGAATACGTTTTGAACAGGTTGTATATTCGTATTAAAATGTTGTCTTGGTGTGTGTGGAATTTGTGGTTGTGTAGGTGTGTATACGTGACGAATAATTTGTTTCAGTGATGTGTTAGTGTCTTCTGGTTGCGGCCTAACGTTTCCGTATTGAGTTTGTTTGTAATAAACGTTTAATTCCCTCTGTACACATTGCCATGCTTCTCCAAGTGTCTTAGGCTGGAAAGCACGAACAATGTTTCCTATATTCCTATTAAGTCCTGTAAGAAAACAATCTAGTGCTGCTTGATTATAAAGTTCTATTTTGACTTTCTTAACAGTCTCGTCAGTATTCGTTAGAGAAATATTATTTATAAGTTGGGCTAATACTTCATTAACTCTACTAAAGAATAATTCAACCGATTGATTTCCTTGAGTTAGCGAGTATAAATCCCGAGCCAAACTATATTCATCTCTCTTATCTGCATAATGCCCTATTAAAATTTCTTTGATGCTATTCCAATTTCTTACTCTACCATACTGATTTAGTACGTCATTTGCTGGACCTATTATTTTCTTTCTAATTTCGTTACTATAAAGGTTTTTTAAATTATCGTCAACTAAACTAAATAATAGACCAACAGCCATATCAACGCTATCGATAAAATTAAACAAATTACTTCTATTGCCGTCATAAGGAATAATTGTTTTAATAATATCAGGGATTTGAAAGTTTTTTAATAAAGTTTCTACTGCGTTAGCTGATTGATCGATAGATACTAGTCTAGGTTGTGCCATATTTTCTAAATTTTCACTTAAATTGTTTGATTCAATATTATTAATAATTTCAATATTATTAGCGAAGTCACAACTACTTGATGTACTTGAATCTGAATTAAACGATAAACCGTCGTTTTTCTTCAGGAATTTAATACTTTTAGCAGTGGGGTAAGGTTTAGGCATCGGAAATCATGCAATAATATAGGAAAGTAAAGACTTACAACAATAGAACTGATGATTTCCACATATCCAGTTGAACCAGCGTACGTGCAGTTCTAGACGTTGACTGAGCGAAGTCGACCTTCTTCACGATAAACCGTCGTGAATTGATGTATCGCCACTACTTCTCGATAAGCCGTCGAGAATGTCGTTGTCCGGGAATATGTTGCTCCAAACCACTGTTGGTGTTCCAGTCGAGTTGTATATTTTATTTGTTTGGTTTGTAGGTTCGGCTCCAAAGTCTTAAAAGACACTCGTAGTTTAACTGTCGCGTTAACTTTACGATGAGCGCTTAGATAGTGGAGGTTTACGAAATTTTCCTGCACTATCCTACCGGCTGCGCCAAATATAAACTCGGCAGAAGTTTATGTTTAAAAAAAGAATTTTATTTCACAAAATACAAATTTTTACAAGAATACAATTTTTTACAATATAATTTGAAATAAAATAATTTACTTTATCACCGCGCGGTGATCGAGTCAATTATCCGGCAAAGTAGTTGACTTCGGTAAAGTGTGTGTTGAACGACTGTTGTTTGACCCATTTGTATCGTGACTTATATACGGTTGAATTTCCTGTTACTTTCTGGAATGACATTGGTCGTGTGTCCTGCGGATATACTTAATGAATATAGGTCAGAAGTTGGACTTTCCTTTCACTTGAAATTATACTTGTTGTTTGTCACGTATGCTAATGTTGAATTTAGTGTAATATGAAGATATTGTTAAATGGCTATATTGTAGTTCATAACTTATATATATATATATATATATATATATATATATATATATATATATATATATATATATATATAAATTTTAGTGAATATTATTTTTGGGTTCTAGGGGCCTCAAAACAAATTTCTGCCATAGTCGCGGGCTGAACTTCCACCATGAGCAAGACTGGAATAGCGAGTTTCCATTCTGGAAATTCGCTAAAAAAAAAAAAATCAAAAAAAATAAAATAAAAAGAAAAAGGGGTAAAATAAATGAATAGACAAAATTTATATTTATAAAATACATAATATATTATTCTAGTCATAATTTAAAGGGTAAAATTAATTGAACGAAATTTCAAATTGTTTATACGAATTCAAATCTTAAATATACGTCATTCGATACAATTTTTTCTAGGATATAAATTTTGTAACGATATTTGAAAAAATTAATTCAAAATTGTATATTTACCAATAGGTGCGGTGATATTTTTTTGGGTCGTTACGCGATATGCAATTTCTATTACCCCAAAAAATATGACCATACGAAAAATAACGAAGATGCAAATTAATTCTGAAATAAATTGTGTAATATTCACAATTGATGTTTTGGTCATTCGAATTGTAAAAGAAAATATTTGGTATAACTTTTAATATTTGTAAAAATCCTTTGTCAAAATTTTAGAAGTTTTTGTAACGAAATTTGTTTCGAACCAATTTACCAAATTGTAATAAAAATTCATATCTTGGAAATTTCAGTTTTCTGATTTAATACCTTCTATTTGTCAAAAGGATAATTTCAGATCATTTGGGGATCTTTATGGTTTTTGGGAAAATGATCCGCGACCAAAGTTTTCCACTGCCACTCACTCTCTAATCTCCCCAACACCTTGGAGATACTCTGCTGATCGAATTTTTGGAAATAATACAACCCCAAATACAATCTCAGTAGCGAATCAGTTAAACAAACTCGAACAAAGATTGAAATAAATAAAAAACCAATAAAAATTAAAATAATCAAATAAAATATACAATCTCAAACCCCAAACACAATCAATCATCAATCATCATCATAGTTATATTTTAAATTTTTTAATTTTTTTCCATTACAAGTGTTATAGAAAAGTTCGTACTATAATAGGGTTGTCCAATTTTATTAAGTCGTGTTATATCGAAACCGTGTTCTAAGAGTGTCGTGTTATATGAGGGCTGTCGCAATTTCAGTACCCTGTTATATCGAATTCGTGTTCTAAGAGTACCGTGTTATACAAGGGTTGAGTGTACTCATTGGGACGTTTTGTATATAGTATATCCGCTCCCGTCTACACATTCCAATCATTCCAAAAAAATAGAGTGTATTTAGTTTATATACGCACCATATACAGACGACATTAAATTGTATTAAATCTGTATAGCGTTATATAAGTGTTAAATATTTAGTTTAAATAATTAATTTTATACAAAAATATGTAATCTAATTTTAATGTTTAAATGATAAATTTCTAGAATCTACTTTTTGAAAATTCTGACTATCTGAACATCCAAAGTTACTTTTTTTCAAAGTTATTTTTTTTTAACTAGTCAATACAGTTTTATGTGTACTGTATTGTATTTAATGGATTGTGGGACAAGGGTATTTTATCGTAATAAAAAGATACGGAAAAATTTATGTTTTAACACTTTAATTACTTCTCAAAAAAAAAAAAAAAAAACAATGCAGCATTCATTTCTTTTAAATACATTTATATAAATAAAAAAATTATGATTTTAATAATATCATTGAAAATGGACCAAATATGTAGTAGCACTTAAAAGTTTTGGAAATATTGTAACCTTAAATTTTTTTTTTTATATAGGTACCTAGATAATAAAATTATACATAAAATTTACCCTTACAATTTCTGCTGCCTACTCCACTTTTGTTCAATCTTCGATAGATGATTCTTTATCAGAGCCTAACAGACCCCTATTTTGCCTTCCAGACAGGCTCGTAACTAGGCTGGGACAACCGGAGCATTGCCCCGGGGCCCCCAACCAAAGAGGGTCCCAACAGAATACAAGAAAATCCAAAATTAACTGACGTTTTTATGACATACGAGTATGATAAACATTTTGAATTAAAAAATTAAGTTGTTTGCTGTCAATAGTTATAATGTTGTTTTACTAAATTTTTTTGTAAAGTTTGTTCAGAAAAAATTAAAGAAGAAATTGGTAAGACTCGAAGGAAGAAAACCTCCGGATGGCGTCCAGATGCATAATACCACTTTGTGTATCAGTTTATTTCAAAAATTATCAAGCTACACCAAATTACCAAAATTTAAGAGGTGCTTTGCCTTCCAAAGATTAGAGTAAAATTTAAATTTTTAAATATCTCAAAAACAGTGAGAAATAGAGAAAAGTTTAAATTGACCTTAGAACTTTTCTTAGAAGTTAGGTGTGTACAAAAACAGATAAATGTATGTTTTCGTAGCTCTGAGTACTACAGCCAATGATGGTGGAGCAACAAACTGTAGTTATCATTTTAATATTTAAAATAAATCAATTAGTGACTTATAATTTAATTTTGTTAATTTTAACAATTAGCAAAATTAGCAATCTGAATTTTTAAAATTCATTGTTTCATTGTTTAGTTTTATTAATAATAACAGTTAACAAACAAAATTATAATTTGAATTTTTAAAATCAAACAATAAGCGATTCATTAAGTATTCAATAAGTATTTTTTTTAAATGTAGTTCCTAGAAAGAATTTAGAAAGTATATAAGTATGCAAAGTTATGCAAATTAAATTATAATATATGCAGAATAATGCATGATAAAGTGAAATTGAAAAATTATGCATAAAATGACGTATTTTAATTAGAAAATGGTAAAACGTGAAGTTCCTTCTATTTTTTTGCTTTGATTGCAGGAAAAAATATGTAAAAACATAAGAATTCTGTCCCAACTTATGACACATTCTGTGCACTCTCCACTTATCGAATACAGCTTATTAGCGAACGCATTAAATCTCATGTTCATAGGTCGTAAAATGTAAGAATTATGGAGATTGTGGCGGATGGTCAGCCAAAATTGATGAAATTATAAGGGTTCTAAAATTTTTTGTTCAGAATCCTGAAATCTTTCAAGAGTTAGTTCTTCTGTATGTAATATAGTATATTTATTCGTCATCAGAAGAATCACTGTCTCCAACGTTGATAATGAAAGGATCAATTTCCCCATTATCAACTTTAACCTCCCGATCCCAATACTCCGTAATAATTTTATGTACATGTTGTACAGAGTTCCTCCAATTCTCAGGTGTAATGCTGTCTAGTGCCTCTTGCCATATTTTTAAAACTTCTTTTTTGGAAAATCCATTTCTTCCAATATTTTTATTATAATGGCCTTTTGTAATTCCCCAAATTAACTCAATTGCATTAAATTGGCAATGGTATGGTGGTAACCACAGTACTGAATGGCCAGCTTCTTTCGCAATTTTTTCTATGGCATATCCTTTTTCCGGTTTGTGTCTGTAACGAAACAACATAAGAAATGATTTTTTAGGTAAAAAGAATTTGTTCAGGAATATACTTTTGGACTATTTCCATTAAATCTTGCTTAAAATCTGTTTCTTTAAATGGCAAATTTTTATTCTTAAGCCAGTTCTGAATATCTGCCTTTTTCCAAGACATTGTTGGTATTTGTTCAATCTGAAAAGGACAAATTTCATTAAAACTTGATTTAATTAGCGTTTAGTACATAAGTCGAGTGTATATATTTTACCGGTGCACAATGATATCTTGCATTGTCTAATATAATAATTGATTGTTTGGTTAGCCCCGGCAGAAGTTGCTCCTGAAACCACTTTTGGAAATTGTCGGAGTTCATTTCTCCATGATAATCTCCGGTATTCCTCTGTGAAGCAAAAATTAAATGTGCTCCGGGGACAAAACCATCTGCACTTCCTGCTGAGACAATAATATATCTGCAAAAAAAGAAATTAAATAACTAAATAAATAAGAAAATTATGATTTTACTTCCATAATTTTTGTACATAAAATATGAAATTAGGTGTCATACCTCTGCCCACCCTCACTTGCAGAGCGACTGCATTCGGCAGAATTATCAGTCCAGGTACGTTTAAATGCACCTTTTTGAAAAACCCACGTTTCGTCTAAAAAGACTACTGGTAAGGGGTTTTCTAAATTTGCATTCCTAAAATATTCTTTTAAAAATTTAAATCGGAGACTTGCAATTTCCGGCGTTTCCATTAAATATCGTCGATTACTCTCCAGTTTCCAGTGGAAACCTACAACTGGCAAAATTTTGGCTAAACTTGTTTTCCCCCCGTGAAATATGTCTGCCTGCTTTGCCTCGGCCAAAATCGTACCAAGTGTTATGTGTTTTCCTGGAAAATAAAGGAATATTAAGTAGGCATTTCGTTATTATAAATACAATGCATTTAAATGCAAGCGTACTCTCTCTATGCATTTTATATACAATTTCCTTAATTTTGGACAGTGCAAACTCGTCCAAATCAGTTATCGGTCTTTCTCGTAACGTCGGTTTTCGAGGGGAACAAACTGCACCGTGTCGATTTTCAGCTACAATTTTCGTAATTGTTGAAACCGATATTCCAAGCTGTGCTGCAACTCTCTGAAAAATAATTTTATATTTAAAATTAAACATTATTTTGAATGTTTTAAATGAATACAATTATGTAATTATATAAAATAAATATTATTTTATAGTCACACAGTCACAAAAACTTACGTGTTGAGCAGATTCTAGCGCTACGAGGGGCTGATTTACTTCTTTTTCCGCATTAGCAAACGCTAAAGCGTTCAAAACAAGTTTTTTCGCTGATTTTGATAGTCTTTTATTTTCCATGATGAAAAAAAAAAGATTTAAAAATACTATTAAATTTTTACGAAACGCGTACAAACGAATATAAACGAAGTAAAAATTTGTGTAATTGTAAGTAAAGACACAATGTTAGAATAAAAATTCAACGGTAAATAAAGAAGTCGAACTCTCCTGATTGGTCACATAAAAATTTTGGAGAGTGGGAAAAGATTATAGCGAAGGAAGTCTATCCAGTGGCGGTTCACTTACAACATCTATACATGTGATTGAATAGTATTATACACGGAGAGAAAAATCCTATAATTTTTGTAGAGAAAATTTCAGAAAAATTACTATGCTCCCCTATAATCCGTGCGCGATCGACGACCAAAATAAAAAATATGTGCTAGCATGGTAAAATTTAATGTGGTGCTAACACAACTTTTATCACACTCTTATGCATGTATATTATAGTTTAATTCTTGTTGTCGTACTCTTTCATTTGCGCATCTGACTCGCGACCTTATATTGGTTGCACTGTACCTGTAAAAACCTGTATACAAAAATGACTGCCAACAATATAATTCTAATACATATACTAAAGATAGGTAAATAACAAAAAGATGAATTAAACGATGACATCATCCTAAGAGAGTGTAAAAGCAACTGACAACTAGCTGCATCAAGGTGCCTGGTGCAAGCTGTCTGACAAAGTTTCTTCCACAGTCCACACCTATATGGTTCGCATGTAACCCATGTAACTCGCTGATTGAGGTACATTTCATTAGAGCGACCCCAACACAACCAACCTTCTTTCTGTTTTTTTTCTTTCTATTATTAGCATGTTAGCATGGAAATTTTTTTAATAAACACAATTAAAAATTATTTTTTTGTCGGTAATGGAACTTTTTACTGTGCTGTTTTACAAATTTTACGGAGATAATATTACGAAAAGAACATTCCATCCTTTAAATTTTTTATGATTAATTATAATCTTTATATTTTTACCTTACAGAATTTAATATGTTCGTCCTTTACACGTCGATTGTAGTGCTGAGCACAATAATTTTTATAGGAATTTTCTCTCCGTGTAATACTAATTGAAAAATAAACTGATTATTTGACTTACTTTATAATAAAAGAGAGGTTTCAATTACAAAATTTAATTATTTTGGTAACTTTAATATTAGCTGTCACTATTTCTTTTCTTATTTCTAAGTCATTTTTTGTAAATTTTTTTATAAAACAGAACTGATTTAATTAAATTTAATTACTAAAAACATTATCATTTACATAAATAATTATTATTTAGTATCTTTAAACGAAAATACATTCAAGTGATACGAAAATACAAGTCGTCATTTTAGATCATTCATTGCAACAATACGGTACCTTCTACCTTTTCTAATTTGTCATTCAGGATATAAAACCTTGAAGAAAAATTTAAACAGATAAAACAATAGTCCAGCATATTCGTTCATAAGTAACACATCTGGGATGTTTACAATTAAATAAGAAATAAAATACCATATGTATGTACTTTTGACAAAAACCGTCACGTTTGAAATGTAATCTTATACATAAGCTAAATAAACTGTTAAAAGGAGTAGTCAAGTAATATTTTTCATTTTATTTTAGTTTATTTGGTTAATTATATTACTTAAGATGTCATATTTTTGAACAGCAAATAAATTTAAAGTCAGATTAAAGGGTAAGATTCACCATTCTTACATTTAGTTTCTATTTAATACAATCAAATTATGGTTATGCGAACTAATTTTATTTTTGAGAAAGCCGCCAATGATTATGTATATCGCGCCTTTTCTGTCTCAAACTCGTATAAGGTTTTTTGACGGTTTTGAGTTAAAAAGTCATACATGTACATAATACACTTCCCCATATGATGCACTAAGAAATATTGCAAAATAGTTAATGGAAAAATAATTATTCAATTAAATACAAACTTGTACCACATGAACTAAATTTAGTTTTCTGACAAAACCTGGTATATGGTATACGAGTTTGTGTACAACTATCTGACACTAGAGTTCGCAGGTGCTGTACACCACAAATCCAATGGTACGTAGTGGTCGGTGCAAATTTAAGGGGAAGTACGTAAAATCGGAAGATCAGGAGCGTCAGTAAACTTTTATTTGAGGGGTTGGTAAATATTATTTATTATATAAACAAGTACATAAATAAGTACAGTACGCTTCAAAAAGTGATCGAACACTCTCACTCAGGGGGGAGGGTGCCAACACTTTTGACACCGCACTGTACTTAATGTTGTGGTAAACTGCCGTGTCAAAAGTGTGGGCACCCCCTCGGGGTTAAGGTGTTCGATCACTTTTTGAAGCGTACTGTACTTATTTAAGCGCGCGTGTGTTGGAGTCAAATGTCAAGATTTGTAACGGGGGGGGGGGGTGCCCACACTTTTGATACGGCAGTGTACCACAACATTAAGTACAGTGCGGCGTCAAAAGTGTGGGCACCCCCCTGATTTAGAGTGTTCGATCACTTTTTGACGCGTACTGTACTTATTTATATATAATATGTACTTGTTTATATAATAAATAATATTTACCAACCCCTCAAATAAAAGTTTAGCGACGCTCCTGATCTTCCGATTTTACGTACTTTCCCTTAAATTTGCACCGACCACTACGTACCATTGGATTTGTAGTGTACAGCACCTGCGAACTCTAGTGTAAAATAGTTGTATCTTGGTCAAGTACGAGGGTATGCTGATAAAAATGTTACTTATTTCAAAAAATAATTGTACACAAACTCGTATACCATATACCAGGTTTTGTCAGAAAACTATCAGAAAAAATGTAGTTTCGAGAAAAACGCGTTTAAAATTTAAGTTACTGGTTATACTATCGGAATATGCAAAAAAAAAAAATCGATTTATTTCGCAAACTCGTATATTGAAAAAAAAAGTACATGCGTGAGCATGTCAGCGCAAATTTTTTGTAACCATAGATTTTCATATAAATTCATTAACAAGTTTATATTTTTGTATTAATTATTACTTTTTAATATTTATAATTTTAATATATAAATATTAAATAAAGTAAATACAGAGAACCTGCATTGTCACCATTGTCACTAGTGACGTCTCTATAAGTCAATTTATAAGTTTTTTACAAGTTATTGTTGTTGTTTTAAATACAACAGATAAATTGACTACGTTCAATGCAACATTGTAACCGCACAGATAAATATTTATTTATTACTAAAAATTTAAATTAAATCTTTTTAAAAAATGTATAATTAGCCACTTACTTTAATAGTTATATTAAAATGAAGTTTTATATTTGTTTGTCGCATAACTGGCTCTTATTCCACTTCGAACACAAATATATAATAGTTCTTAAATCTCGTGTACATATGACCATTTTGACACAAATATTTTCCTTTTTTGTAACAAGAATTACATAAATCAATCACTTGGACATCTCGAAAACCACTTTTTATAATAATTTTATTTGCAATTTGACATTTTTCATAAAAAAATAACAAACTTTTATTTCAAAATAGCCTACTTATATTAATTAAACTCTTACATTTAAAAAATGCTAAATATAGGCACCATACGCGCTAGTGTCGTAATTCAAAGATCAGGCAGGTTCTCTATATAATAAATTAATAGTACATCTGTGAATGTAAAGTTTTCCATAACATGAATATTCTTTAACACCCTCCCTAAAACTTTACATTCTTACAATAATATTAAGTTTTCTAACTCGTGTTTACTTTTAAGACCTAATTTACTTCTTAAAAATTCAAATCTTGGTTTCGGTAACGCTTTTGTGAAAATATCAGCCCTTTGTTCTTCGCCTTTTACATACATCATATTGATTTCACCTTTTTCATACAGGTCTCTTATAAAATGATATTTTACATCAATATGTTTACTCCTTTGATGAAATTCCAGATTTTTAATTAATTTTATCGCGCTCATATTGTCTATAAACAAAGTATAATCTAGAATATTTATTTCACAATCACTAAGTAACTTTTTTAACCAAATTATTTCTTTTGCCGCTCACGCTGTGCTAACATATTCAGCTTCTGTTGTAGATAATGAGACGCATTGTTGACGTTTACCTTGCCACATAAAGGCTGCATTTCCATACATACATACAATACCAGATGTAGATTTTCGTGTTTCTCTGTCACCTGCATAATCGGAATCACTAAATGCTTCGAAATTACCATTTTTAGTGTAACGTAAACCAAAATCTAAACTGCCTTTCAAATATCGCATGATTCCTTTTTACTAAATTCCAGTGCTCTTCAGAAGAATTTTCTAACTCTCTTGACACAACATTTACTGCAAAACTAATGTCCGGTCTACTTACAGTTTGTAAAAACATCAAGTTACCAACCGCTTCTCTATATGGGACTTTACAATTAATTTTATTTGTAACATAAACATTATAATTTGTATCAATCGGAGTTGAAACATCAAACATATTAAATAAATATTAAATTTCTTTAAGATATTCTCAATATATTTACTCTGATGAATAAAAATAGAGCAATCCCTTAATCTACATACTTGAACCCCAAGAAAGTTTTTAACGTCTTTGGTACTTGTTATTTTGAACTCATTTTTCAGTTTTCCTAACAAATCATCAATCAAATGTGCGTGTGTTGCCGCTATAAGACCATCATCTACATAGATTGCTAAATAAATGATTACATTTTCAGACTTATAAATATAAAAGACGGGGTCTGCTACACTTTGATGAAATCCTAATCCTTTTATAAATTTCGTGAAATGCTCAGTCCAACATCTAGGAGCTTGTTTCAGACCATACAAACTTTTCAACAATTTACGTACACGAGTTGTACCATCATTAAACCCTTCTGGTTGTTTCATGAAAATAGTTTCATTTAAATACCCGTATAAAAATGCAGTTTTTATATCAAATTGACCAAGGTGTAAATTATCACACACTACCAAACTAAATAATAACCTAACCGTATCAAATCGAACAACTGGACTAAATGTTTCATTATAATCTATTCCTTCCTTTTGAGAGTACCCTTTGATAACAAGACGAGCTTTATAACGTACGGTACCATCGATATTTAATTTCTTCGTAAATACCCAACGATTATCAATTACCTTTTGATTTTCTGGTTTTTCCATAAGAATCCAAGTTTTATTTTCATGAAGAGAATCTATTTCATCTAACATTGCTTCTTTCCAAAATTTACTTTCGTTTGAGTTTACTGCTTCATTATATGTTGAGGATACTCTTTCAACTAAATATGTAATGGGACAACCATAAAATTCAGTCGGTCTAATATTTTTCCTGTCACGCAACTGTCTTATATTGTGATTTTCTTGGTTTTGCTCACCTACTACATTTTGATCTTTAGCAATTTCATTAATTTTATTATTCTCAATATTTTTATCATTTTCATTATCTTCAGTAATCGAGTTAATTTCGCTATTTTCTTCGTTTTTCGAAAACTTAACGTTTACCGAACTAATTATTGATTTTTCTGGTTTGAACTGAACATCTCGACATAATACTACGTCTCTAATATGTGGTACATAAACCCTGTATCCTTGCTTATTTTCTAAATATCCAACTAAATATCCAAAATCGGCCTTTTTATCCAACTTCACTCTTTTCTGTATCGGTATATGAACAAAACATTCAGTACTAAAGATTTTAAGATGGTCTATATCAGCTCTTTTATTATACCATAACTCATACGGAGTCATATTTTTTAATCTTGTTGGCCCTGTTCTATTCAAGACATATACGACAGTATTTATTGCTTCTGCCCATAAAAATCTAGGTAAATCGGATTTCGAATATATCATTGAACGCGCGGCTTCAACAATTATACGGTTTTCACGTTCTGCAACGCCATTTTGTTCCGGAGTATAAGGAATATTTACCGTATTTTTTATATCTTTGCTTTGTAAAAATTTTTCGATACTTTCATTTTTAAATTCTCGACCACCATCACTATGTATTTCTTTAATGTTAGATCCAAACTGATTTTCAATTTCGATACATAAAGATTTTAATTTTTCAGAAACTTCCGATTTTTTTCAATAAAATAAATAAATCTATAAACTGAAAAATCATCTTTAAATATTACAAAATATCTTTTCCTACCAAGCGATTCAATATCCATAGGGCCACATACGTCTGTATAAATTATCTCTCGAACTTTCGATGCACGCTCTGTTTTGCTGTGGAAACTTAATCTATGTTGTTTTCCATATGCACAGCCATCACAAAAGGTATTGCAATCAACAAATTTTATATTAAAATTATTCAAAACACTTTTTACATGTCTATAATTCTGATGGCATAATCGCTCGTGCCACAATTGCAAATTCTCGGCTTTGTTACTTATATTACAAAACTTTGGTATAATTACGCGCATATCTACTTTATACAAATTTCCAATATCTCAACCTTTCGCTACAATTTTATTATTTTTCAAAAACAAACATTGTTTGCCATGATCAGTTATTGAAAAATCTATACCTTTCTTTGCCACATATTCGACGGAAAATAAATTTTGTCTCAAGTCCGGTACATATAAAACATCGTGCATCGTAGCTTTTATCCACTTACCATCTATAATTGTTTCTATTTCTATCGTACCTTTTCCATACGCTGGCAAACTTGAACCGTCGCCAGTGGTAACCTGTATTTTATTCTCAAGTTCTTCATAGCTGCTGAACCATTCTCGAACTTTCGCCATATGATCCAATGCTCCAGAGTCGACTACCCACATTTCATCGCTATGCGCCTTATCTACAGTAAAAGCCACCTTTTCTTCTTCTTCGGGTGTTTCTTTTATTGCGCTCATACCACTTTGCTGATTTTGTGAGTTTTGATGTACATTACTTTTCTGAAAACACTTATCACTTTTGTGGCCTTTTCTTTTACATATATAGCACCGGTAACAATCCTTTTTCAGATGTCCTGGTCTTCCACAATTGAAACAACTGAATGTACCTTTTTTATTTTTAATTTGCTGCTCTTTTCTAGTAAATTTATTTGTCAACTTTTGTTTAGCAAGCCTTGCAATAACATCTTCTTGTGCATTTTCCTGACCTTGACATCTCATTTCTTCAGCCATAAGTCTTGTTGTTAGATTTCCTAAATTTTTCTTTGAGTCATCCGTTGAATCCCATGCACTGTGAAAGTGGTTAAATTTCTTTGGTAAAGAATATAAAATTCGTGTTAATAGCATAGAGTCAGGAATTGAGTTTCCTAGGCTTTTCATTTTGTTCATAAGTTGTTCAAGCTTCGACAAGTTGTGTGCCACATTTTCATTCTCATTCCACTTAAACTCGAAAAACTGCTTTTGCACCATTGACAAATTTTCATCTGATTTCATGTCATATACTGTATTTAATTTATCCCACATTTCTTTTGCAGTTGTACAACTCAGTAACAAATCTAAAGGTTTTCTTTCTATAGTTGTTACAATTAACTTTCTAGCAGCTTTATCTGCTTTCAAAAATCTTCTAAGTAAATCTTCATTACTTTCTGCTGGACGATTGAGTGTTCCTTCGCAGACGCCTACCATATCGTCGTCTTCCTCCAAGAGTGTACGTATGATAAAACGCCACTGGAGCCAATTATCTTTGTCACGTAATTTTTCAATCTTTACATTCGCCGATTCCATTTTAGCTGAATCTTACTAAACTTTTTTTTATATTTATTTGTATTTTTTTTTCACTGCACTTTCCAACCCTTTCTCTTCTCACAGGACAATGCCGGGGCCCATAACCAGTTGAAATATATTGAATAAAATACAATAAGTATGGGAAATGCAGGAACAAAAACTTTATTATTTAACTTTCAATATTCAATTTAACAAAAAACTGACAAATTGAATAATTTCAACATAACCACGGCTAACTTGTAACAACTGCTTTGAGCCCGGGGCTATGGCAGAAATATGTTTTGAGGTCCCTAGAATACGAAAACGATAATGATATTGACTAAAACTTTTATATATATATATATATATATATATATATATATATATATATATATATATATATATATATATATATATATATATATATATATATATATATATATATATATATATATATATATATATGTCGCCACGATAACTTTCGAACAAAACCGAACAAAACGTTTAGTGCTTATGAAATTTTGTGTGCGAACTAAAGTCCGGATTAGCCAGGCTCAGTTCGTCAGCCAGACACGTCGGATGCCTAGAAGTAGGTTTTATGGCTATTTTTTATCATTCGATCCTATCACTAGACAGTTCGATTTTTACATAGTTGAAAAGCCAGAAAAAAATTATGAAGAAAATATTCTTATAATTTTCTTTCTATTTTAAGTATTTTTCGAGAAAATGTAAATTTTCACATTTGTATTAATTTTCTTTCTTTGTTAGTCTAATAAATAATTTATATTTATGTCTCAGTTCTTCATGAAATATCAAAAATATTTCATTTTTTTTTTTAAAGAATTTTGTGAGAACAAGTAAAATCTATCCATATACATGTATTATAATACACATACGTGTATATAGTTTTGTTTCTCATTTATTGCATTATAATTAGCATAGTTCTGTCTCAAGTTGAAAAATGACAATTAAGCAGATTTTTTAAGCTTATGTAATGAAGTTTTTTTTTTATTGAAATTTTAAATAAACAAGGAATTGCACATTATGTTATGATATAATATTATTAAATATGAAACAAAACAACATACTATATGTATGTATGCACGAAAAAAAAATTTTAAATGAATCGATTTTGAAAATTTTTTCACTAATAATTATTAATGTTAAAAAATTAAAAAAATTTTAAATGGATTTAAGGTATTTTAATTGAGGTCAAGGTTTTCGGGACCCAAAAAGGCCAAAAATTAATTACCCAATCGATTTTAAAAATTTTTTCATAGTTAGTAAGTTAAAGTGTTTAAACTAATTAATTAAATGATGTCCGAAAGAACCTTACGGACTCCCATAAGTTATATGAGATCCCTAGAACCCTTTTCTTACTGTTAAAGTACTAGAGTTGTATGAGTTTCGCCAGGGTTTACTGATCCCATAATTGTAAAAAATAAACTAAACGACCAATTTTGAAAATTTTTTCACTGTTACAGAGCTAAACTATTTTAGATAGATATAGAATACATTATGTAAGATCCGCCAGGGTCCATAGGACCAAAAAGTGTCAAAAATAAACTAACTGACCGATTTTGAAAATTTTTTCACTGTTACAGAGCTAAACTATTTTAGATAAATATAGATTACGTTATGTAAGGTCTGCCAGGGTTCATAGTATCCAAAAGTGTCAAAAATAAACTAACCCACTGATTCTGAAAAATTTTTCACTGTTAGGAAGCTTAGCTATTTTAGCTAGATATACATTACGTTATGGAGGGTCCGCCAGGGTCCAAAAGTGGTAATAATAAACTAACCGACTGATTTTGAAAATTTTTTGACTGTTAGAAAGCTAAACTGTTTTAAATAGATATAGATTACGTTATGTAAGCTCCGACAGCGTCAGTGGGATCTAAAAGTGTCAAAAATAAAATAACTGACCAATTTTGAAAATTTTTTCACTGTTATAGAGCAAACTGTTTTAGATAGATATAGATTACATTATGTAAGGTCCGCCAGGGTCCATAAGACCCAAAAGTGTCAAAAATAAACTTACTGACCGATTTAGAAAATTTTTTCACTGTTACAGAGCTAAACTATTTTAGATAAATATAGATTACGTTATGTAAGGTCCGACAGCGTCAGTGGGACCTAAAAGTGTCAAAAATAAAATAACTGACCGATTTTGAAATTTTTTTACTATTACCGAGGTAATTTAGATAGGTACAGGTTGTGTTATCTGAGATCCACAACTGTCCTGCGGATGCAAATGCGGCGTAGAATGCTACCCAACGGGTTTTGAAAATATATATATATATATATATATATATATATATATATATATATATATATATATATATATATATATATATATATATATATATATATATACAGTATATTACATAAAGTCCGCCTAGGATATACGGTCGAGCTGATTTTTTAATGAGGTCCACCGGGATCTTGCAGATCCGAAAACGCCAGTAATAAGCTACCGAACCGATTCTAAAAAATTTCTCACTGCTAGAGAACTAAATTATTTTAGATGGATACAACTATGCTGCAAAAAATCCGTTCGGGTTCTTGGGTCCCCAAAAATATCAAAACTAATTACCCAGCCGATTTTAAAAATTCTTTTACTCTTAGAAAGCTAAACTATTTTAAATAGGTACAGGTCTTAGATGAGATCCGCCAGTGCCCAATATTTGGAAATTCGCTGCGAATTTGGAGATGCTGCGACAGGGGTATTTACTTTTTATTACGCTTGAAACAAAGTAGGTAAACAAATTCATTCCTGGAGTAACGATACAATACAATATATAGTCATCCAAGAATAATTCTAGCTATTACTCACGACATTTTTACCCTTTTTGATTTAAATAAAATTAAATATAATAGTAACGCGAGTGTGGGGCCGGATTGTACAAGTGTGGTGTAATACTGTCTATAAACTTTTGTATATTGATGTGAAAGCATATTATTTTAACTGTTTGTAATTTTAGTTTCGGAACCCCAATCCACCGCGTATACAGTTTATGAAGTTGATCTTAAGGTTCGCTGAATACTCGTTCTTGTATTGTACAGTTTAATGCGCAGAGTTATAATCGTGAGGCCCTAAGAGGTTATAAAATAAACACATTTTTTACGACCGTAAAGTACTTTATTGGCTGTTGATTTTTGTTAATTTATTGCGGTATGAAATGTATATAAAAAACCCAAACGACAAATATTTATCACACATTGTGAAAGCAAATGTAAAACCTGATGTGTCTTATTAATATATTACAAGATAAACAAAAAAAATGTTGAAACGAAACAAAAGAATGAAAAGACAACTTAAATGAATCGGATCCGACACATCTTATTATTGGAAACAAGCTTAAAAAGCAACCAGCTTGTTCCTTTACTAAAACCCAATTGTCGTCTCACACTGCCTACGACGACCACCACACCTCATCAAGCCCGCTTGGCCACCACTCTCCCGTAGCGCTCGAGTGGTGTCAATTCAGATGTCGCTTCGTGCGTTTCAAATCTACTCATTGAACATAGTTAGTACCCGGTAGGGTCGAAGGGGTGGCGCCATGGTCGTTATTAAAGTACTATATCAAGGGTAGGCAGTGATCACAACATAGATGTAAAGACAATTGTCTAAATTACCACGCAGTGAAACCTGGCTGTTACAATACGATCAAAATAATATTCAAAATGTTTTGTTTACTTAGAAGTTACTACGCAACATATATGAAATGAAAACTTGATATGGTCCTTTTCATTTAAATTGAACCATGCTTCATCACTTTGAATTGAAATAATTTCCGTTTTCTTGGCTATATCTCTTTCATTATTGCATTTACGTAAATTGTAAATTTGCAGTTTGTTTTTAGAAAAGAATAGAAGATTGATTTGTTTCGAATATAAGAATTATTTGATTTTTTAATGAAAACTCATGATCAATTGTATTTGAAATGAGGAATACATATATTATGCACAAAACCATCGCAAGCCCATTGAATAATGATTAATACGGTGATTTTATTAGTTGAAAGGTATTGAGTAATGATCAATCTTCCACACCGTTGAATAATGCCTTAATGTAGCTGTCAAACTTTTGTGAAGGGGTATTTTACAAGTAATCTGCTAAGAAAACACTTTTTTGGAATTTTTTTTTGGAGAAACTATTTATTGTAATGAAAAAAAAGTTTTGTACATTAAAGTACATATAATTAAGTATATCTCGAATTATTTTTTCTTTTTATCCGACCTTCTATCTGCTCTTGAAGGCCTGTTGAATGTTACATGCAAATTTCGTAATTCAAAACGGTGCCAACTAAAAAAAAAAAAAAAAAAAACTATAAGTCCGATTGGACTAAAATTGGATTGCATTCTCTTTATTATGGTGTTTTCCATAAAACCACTGTCTAGAATCAGCCCATTAAAGCTCATACTTTTTTTGGCGTCATTTTGAATAAAAAGTAAGAAAAATTACTCCGTTTTTTGACCTTTCAGGCGTTCTAAAAAATCGAATTTTTTTATACTAACGGCTAATTCTAGATAGTTTTATAAAAAAACACCATAATAAAGAGAATGCATTCAGTTTTAGCCCAATCGGACTTATAGCTTCCTTTGAATCATTGGAACCGTTTTTTTTTAGGCCTGTGATCTTCAACATGCTTACAAGGGCAGACGGCTGATCAAAAATAAAAGAAAAAATATTCAAGATACACTTAATTATATATGCTTTAATGTACAAAAGTTTTTTTTTTTCATTACAATAAATAGTTTCCCCCAAAAAATATTCCAAAAAAGTGTTTTTTTTAATAGCACATTACTTGTAAAAGATCCCTTAATTTGATATTATTTTTCCATTTTTGGTTATTTTTGTCATTTAATTCAGAATTGCAAAAAATATTGTACATAACTCGTGCAGGATGAGTGTTTCTTTCGCTTGTCGCAATTATCCTCGTAGACTATAATTATAGACCTTTCAGCAAATGATTGAATGAATAATTATCATCATAATATTACATAAGCTTAGTCTAAAAAAGTTTAGTTTGTCATGGATTCTGTATATTTACAAAAATTAATAATATTAAAAATAAGAAAATCTACTTAATAAACTTCTTACACTGACTGACTGACTGACAGACAACGCACAGTCTAAGCCGTTGGGTTTAGAAGAATGAAATTTTGCATAGGAGTTCCTTATGTAACGTAAATGAGCACTAAGAAAGGATTTTTGAAAATTCGTCCCCTAAGTGGGTTTAATAGGGGATCAAAATTTGTATCTAATTTCGTTATTTTTGGAGTTAGTGGTATATAAAAATATGTTACTATGGTTATTAAACCCACTTAGGACAAATAATATATTATTGAATAAATCTTTAACACAGACAACGCCCAGCCTAAACTGTTGGGTTTAGAAGGACGAAATTTAGCACAGGAGATATGAAAATTGGCATTTAGGCTTCTATTTATAAATAAAAGTCAGTTGTGTAAACGTTTCTGGAAATTTATTCCCTAAAGAGTTAAAACAGAAATGAAAGTTCGTATGGGAAGTTCGTTATTTTTGAAGTTAGAAACGTAGATATTGATTTAGGCTTTTGAAAAACATTAAAAGTGAGCAGAAAGTGAGTACCAAATAAAAAAATATTGTCAATGGGAAATCCCATCGGGTATACGGCTAGTCTACTTAATAAATCTTTAACACTGACTGACAGACAACGCACAGCCTAAGCCGTTGGGTTTAGAAGGATGAAATTTTGCACAGGAGTTTCTTATATAATGTAGGTGAGCAATAAGAAACGATTTTTGAAAATTCGTTCCCTAAATGGGTTAAGTAGAGGATGAAAATTTGTATGAAAATTCATTTTTGAAATTAGAGTTATATAAAAATATGTTGAAATTAGAGCTATATAAAAATATGAGTTATATAGAGTTATAAATAATACTTTATTAATTAATAAATTTTAACACCGACTGACATTCTGAGATGTTGCCGATGGTAAATTCTATCGGGTGGGTATACGGCTAGTAATAATTATAATATATCTAGAACAATCTCTTAAAAATGTACCTGTTTTTATTAAATAAAAGAAATTTTTTAACAAATATCTAAAATATAACAGAAGAATGTCCTTTTAAAAAATCGTTGAAAATAGTCAACGCATTATAATGCAGACCCTTTTTTAACTTTATTTGGCCACCGATCTTTAGATCATTCACAGCCATTACAATGTATTGAATAAATCATAATTTCGTGAACATATAGTAGATGTTGTCACAAACACTAACAAAGGACAAAATTGACAGACATTTGCGCCAAGAGGGCTATCATGGCATTTATACAAAAACGTAACCAAGATGTCCCTGATTTATAGGAATATTAGGGAGTAAATTCAGGTTATATACTGTATTTAATATTTTTTAAAAATTTGACAATTGTGTTATAGACTTCATAGTTATTCGAATATAGGAGAATTTGGATGTTAGTTGGAAATTGCATTTTTAATTTTGAATGTTCGTTCATAAAACAAAACTTTTCGTTGGAATTCCTACTATATGAGAATAATATATGACTGATGTCTTCTGGCGTATTGTCTTCTTGGCAATTGGGAGAGTTTGTTAGATTTATTTTGTCTAAATGAGCTTTAACTTTAGCGTGGTTTGCTTTCAATCTGTTTATTGTAGTAAATGTATTTCTTGTTTTTGTTGTAATTACAAAACCAAGCTTTCAACCGTGGGGTGCTTTGTATTTGATATAGAAAGTGGCCGCGGTGTTGAGCTGTCTCTGTTCACTCATCTGCCCATTTTTCTTTTAATTCTGTTATAATTCTTGTTATGCCAGCGTTTTATTTATGTTCACACTATTAACTGCTACCTCTTTAGCACAACTGTCCGCCAACTCATTTCCCTCTACACCACTGTGTCCTTTAACCCACCTTAACCGTACGTTTTTATGGAAAAGTGTTTGACATTCATTCAGTAGGTGAAGAATATTCATGATGTATATATGGTTGGAGTTATTTAGTGAAGGTTTTATTAATTTTATCAATGAAGATTTAGAATCTGAGTGAATAGTAGCGTTAGTTACTTGTTTTTCGATTACATATTCAAAACATTTTATAACAGCTATTACTTCCGCTTAATCTCGTATATTGATGCCACTTCTGGGAGTCTGGCGAAATTTTCGTTGTCGACGTCAACAAAGACCTACTCCATTTGAGCTTTTAGACCTGTCCGTACATATCATATAGCTGTTAATATCAGAGTACGTTAGGTCAGTGTTGTTTTCTTCAACGATAATGTTATTTTGCATAAAATTTAGGCGATAAGGTAATTGGCAATATGGAATTCCATGATGCTTTTCGATGTTATTTTGGACTTAGAAATATGTGGCTGTTGCTCAAAAGAGGTTCTGGTTTGTTGTTCCAGTTACTGTGTGTTAGTACACTCACTGTTAGTGACGCAATTTTTTTAGTGGATGGATTGTTGATATCAGCTTTTCTTTTCAATAAAAACTTGTTGGCTAGCATTTGTCTCCTAAGTTGAAGAGGAGGTCCCCCTGGTAAGATGCAGGTAGCGTTTGTTGGTGTGGATTGCATTAGACCCAAACATTAGATTTATAAGTTGCCCCATATAAAAAGCACCAACAATCCAAGGTACTGCGTATAAGTGTTGATAAAGAATTGGATATGTTTTAGGATCGGCTCCCCATTTGACTTTTGCTGCACACCTAATTATATTTAGATTTGCTTCACATTTTTTAATAATATAGTTTAATGATTATTTCATTTTAGTTTCATGTCAAAGATCATTCCTAGAAACCTAACATAACTTTTAAAGGGAATGTTGAAAGAGTCAGATGTAAAATGGATTCATTCTATATTGACCCTGTGTCTTGTAAATATTACACAACTTGATTTAGAGCCTGAGATGTCTAAATTATCTGTAATTAAATGGGACTTTAGTCTTTAGACTGGAATTTGTTGTTTAATTCTAGTGATACAATTCTGTAAATTTTTATCTATGTAGTATATACACATGTCATCGGCATACTGTAGTATTTTAACATCCTTGTAAATGATGTCCATTATGTCTGAGGTATATATTTTGTATAAGGTTGAACCTAAGATGGAGACTTGTGCAATACCCGTCGACGTAAATCGAGGGCCATATAATTTATGTTTGTGTCGGACAAATATCTATATTTTAAGGAATTTACTGCATAATTTACTAATCGTTTAGGGATACCGATTTTTTCGAGTTTTATCTGAAGTCTTCCAGGGAGGACGTTGTCGTATGTACTTTTAACATCTAAAAACACTGCTATTAAATATTCATATTTTTGTGAAACAATTAAAAATGTCTATGTGTAATAAAGTGAGGTTGTCCATCGTTCCCAATTCTTTCCTGTATACGATTTGTGATGGAGATATAATGTTGTACTCCAGCCACCACTCTAACTTGTTATTGATCATTCTGTCAAAAGTTTTGGATACACAAGACATTAATGTGATTGGTCTATATGAACTAGGGTCAAATAGTTGTTTTTCTGGCTTCAGAATAGGTATCACAATGCTTGTTTTCCATTCTTCTCTTGGTTTCTGGTTGTGCCACGCTTTACTATATATATACCATGTGAGTTTTTGAGAGTTGCCATTTCTATTACAACCAAATTTTTATGATAGAAATGGTACTGGAAAAGGTTCTTTTCTTGAATGTAATGGAAATGTAACCAAGAAAAACACTATCGGTTGAAGTAGCCTCAAGTACATATGCATATTTTGACCGCCTAACTGATAAATTAAAGAAAAATTAAAAAATTAAACTTGGTTAAAAAAATTTTTTTGCTCATTTATGTTGTTAATTAATGCATTAGATCAGTTTTATCGAAAAATTAATATATAGTCACATTTAAAAATCTAAAAGTTTGTATCATAGCTCGAAAACCATAAGAGCTATAAAGCTCCTGACTATAGCATCAGTTGCCCCGTCGATCTCTACAACTCTTATTTAAACAATTTTTCGATTAAATCAACGGTTTGGCTGTAATAAAAATGGCAACTCCCGAAAAACTCACTGTGTATATATATATATATATATATATATATATATATATATATATATATATATAAATATATATATATACATATATATATATAAATATATATATATATATATATATATATATATATATATATATATATATATATATATATATATATATACTGTGAGTTTTTCGGGAGTTGCCATTTTTATTACAGCCAAACCGTTGATTTAATCGAAAAATTGTTCAAATAAGAGTTGTAGATATCGACGGGGGCAACCAATTGCGATAATCAGGAGCTTTATAGCTCTTATGGTTTTCAAGCTATGATACAAACTTACCTTTTTTTAAATGGAATAGTATACTTATTTGTTGATAAAAATTATTCATTAAAGCAACAGAAACCAAAAATAAAAAAATAAAAATATTTATCTAAAGTTTTTTTTCAAATTTTACAACTTTCGCGCTTAAAAGTGATTTATTTAAGTGAATTTTGGTGAGTTTAAGAGCGCCTAGGTCAAACAAGCCTCATAATTACGGAAAGTAACTAAGCGGTAATTGTATTTAAGCTACATAGATGGCTTTACCGTATACGTTTACCTAGAGTCCCTATAATAATAATAATAATAATAATAATAATAATAATAATAATGCTGGGCTAAAATCCAACCTTCACGTCCCCGTTCGTGCCCGGCGGGCAACTGTTAGCTTCGGCTAGCAGGCTGACGAGGCTCTGGTACTGTGTTTCGATAAGAATGATCGTGTGGAGGGGACGATGTTGTATCCCCCGAGTGAGTGTTATGCCTGCGTCAGTTTGATTTGGTTTAATTGGTACCTTGACCGGAATTCAACGCGTCGCCAGTGCTGCATACTCCAGTGGGCGTGATCTTCGGAGTCCGACGATACCGTTCGGATGTGTCGAAAAGGTGATATTGCGTCTGTGATTTATGTAAAAATTGTGATCTGTGTCTGTGATAGTTGTTATGCCACCTTGGGTTCTCATGCCTGCGGTGGTACTTTTTAATTGTTATTGTGATGTTTCCCTGGCCTTGTTCTTGTCATTTCGATGGGTAGGAATGCGGCTCCCGACGCACTCGTTCTCATCGGCCACACGTACGAGTCGACGTCTGCCCGAACAGTTTGAGCGAGCTCGCCCAGTAAGGAGACGTCGTCGTCCCTCGTACGGATGCGTTCGTGGGCGTTGATATGGCGGCTTCCGCCCCGTCGAAGTGATTCGAACACAGGTCAGATGTTGACTTTGTGATACTCTGTGGCATTGTCCCGTTCTCTGTAGCCTCGACTCGGACGAACGTGGCCTAGTCATCGTACCGGTCTCCCGTGTAGGTTGACCCCGACATCTGACAGAACGGCACATGTACCCAGTAATCAGCTATCTGACAGAACAGTACATGTTGCTCAGTAATCAGATGTCACTGTCCCTACACGTGTGAGCTCCTAGGTGTTGACGAAGCCATTTCGGAATTGTCGAGACTATGGGGAGCGGAATCGTGTCACAGAGCAAGAAATATTGTCAAACTTGTGATATTGTTGTTTTTGTTTTTCAATAAGGTTGTTTTTAATATGTTTTGTTTTAACGATGTACCACTGAGGGCGTTTTCCACCCGAGGTGGTACATCACTTGATTTTATTTATCTGTAATATTTTGTTATGCCGCTGTGGGCCTGTTGTTATGGCTCTACAGCGGTATTGTTTTAACTCCTTATTGCTTCACTGGTCGGCCTGCGGCCTCCCAGTGACACAATAAGTTTTATCAGTGATACTGATCTGTGATATTTATTTGTGTATTGTCTAGTCAGGTTCCTCCACTCCGAGGCCCTTTACACCTCGGAGATTCATCGTTGGATTTCAGACCTTGGTGACCGGACGCTCTGGCTAGCCCTTAGCGTACCGCCACCAAGGAATGTCCGTACTTTTTAGGCCCTGGGATGGCAGGGCTCATCGTTGAATTTTAATATGTGTATGTTGTCCACTGTCTATTGCATTTATGTGTTCCTGTCTTTATGTGTTGTTTTTATCTTTACTGAGTTTTGGCGGCGCATGCCCTTAGTAGGCGATGCCGCCGGGTGCTGCTGACCGCGCCATCCACCGGCAGCAGTACCCCAATTTTAATTAAAAAAAAAAAATAATAATAATAATAATAATAATATTTATTCATAGCCACATACATGGATATAAAATGTCACAAAAACTACAAAACATAATCATTATATAAAACTTACAAAAAATTAAATTATAATTAAAACTTATTTAAAATATAGATTAAAATTACATTTAAAATTTAAAAAAAAATTTAAAAAAAAAAAGTAACAAGATAAAATCAGAGCAAAAGCGTATGCATATTTACTTCACACCTGGTGGTACAGGCATTCTTTAATCAGGTATGCTTTCAATTCTTTTTTGAATTTTGCCATATTTTTAATATTTTTAATATTTTCTGGCAATTCATTATACAGTAAGCGCCCCTTACACATACGTCCATTGCTATATTTAACTGTCCTATATTTGTTAACATATAAGTTTATCATTTGTTCTTGTGTTGTGCTCATGTATTTCGTTCCCTTTTAACAATAAACATGTCATCCATTTTCTTTCCAAAACAGAGCGGGAAGCTTCGAAATTAATTATCACATGTTTGTGTAAATATTTTTGAGTACATAATTATTGTTAATAGGTTATGAATTTATGAACAATTAAAAAAATTTGATTTAATTATTCTTTCTAGGTTGAACGGTTTTTGTTATTTTTTAACTTATTTTCAATTTATTTTACCCAACGTTAGACAGAAAATGCCGGAACCAATCAGTGTTCACCACACATGTCATGACTCTATTTATTATAGGGACTCTATTTTAGTATAAATGATAATGGACAAAAAATTAGAAATTTATAATTTCAGCTATTTAACTAGGCAAATTTGATTAATTTTTATTCAATTTTTGGTGTTCATATGGATTTATAACTAAAATGTATCTTCCTGGATTGTAATTAAATCAAGTAAGTACTTTATATTATGTAATTATTAAAAATAAGTATAATTTTTAATTTTAAATGGAAATTATTTTATAGGTTAAACAAACATGACAGAAAAGTCCAATTCGGAAACGAGAATAAAATTTATTTAGGAATTAAGAAATTTTGAATGCCTGTGAAAAAAATGTCCTTTATTTAAAAATAGAGCCATGCGGGAAACGTCCTATAAAAAAGTCGTAGAAGCAATGATCATATCAGGTGTACCAGATCAAATCTAAAATGCGAAATTTAAGTTCAACTTATTATCAGAAAAGAAGAAAAACTGAAATATCTATGAAATCCGGCAATGGCACCGAGGAAAAATTGTAGAACACGTCGACATACCGTAATTTCGATGTTTGCCGGAAAAAATAAACAATCTTATTCTATGAAAAATGTATTTTATTTTATATCCTGAAAAATTTTAAATAATAATCAAAATGAAATAATTAACTATAAAATGACAAGTGGTCATCCAACAAATAAAGTATACCAAGAAAATAATCCATAATCATTTGGTTACAAACTAAAATAAAAAAATTTCGCAGTTTTGTAAGATACTAAAATACAGTTGACTTTCGGAGATTATCCAATCAAAAATTGTCAATACTGCGGTGATAGGGATTTAAACATCGCATGTTTACGTCACACGAATACTGCAAACACACAATTTTTGTGAATACAATGTTCGTGTGACGTAAACATACGATGTTTAAATCCCTAACACTGAAATATGGACAATTTGCGATTGGACAATCTCCGAAAGTCCACTGTACGCTGCCAATCGGTTGTGGCACACAGCTTTCTCTTACTCGTAAAAGCACCTTGGTAATTTAATGCCCAGTATATCTTTGTGTAATTTAATATAGGTATATAAATTAATAAAAATAAATAAACAAAACGATTCATAAAAAAAGCGAAATGGGGCTAGCAGTAAATAATATATTGACATTTAATGAGATTTCATGGTAGTGCCGTGGATACTATTACTCCGAATGCAATGAAATTTTTAGGGGACCATCTAGGAAGCAGACCGCATAATTTCTGATAATTTCATAAAAATGATTTGAATAATTCAGAAGTTATGCCATTTGGTGCAATTTAGTATATTAATGGAATGACATGGTAGCGACGTAGCTACCGTTACTGCTATTTCGATTAAATTCATAGGGGACCATCTAGGAAGCAAATTGCATAATTTCTAAAAATTTCATTACAAACAATCGAATAGTTCAGAAGTTACGTCACTTGGTGCAAACTGGTAACACACAGACGGACAGACACCAAACTAAAATTATTCAGGAAGCTCTAAAACGTAAAATTTGCGTAAAAAAATTTTATTTTGGTAAAAATTTGCTTTAGTAGGTAGTCTCGGAAGCAATAAAGCAATTAGGCAATTTGATTACACACTAAAGTAATTAGAATTAATAAAATTATACTTTAAGTATATTTATTTATTATATTTTATTTAGGAAGTGGTTGTAATTAAATAAAAGTGTAATTTTATTAAAAACTTTATTAAATACTGTCGTTTTTATAATATGGAGAACCGTTTTAATAAAGAACACGTTTTAAAGATGTTAAAATTGTAATAAAATCGGCGATTATTTTGAACTTTGAACAACCTTCACTAAAGGCGTTTTTACTGGAAAAGAAATTAAGGTTATATAAGTATTTGTTTAAAATACATGTCTTAGAGACATATTGTTAAAATATATACGGCAGTCTCGAAAAATGTTGTATTAAAATATTTTTTGGACAATTATTTTACTTTTTTAAAAAAAAAAAAATAATCGTTTCATAATTTGACAAATGACATCTGTGCCTAATCTATGTCCGCCATCATTTAGTTTTGGAAATAGATAATGCCAGCTTCACACGTAACTAATTTTGACTTCTTTAATATGGTGTAATATTAAATATTACAACTGCAGTTGTAATTTAATAACCTGTTTATTAAATATTAAGTTTACTATTTGAGGAAAAACTACAAATTATTTTGATAATTAATGTATTTAATTAATAAATTTTGTTTTATGGTTACAGCTTAATGCAAACATACCATCACTAATTATTTTGGGTATTTTGAATGTAAATTGCAAATTATCCGTATTTTTGCGTTCGATTAAATAAACCTGGCCACGGGTTTTGAAAATTAAAACTTAAAAATGCAATTTCTCAAAAATATGAAATAAAATAATGAAAATTTTAGCATAATTGGAAATTTGAAGTAATAAACTAATTTTACAAAACATCTCAATATATGTTTCCATTTGAAAAAAAAAATTTTTTTTCTATTCCGAAAAAATCGTATGTCCTAGAAGTCTTGAACAATTTTTCCTGAATGGCCCCCTTTTTTTTTGAATATTTTTTGTATAAACTTTTTTTCGATTAGCTGCATATTTTAGGAATAAATCGAATGGCAACTCCCGAAAAACTTACACAATATATATATATATATATATATATATATATATATATATATATATATATATATTTATATATATATATATATGTATATATATATATATATATATATATATATATATATATATATCTATATATATATATATATATATATATATATATATATATATATACTACTCAAAACAAAATAAGGGCCACTCATGTTTTGCTGCATAAGTTTATTTTTATATAAGTTACAGTATAAGGTATGCTTACATTTAATTAAGGAACTAATTTTTTACTAAATAAAATTAATTTTATAAGATTAAATAAAAAATTAATCCATAATTACTTTTTTTTAGGATTTTATCATTTTTATAGTCATTTTTGCAGTCATCAACAAACTTTCACGCTTTGAGTAAAAGCACACATTATGCAACTTTTCGGTGATTTAATATCGAGTATGCCCTCCCCTTTTTAAAACACATTCTTGAAGCCTCCTCGCCATGCTTTCAATAAGATGCCTAACGGTTTCATCAGGAATCTCCTCCCAACATCTTCCCAAGACATCAATCAATTGTTGTTGGGTGTGCTGAGCACACCTCTCCGGCTGCTCTGACTCACCGTTTTAATTGATCCCAAAGATGTTCTATTGGGTTCAAGTCAGGGTTATTTGCAGGCCACGGTAAAACCTGTATATTAGCCTCCCTAAGGACAGTTGTCGTCGCTCGAGCGGTATGCGCTCGGGCATTATCCTGCATCAGGATAAATCCGTCGGTCGCTCGTTGTGCAAAGGGGATCACATGGGGTCTGACAACCTATTCGATGTAACTTTGAGCCGTTACAGTACCCCCGTTCAGGAAAACAAGCTCAGTTTTGCCTTGCAAACTAATTCCACCCCAGAGCATGACATTAGAACCGCCACATCTGTCGCGTTCATGAATATGACGATCAGAAAAACTTTCCCCACTTCTTCTCCACACTCTTACACGTCGATCATCACTAAAAAACTTCACCTTGCACTCATCCGAAGAGTACGTGACGCCATTCTTCCAAGCCCCATTCAAGGTGTTCACGTGCAAATTTTAAACGGTTTGCACGATGCGCTCCGGTCAGTTTGATACGGATTACTGGTCTTCTTGAACGTTGTTGGTCTTCATGCGAACGATTTCGTATGGTCTGATTACTGACAACAGTACCAGTAGATCGATGTAAGAGATTTTGCAGAGTACCAGCGGTAACAGTCGGCTCACGTCGTGCACACAGTCGAATGTAATGGTCTTCACGGGCAGTGGTAGCACGAACTCTTCCTGAGCCACGGCGCCGGGTTACACTACCGGTCTGCTGATACCGATTCCAAACATTTTGAATAGCCCTTCGTGAACAACCCAATTGCAGAGCCACGGAACGTTGAGATTCACCACCCTCAATCATCGTTACGGCTCTGGTAGCAGTAGCTTCGTCCATATGGTGTCGAATTCTCGGCATTTTAAAAATAAATGATTGAATAACACGCCAAACTTCAAAAAACAACCTCAGCAATCAATAATCTAGCGCAAACTGATTTAAAATCAAATTCAAAAAAATAAGTAAAACTAACCACTTGACGCTGTGCGAGACACATAAACGTTTAAATCTTCCCCTCAACAATAATATCACTTAAACCTAACTGTTATCACTCAACCACTTAATATCATAACAACAGTCATTTAGAAAAGTTATTTTGACGTGGATCGACATAAATCAGTTTTAAAATACAAACTTTCAAGTGGCCCTTATTTTGTTTTGAGGAGTATATATATATATATATTTGCTAGAATAAACCCAGGTTCCTTTTTTGCTACACTTGTACATTAGCTACACTTCATGATAGATACGCTACGTGTACGTCGTGTATGTGTCTCTCTGTTCTGTGTATAAAGCATAAGTTATCGTTCAGTGCATGTCAAACAGTTTGGTTACTTTCGAAATACATTTGTCAAAGCTGTCACTAATGCTGCTTGCAGGGTTTTGTGATGGTTTTTCGTACTTGTCGATGGCCGGACGGTCTGTAGACTGGACTATAGTCCGATTATATACGGCTGATTTTATCGATCTGTTAACTTATCGGAGTAGATCTTCTTCTTCGCTTTAGCGTCAATGAAATTGCGTAACAGAATTAACTCGTTTCTCTTGTGGAAAAAAAAATAGAAAAATTACCGGCATCATGTATTCTGATCATTTTAAAATAATTTACCGACCAGTGAGCTTTCTTTTCGAACTGGTAGTACAATTAATTTGGATTTGTTACCCTTTTTCTGTGAGTATTATCCTAGTGTATTTATCGTATTTTCCGTATTTGTAATTTTAATGGGTTCATTTTAGAAAGAGTATTATTTTTCCGCATCTTTCCTTCATCTTCTTGTTCAGGTAAGCCTGTTTACCTGGAGCCGCTGTTTTACCCAATTGCGTACAACGACTGGGCTGTTTTACCGCTTACCGGAATTCACATCGAAGTACCGAGCTGTAGTTTCCCGCTTACCGAAATCTACGTCAACAAGTCACAACCTGTCATATCACCACGTGCAGAAAATCTCGAAGTCCCTCAACATTAACGTACCGCATCAACATTATCTACACAAATTAATATCGTTGGATTAATCATATTTCAGAGATAACAATTTTATTTTAATACTCAGTTGTCTTTGGACATTTGCCGACTAGTGGCACTACGTGAACTTAAGGGACCGTTATTGTTACAAAATTCACCATAATTTTCTGTTTAGTTCTAATTTATTTGTAAAGAACCTTGTAAAAGTTACAGAATGTTCCGTAATTTATCGCTTAGGAATTTTAATTGTTCAAACGAAATTTAAGCATTACCATTACCGTTACCGAAAATAAAAACAATACCGCTTGCTTATACGTTGAATTTAACATTTTATTTGTAACAAAAAGGGACCAAAATAAACCTGGTAAATACAGTTAAACATTCTTTCATTAAATTGTTGCCCCGTTTTGCGAACACTTTCAGGAAGAGGTTTTGTTGATAAATTTTGTGGAAGTGGTCTTACCCATTTTGCACTTTGGGGTAAAGCTGATTGAGTATTGGTTTGACCTCTGTTTGATTGGAAAATTGAAATTTTTAGTGGACCATACTTCTTTTACATTTACATTTCTGTTAACTGATTCACAATATTCTTGAAAATTTTGTTTCTTAATATTTTTTAGTTGCCTTTAGACTTCTGTAGTGATTGTTTTGGCTTGGATTAAGTTTTTTTCATAAGACGTCGGATTCTTCTTATAGTATATATAGGCTTCTTTGCTCGCCTGTTGCACCCAATTGTGCATTCCACTGTCCACCATACAGTTGGCTGGAATAATGAAATGTTACCAGGTTTTCTTATAGGGATTGATGTTTCAGCTGAGGTGTTAACTGTGTCTATAAAGGTTTGGTATTCGTACTTATCCATTTTCTTCGGCATCAGGTCGGTAACTTATCTCTGTACTGATTTCAGTCGGCTTTTGCTATGTTCTAATTGTTATTTGGTTCAATTTCCACATTGTTCTTTGTCTACTGTAATAAGGTTGGGCTAGTGGTCCGAGCTGATGGTATTAACTATTTGTGATGATGTGGTGCGGAGTGCTAGCAGAGGTAAGCTAAGCACTATATCGATAATTGACTTATTCCCAGTGTTAAGACTGCAAAGTGATGAGCAGGTGGTCTGATTAGTTATAACTAAATTATTGTCTTCAATAAATTTTTGTAGTTCAATGCTTATAACGTTATTGGTGGAACAACCTCATGCTATGTGATGGGCGTTTATATCTCCTACTATTAAGTATTGGTTATTTATATTTTGAATTAAGCTACACCATCTTCTATAGGATATGAAGCTATTTGGACAGTTGTAGATACTTATTATTGTTAGTGGGTTAGTTTTTTCTATTGTGGCAGCTACGATTTGTGTATAATTATTTGAAAATTTTAGCCACGTGTTAATTATTGGTATGGATTTATATATTATTAAAGCTGCTCTACCTTTGCCGTTTGCTCTATCGTACCTAAAATTTTGATAGTTTCTGAGTTTTATTTTGTCTTCTGATTTGAGTCAAGTTTCTGATACTGCGGCTATATGAATGTTTCTCGTATATAACAAGTGAGCTAAATCTCGTAATCTTAGGCTTGAGTGATCTTGCTTTCCATTGAATGATATTCAGTTTGTTTATTTCCTGATTGATGAAGTTATCCATAATGTTATTATATTCTAAATTATAAATTTCTATATCTTTATAGTAGCGCTGTATGCTATTATGTGTATACATACACAATTTATGTTATTGTAAAAAAATATGTAATATACCGTATTTTCGGGTGTATAACGCGCATCCCAGAATTTTCATTATTTTATTAGTTTTTTTGTATGTTCGTCGTATAATACGCACCCCAACTTTGATAATAAAATAATGAAATTTTTATTTTTGAACTTTAATTGAAATTTAAATTGCAATGAAACTGAAATTTAAAAATGAACTTTTTTTAAATGAAATGTTCTCTGATGACGAAAATTATTGTAATTTCCTATTGGCACATTATTTGCTTTTGAAAATTATATTTTATATAGGTAAGTACTATTTTTATGTTTTTGTATAATATATGTATATTTTTATTCTATCTTTTTAAATTTGTATTACTGTTAAGTTTTCTTTTATTTTCTTATTTATTTAATAACCCACTTACCATGAAGAAAATGCAATATTAAAATGAAAATAGTCATAATTTTTACACAACTTAGTTTTATATCCGGTTTATAATGCGCACCACGAAATTTGGACAATATTTTTGGTGTTCAAGGTGCGCGTTATACGTCGGAAAATACGGTACTTTTTTTCTTAATGTGTGTTTAGTAGGTATAAGGTATTGTTATAATTTGTTATTGATTAGTTTATATTTTGATTATGTGTACGATATTATGTATTATTTAAAAAAATATATATTATAAAATTGGATTTTAATTATTTATTTTATTATTAGTTATATTTATTATTTTTTCCACTATTGAATTCACAGAGTTCACTGTAATATTGGAGCTTTGAATCAAATCAAATAAGATGTAACTGATTTTTTGTTTGAGATTTTCATTACTTGAAGTTGTATTATGAATTGTTTTATTGTTATATTTTGTTTATTGTGTTTAGAATATGAATCTGTTCTGCAAAACAGAGAAGGAAATATGGTGTTCATTCCAGATCCAGGTGTTCATATTCCAAACAAAATAAAAAGCTATATATAGGTATATATATATATATATATATATATATATATATATATATATATATATATATATATATATATATATATATATATATATATATATATATATATATATATATATACCTACGAACACCAAATTTCCTTCTCTGTTTTGCAGAACAGATTCATATTCCAAACACAATAAACAAAATATATTATTATTGTTGTTGTATACATGGCTGGAACTTTCGATAAAGCGAATCGCCTGGATCTGGATTTCTGTGTGGATTGTCGACGTCCTGGAATTCCTTTAAAGGACCAGGACTATCGTAGCGTGTCGGGAGGGTTCAAGTCCCGTGCCGTGTGTTGAGGGATCTCAATACGTAGAAATAAATGAAAGATGTTTTTCGAAAAGAAAATGAATTTATTTAAATAATGAAATAAAATAAAAGTTTAAATAAATAAAAAAAATATATATAATAAAATAAAATTGAAATAATAATAACAAATTGACTACAAATAACAAAGAAATATATGAAACCCTTAACCCAGTATAATAAAACATAGAACGGACTCACCTGCTACACTTAATTAACACTGTATTTAATCGGCTAACGACGAAACTTAATATTTGAAAAATTTTATAAGTCATATAAATAAATATTTTATTGAACAATGTTACTTGCACTAAAAATAGAAAACCCGAACACTACCCCAGTGTTGCCCGTGTCTCGTCGCGAATACTTCTGATGATACTAAAATTGATAGCCACCTCATTTAGCCACGCGTGGGTCAGAAAACCTATCCCCACCGCGTTAATTATTTAATTGATTGGCAATCAATTTCAGCAAAGTTCGCAAATTCCACAATAATTTCGAAATTTGCCCTACAAAATCATTGTGTATAAATGCGACGCCTATATACAGGCGATTCGCTTCTCAACAGGATTAAAAGTAATTGGAAGAGAACAACTAGAGTTGCAATGAGGGTTGTACATTGATGGGGGTAGTTCTATTGGTTTGTATGTTTTTGAAGTATTAAGTTTTTTATTAAGATTATTATTCAATGTGAATTGTGAATTAGACTGAGCATTTCTGTTCGAGTTGAAAGAAGTTAAAATGGGAAATGCGTTATAGTTATTTATGTTTGAGGTCGTATTTGCTACGTTGGAATAGCTATTTTTATTATCTATAACTGTTGAAGCATCTTTGTATGAAGTGTTGTTATCGGCCCTGTATGCTTTATTTTTTTCTGTCTCAAAAATTCGGGACAATTTTTGTCGGTAGCCAAATAGTTTTTGTTTGCAATATAAACACATTGCTTTGCACGCTAAGCAATCCTGTGTGGTATGTTGATCCCCGCATTTACTGCATCTAGGCTGATTTGATTTACATTTTTTTGTAGATGCCCGTGGCGAAGACAGTGGTAGCATTGGATACCTTTTTGTACGTATTGTTCCGATGGACATCGTACTCCATACAGGCTAATGTAAGTAGGGAGTGTTTAAGTTTCAACTGTGATTATTATAATTGGAAGGTTGATTATTTTGGGAATTTTATCTGAATTCGTGACTTTATTGGTCATTTCTTTAATGAAAATAATTTTAATTACATATTGTATATTTTGTAAAATTGCAGCTTTAGAGGTAGTAGTATCTATATTCTTAACTATTGCTTGGCGTGTGACTAAATATTTAGGAATATATGCCTTCCACCCCTTTGCTATAAAAATATGTTGGTGTTGAGCAATCATATCATTAGCAATTTTGAAATTGTCAAGATCTACTCGTACTCTGTTATTGCCAATTTTTTTTTAATATCTTTAATATTGTTTTTGTATTGGGGGAATGATTGGAATAAGAATCTTCCAAGGGCCATAGGATGAAGTTTTCCTATTTTACTGCTTTCATCACCCTCAATATAAATATAATACGGACCTTATGAAGACCGATTAAATAAATATTGATTTTTATTATAGTGATCTGTTACATTTTTGTTGTTACTAACTGTACTTGTTTCAGTTAAATTGTTTATAACTGGTATGTTGTTATGTACTTATTTTGTTTTTATTATTAGAAGTAATATTTTCAACATGTAGGACAATTTTTCATTTTGAGATGTAGTTGTCTCAAGTGAGGATTTGGTTAACTCACCAGTTGAGACCAAACCTACCTCCTGTTGTTCTTGTCTTTCGAAAAAACTATTGTTTGACTTATTTTGGTTGCCACCTCCTTCGAACATATCGCATATCTCTGTCTTTCACTCGTCTCGCCACCTATAAAGGTGAGCGAGACAAAAACATACTTATTTTTATACAACACAAAAATTTATTATTATAGGGTAAAAGCCCCCTTTGTGGAACGGTATCTAATACTGGAATAGTTTTGACATTTACATATTTATTTCTTTAATTAAGTAAGGAAACTTTAAATGCGAGGTGAATTTAAATTGAAAAACAATCATTCTATTAATAATAATTATGTAAATGTTAATAATTAGATACCGTTCCACAAAGGGGGCTTTTACCCTAATTAAGTTATGCAATAAAATTTAATTGATACACCAACAATTATATTTGCATGTTGTATTTGCATGTATCGGCAAGTAAGTAAAATGAGTATGAGCAAATGAAGCATTATGGGTCATCTTCACTGGCAAGTTTTACTCTACTAAGTCGCTCTCTGAGAGCACTTGTGTGCTGTGGACACGTTACCATAGAGCACTTGCTGCAAGTTTTGGCTCTCTTTGCAAGTACTCTATGCTTGCATGGACTTGCTAGTGTATGCGTACGACTTGGGAGAGTGACTTGCGAGAAGTCAGTTTTGAAATTTTTTCTTCAATTTTTTAGCTAAATATGTATTTATCTATGAACATAGGAAGTAATATACAATAGACAAAGCAATAAACCAATAAAAATAGATAAAAGGAGATATTTGGGTTTACGACACTTGTAATAAAAAATATTTTGTGTCAGAACATCGCCAATAAATACATTCAAAAAACGACTTGCAAAAAAATATCAAGATTTAGTGAACTGGCAGTTGCCTATATGAATTGAGTAGAAAAACTTGCACAAGTTAAATCTAAGATATTTTTTTCGCAAGTTTTTACAAAAATACATATTTTATATACATGTATACAACTCTGTTTGTGACAGTATGTGTTTTATACCTACAATACAAAGAGTGCCTTTTAGCGAATTTCCAAAACTGGAAATTCAGCTTTTACGCCAGGTGTCATGGTGCGACCTAAGCCCGGGACCATATCAGAAATATGTTTTGAGGTCCCTAGAATACGAAAATGATATTCACTAAAATTTATATATATATATATATATATATATATATATATATATATATAAACATTTTTTATGCATTTTACCTTTTACTATGGCTTGGTGTAAAAAAAAATTTGAAAAATTGCTTAATTCTGGCCAAAAACTCATTTTGTTGACAAAAAACGCCCGGAAAACCTACTTCTGGGCATTCGATGTGTCTGGCTAACGAACTCATCCAACGATGTGGAAAATCGAATTCGCACACAAAATTTCATAAGCATTAAACGTGTCGTTCGAGAGTTATCGCGAGGATACATATATATATATATATATATATATATATATATATATATATATATATATATATATATATATATATATGTATATATATATATATATATATATATATATATATATATATATATATATATATATAACAAAATGAGTTTTTGGCCAGAATTAAGCAATTTTTCAAATTTTTTTACACCAAGCCATAGTAAAAGGTAAAATGCATAAAAAATGTTTTTATACCGTTGCTCTAAATTACTTACTTTTCGAGAAAAACTAGGAAATATGTCGTTCTCCATTTCACTCGCACTCGCATTCTTTTTTTTTCTGTCTCATTTTTTGCGAGCTAAATTCGAAAAAAACCGCTTTATAAGTAGCGTGTCATGATTTTTTTAATCCAATTTAACGATTCGGCTATATTCTTTTTCTTTGTCAGTTAAATGTTTTTATAATGTATCTCTATTCCATTTTTTTTTAGATAAAAAATCACGGCGCAGTTTTTTATGTGATATGATCAGAATTTAGATGATGTTTACACCTTCCTAAAATTAATAAGAGTTTGCTACAATCGCATAAAAATTACGTTAAATCATATTCAAACAATAATATTTTTACGTAATTTTCTATCCAAATGACAATACTACGTTATAATTATATGTATAAACCCATCATTTTAGTGGTAAATAAATTTGCACATTCAGTTTTTTTTTTTTTTTTTTTTTTTTGACAACAAAACAAATAATTTTAAATTTTGACAAGTTGTATCATACATTTTTGAAAATTTAAATATTTTAAGGCAAAAATGTATTAAAGAACTGAAATTTGTTTAACAAAAACCATACATCTGCTCGTCTTACCTTAAAAATCTCGGAAAATAGAATATTTTTCAATAATTCAAAGCATATATGAGGTAATTTTCATGATATTTTTTTGAAAATTTCAAAATAGTAGGGTTACAATTTTTTTTTTTTTTAATTATTTTGTAGAATTTCGTAAACACACATCGTAACAAGTACTCGCCTTGAAAAAATCAAACAAGTGTTTAAAAAAAATACTATTTCTAAAAAAAAAATATTAAAATTATGTACAAATGCCGTCCTGACCAACTGATATATTGGAACCGATTTTGAGCAGCTGGATTTACTACAGGCAAAAGCTCATAGCGAATACACACATTTTTTAACATCCTTTTGAATTTTGTAATTCAATCATTACAAATAAAATCTAAATAAAAAAATCCATATGACCTGTTTTTTTCAATTTTCTAGCATCAAATCTAGCGATAATTAACTAGCGGGTGATTGTATCGACATTTTAATGTAAAATATAGTAATTTTAACCGGCTTCAAAATAACGTTTCGATTTTAACAATAAAAATATTTAAAAAAGTGTTTAAGTTCTGGCAAGAAAAAATATTAATGTGTTAAGTACTTGCTAGACTTATAAACTTTCATTTTCGTATACGCTTTCGGTTTCGGATATTTAATTATTTCGGATATCGGTAGTTTTAGTTACGGTTACGAATATCCATAACATCCCTAATGTAAATGTTTGTCAATCCAACTTCATCGAGAGAAAGTTAATTATTTACGATTGTCGGAAGAACACGTATATAAACATCTTTTTTATAAGTACGTATTATCATATAAACACATTTGGTTTGCAATTTTTTAATAATTAGTTTCTACGCTACTGAAATTATCTATCCATTTGAAAATTGGGACCCAGTGATGTACCTACATTAGCACTACAAAAGTGTGGGTGAAAAATTTCATTTTCACTTTTACTGAAATTATGTCATAAATTCATATTTTCAGAATTTATTCATTTGACAGAAAAATTCTAAATTATTAAAAAAGCCAAATAATTAATAACAATTAAAATAAAAAAAAAAAAATGTAGGTATTATATTTTATATGCACTTTAACTAAAATGTCAAATTTCACACGTTGTTAATTTTCAATTTCACTCAAAATACGCTTAAAAATCAAAACTTAAAGTTTATAACATTCACAATACGTGTAGAGTGTCCATACGTCTCGGTTTTCCCGGATTTGTCACGGTTCTAGCTCCGGTGTCCCGACAGACTTTTGACTTCGATTTGTTCCGGTTTTTCAAACTACTAATTTTTTATTTTCATCATCTAATAAGTACACAATTTTTCATTTTAAATAATGAATAGTTCAGTATCATATTAAAAGATCAACAGTAGATTCATTTACAACCAAACCTAAAAATATTTTAAAAAAATTAATTACTAATTAAATTTTCCAAGTTTTTTCGATTTTACCTTAAACACGAACTTCCAAAAAAACATTTTCTTTTCTTAACTTTCCATCATATATGTATCTACATAAATAAATTGTAATATTATTTTGCTTGCTTCTATGATACTAAAGTTCCTGAACAATTAAAAATTAAAATGACTGGAATTTTATTCGAACTTTTAAATAAAGTAGTTAACTAACGCGGACACTTGATAGCGCCACAATACAGAAATTGTCAACATTTAAATGTTCATGTTTTAATACATTTTTCTTGAAAATAAAATTGTCTAAGAAGCTCACTTTCATAAGAAATTTTATAAAAATTTAAAAAATATATATTTCCTAGAACAGGGGGCGATTTATTTTGAAAAAAAATTAATATTTTAAATAAAGAGCCATTAATAGGTAATCTATACATATAATACAAATGTAACGAGACCGTTTCTGTATAGGGAATATTTTTTAAAAATTGTGCAGATACTGTAAATAGTTATCGATGTAGATATCAAAAAAGCGATTTTTAAAATTTTTGTCTGTCTGTCTGTTCGTCTGTTCACGCATCACACAAAAACTACTGGATGGATTTTAATGAAATTTGGTGTGCTGATAACTTATTACCCGGATCAACATCTAAGATACTTTCTACTTCGAGAAAATGTCTCATTCCCACGGGAAAATGGAAAAACCATGTTGAGCATGTGCATACAGTACGCAAAAACTATTGAACGGATTTTGATGCAATTTGGTGTGGTGATAACTTATTACCTGAGTCAGCATCTCAGATACTTTTTATTTCGGGAAAGTGGCTCATTCCCACAGGAAAATAAAAAAACTTTTTGAGCATGTGCACATATTACGCGAAAACTATTGAACGGATTTTTATGAAATCTGGTGTAGTGATAACTTATTACCTGCGTCAACATTTAGGATACTTTTTATTACGGGAAAATATTTCCTTCCTTCTGGAAAATACAAAAATTATTTTGCTTATGTGCATGTATACTTAAAACTATTGTTCTATGCGAATGCTTTATAATTACTATACTTATATACTTGTCATTTATTAAATTAAATTTACCATAATACAAAATTTCTGGAGACTAACTCTATTTTAAATTAATTTAGAAATTTCGAAAATTTAAGTGCCTATATTTTCGAGAAATTCATTTTGGGATGAAACTTGTTATATTTATAGGATAGATACTAGTTTGGGATGCAGATATAATAAAACAATAAAACGTTGGAAGTCCAAAAATTTTGTATGAGTTCTCCAGTCAGACACGTCCGATTCCAAAAACCTCAAAAAAATGAGTTTTTTGCAAACAATTTGCCAAAATTTAAAAGTTTTTCCAATTTTTTTTACATTGTGGTAAAGAACCAAGAAAATCACAGAAAATACATTTTGAACCATTATTCTAGGTAAGCGGGTTTTCGAAAAAAAGTAACTTTTATGATTGGAAATTCGCTATGTTATGCAGATGCTGCGACAGGGGTATTTATTTTTTTATTCAATGTATTTACAAAGTAGTAATAAAATATAAATGGAGATGCATTTATTGTGAGAAGCAATTATCAGTGAAGAGTTTGAAAAATAATAACAAAATAATTAAAAAAAAAAAAAAGAAACTAACAATACTGCAATGTTGGTAATGCTGATTATTTCAAATAATATTTGAATTTCCTTTGTCAGAAGTGTCGTGTCAGAATAAGCAAAGGAATTATTTCTTCAACAAAATTGAATAAAAGTAAAAAATTTTTTTGGTAATTTTTATGGCTACAAATTTCAAAAAACGAGGTAAAATATACAAGAAAATTTGATAAATAATTAATTTTTTTAAAATTTTGTTTTAGGTTTCTTGCTATTTAAGTTAAATTGAAAACCATTTGTGAAATGTGACATTATGAATACGGTACTTGACTGTATTCAAAATTTGTTTTAAATGTTGAATAATTTTATGTATTATCCTTAAATATATTCAATTTTAGTAGTGACAAATAAAAATGTTCTTTAGTTATTTAAAAATTCGATTTTAAAAATTATAAATTTTTAGTCTTCATTTAAATGATTAAAAACGCAGTGATATTTGAAAATGACGTCATTTTTTATAGCAGATTTTATTAGTGTAGTTACGTATTGTCTATGACAAATTGAATTTTCATTGTGACATTTTTATAATTCTAATTGACCAAGAGAAGTTGTTTTTCTTTGTAATTTATTTTGAACTTTTTGGTTTGCAATTAATTTTGCACTCAAAAAAGATTGATGGAAGGAATACGTCGTCACTTAATACGTAAAATATCCTTATCAACTTGTTTTAAATATTATGTTAAAAATGCTTTTATTTTTTGCTACAATTTTAAAGTTACGTCAGACTGTTTTCTTAAAGTGCATTCAATACTTGTAGGGCTTCATGAAAATCTTACAGTGATAATAAATGAAGAAGATAACAAAGTAGAAAGTTGTAAATACCACTAAAACTGAGCATGATGACTGCTGAATATTGTGTACAAATTTGAAACCATGTTGGCAAGTGTTCACATGAATGAAAGCGACATCTGTTTGAGTTAAATCGTGACGTCATTGCATACGTGACTACGCCAAGTCGTTTTTCCCGCCAATTTGTACATTTAAAATTGAACAATGGTTTTTTTGAAGATTTTTAAAAATTTAACACAAATGAACTAATTTATACGTAAGAACAAAGCATTTAGAATCATTTCTCAATTGCAGTCAAGTACCCTATTGTATCAAATTGGATTTTCTTTGGATTTTTAAGCATATCATTTTTAAGTGAAGAAATATTCGAGTTTTGTAATTTTCAATTGAAAAAAGTTCAGTGACATTAATGTGTTGTTAAAAGTAATATTTGACAGTCAAAATTTATATAAAATAATGAGCTTCTGTAATAAAATTTATAACACTAGTGTAAAATCTTTTTATTTCTATATGTGTCGTCCAATTCCAAAACTCGTTAAGGACATAATCTCAAATTTTACAGTAAGTTGAAAAAACGTATTATTTTTCTTCCAGTAGTTATATTAAGTTGAAAAAATTGTTATTTATGCGTTACATTATTTAATTTTACTGTATGTTAACGTATGAAACCATACAGCAATAGTTAATTGGAAAAAAAAAATAAAAATTGTTGGATATAACCTGTTTTGGATCTGTCATTAGGACATACCGAGTTTTGGAAATGTTTTCTCGTCAAAATGGCAGTCAGACAATAAAAGAGATACACAGAAAGTATTTCAAAGAGAAGATTTTACTTTCATTATTAAGAGTACAAATCAAATTAACCTAAATGCTGTATTTTATTTATTAGAAATGTCTTTAATTTCCTTTTCCACAAGGAATAAGTCAAAAAATTAACTACCTAAAACATCTTCTTCGCTGGGAAAGAAATATATTATGGAAAAAAAAAATGTGTTAAAATTTTTATGCATAACGATGTATGTCTGCATTCATTTTAATTTTGTCAAATAAAAAAAAAATTGAATGTGCAGTAGTATTATAATTGAATATATTGTGCATACCATACATTGTACAAAATTATTAAGAATATAGTCAAACGCGAGTAGCTAGTTTGGAGAGTTCTAGAGCCTCCTCCTCTCCTCCCGATTTTTTGAGTGACCTTGGCAGGAAGCAGTTCTCTTATGCGTGTTCCTGCGCCCAACCTAACGGAACCCTGGTGAACTTAGCTTAACCTAAGAATTATACTTTTCACTAATAGATGGCGCTGTTGGTCTGGATACTAGAGAACCCTGTAGTAAATTTGAAAAATTGTCAATAGATGGCATTGCAGATCCTGGGGTAGTTATGCTTTTCACTAATAGATAGCGTTGTTAGTCTGGATACTAGCGACCTCTGTAGTAAAATTAAATAATTATTAATAGATGGCACTCAAAACCTTTAATAGTTATACTTTTCACTAATAGATGACGCTGAACACCAGCGAACTCTGCACCTAGATTCAGAATTCAACCTGAAACAGGTTTAAACTTGTCTGTGCTTGTAACGTCATTAGAAGACATATTCTATATTTGTTAATAAACTGGTTTTGACTTCTATCATTATATACTCCTCAAAACAAAATAAGGGTCACTTGAAAGTTTGTATTTTAAAACTGATTTATGTTGATCCACGTCAAAATAACTTTTCTAAATGACTGTTGCTATGATATTAAGTGGTTGAGTAAATGATAACAGTTAGGTTTAAGTGATATTATTGTTGAGGGGAAGATTTAAACGTTTTTCTGTCTCGCACAGCGTCAAGTGGTTAGTTTTACTTATTTTTTTGAATTTGATTTTAAATCAGTTTGCGCTAGATTAATGATTGCTGAAGTTGTTTTTTGAAGTTTGGCGTGTTATTCAATCATTTATTTTTACAATGCCGAGAATTCGACACCATATGGACGAAGCTACTGCTACCAGAGCCGTAACGATGATTGAGGGTGGTCAATCTCAACGTTCCGTGGCTCTGCAGTTGGGTTGTTCACGAAGGGCTATTCAAAATGTTTCGGTATCATCAGACCGGTAGTGTAACTCGGCGCCGTGGCTCAGGAAGAGTTCGTGCTACCACTGCCCGTGAAGACCATTACATTCGACTGTGTGCACGACGTGAGCCGACTGTTACCGCAGATACTCTGCAAAATCGCTTACATCGATCTACTGGTACTGTTGTCTGTAATCAGACCATACGAAATCGTTTGCATGAAGACCAATAACGTTCAAGAAGACCAGTAATCCGTACCAAACTGACCGGAGCGCATCGTGCAAACCGTTTAAGATTTGCACGTGAACACCTTGAATGGGGCTTGGAGGAATGGCGTCACGTACTCTTCACGGATGAGTGCAAGCTGAAGTTTTTTAGTGATGATCGACGTGTAAGAGTGTGGAGAAGAAGTGGGGAAAGGTTTTCTGATCGTCGCATTTATGAACACGACAGATTTGGCGGTCCTAATGTCATGGTCTGGGGTGGAATTAGTTTGCAAGGCAAAACTGAGCTTGTTTTCCTGAACGAGGGTACTGTAACGGCTCAAAATTACATCGAACAGGTTGTCAGACCCCATGTGATCCCCTTTGCACAACGAGCGGCCGACGGATTTATCTTGATGCAGGATAATGCCCGAGCGCATACCGCTCGAGCGACGACAACTGTCCTTAGGGAGGCTAATATACAGGTTTTACCGTGGCCTGCAAATAGCCCTGACTTGAACCCAATAGAACATCTTTGGAATCAATTAAAACGGCGAGTTAGAGCAGCCGGAGAGGATGTGCACACTCAACAACAACTGATTGATATCTTGAGAAGATGTTGGGAGGAGATTCCTGATGAAACCGTTAGGCATCTTATTGAAAGCATGCCGAGGAGGCTTCAAGAATGTGCTTTAAAAAGGGGAGGGGAGGGCATACTAGACGATTTAATAGACAGTTACAATTCACGAAAACAAAAATAAAAATGATACCGCGTGATGTAATACCAAGCAAGGGGAAATTGCTATATAAAATATGGTGATGATGGTCCGGAGCAGTTTCAATATCCCCCACCATCATGGAGCAGCATATAATTATGATGATGATGATGGGCCGGAGCAGTTTCAATTTTCTGGCGAAGCAATATCGAGTGAAAACACAACAATGAACGAAGATCTTCAACACCATAAAATAGTGGTGGGATCCATGGCTAGAACTCGATTGTTGAATAAGATGTTGGATAAAGCCATCCGATTATCTGATTTGGAGATGATCCGATCCATAGCATCAAGAGATCGTGATATTTTTTATCCTGCAAACATCAGCTATTGAATGGGGTTCAACTGTGGAAACTTTCGATCATCTATTCATATTTACCTTTGATGAATCTGATATTGAAGAAGACCGCCTAGATGGATTCGATACGCTGGCATATTTTCTTACGTTGTGGATGCGAAAAACGATAACATATGCTCGTCCGGAAATGCTGGATCGTATATTGAAACTTGTGGAAGAACATGATATTCCTCGATTGTATTTCAATCCAAAGTGCGTAGAAGAAGACGGTGAATTGTTGAAGTGGATCTTGCAGAACATTGAAAAAGGCGAAACCAATCAATCAGTACTCCTGGGCTGGGAAAGTGGTCCGGATACGGGAGCGTGGCCGTCGACTTACAAGATTACTTAGATATATACAAAATTTTACAAACTAATTTTAACATTTAACATGTTTTTTTGAAAATTTTTCAACATGTATTTTTTTTCTGATTTCAATATTTTTAAAATGTATTTTTGATTTTTTAATAAATAAATTTTAAATTAATAATGGCCATTATTATTTTTTCTTTAAGCTGAATCTTACAAACTACTTAATAAAAACTTAATAAACACAGCTTAATAAATTAACAAAACTAACAAAATATTTACTATAACTTATTTATTTTTTTGTTAAGTTATATTAAATATTTAATATAACTTAACAAAATATATATATATATATATATATATATATATATATATATATATATATATATATATACAAAATTCACAAAATATTTACAACTTAACAAAAACATATATACAATACAGTAGAACCTGTTTAAGTTGAACACCCGCGGTGCAATCAAAAACTGTCCAACATAAACAGGTGTCCAACATATGCAAAATACCAAAATCATCTACGCTTAGTAATTTTAAGGTTAACACTAATTTAGAATATAATGCAAAATTAATTATTTTTAAAGTAATACATATACACACATCTACGTATCAATATTTATTGAAATAAACTATCGAATAACAATCGTAATACATACATATTATAGATATTTAAACATTATCTTTCGTAAAAAAATCACTTATCTTAGTTTGTTTGGATACAATTTTTAGGAAAATTTTGCTTTCTAATTTGCTTTGAATTTTGAATAAATCTTCTAACAGTTCGCATGGGTTTTCAGTTAAATACTTAATGGCGGTATTTATACCGTTCAAAGCTTCTTCAGGGGTTGCTGGTTTCTCCGCTACTTTCTCGCACTCGTCACTAGATTCTTCGATTTCTTGTTCCTCGTCTAGTTGTAAAACATGTTGAAGAACGTCTTGATGTGTATTGAAGACATGATCGTGTACCTCCAAGTAGGCATCGGCGGTGATCATTTCTTCAGCAGTCTGTAACTGATTTTGAAACTCTGGAGGTAATAATTTAATTGCATCGCGAAGTTCTGAATCAGGGTCTTCATTATGATCCCCTTCATTTGCTTTTGGAATACTAAAACCAGCTCGTCTAAAACACTTAACAATTGTTTCCGTAGATACAGCTTGCCATGCTTCGCTGATCCATCGAATTGCATCCAAAACCGTGACTGAGTTGATAAATTCCTTGTGGTTGTTAGAAATTTCAGATTTAGCAACTAAACACATAAGCAAACTTTTGCGGTAATAAGCTTTCATTGTTCGAATCACGCCTTGATCTAGTGGCTGAATTTCCGATGTTAGATTTGGCGGTAAATAAAGAGTAAATACAGTTTTACGAATTTTTCGTTTTCGTTCGGCGCTGCAATTCTTTTCGTAAGCTTTCAAAATTTCGTCTTTACGTCACGTGTAAAATACATGAATGTCCAACGTTTCGGTCACGTGTAAAATACATGAATGTCCAACGTAAACAGGTCAAAATATCAAAAATCATTTTAAAAAACTGTCCAAATTAGACAGGTTTCCAACATATAGAGGTGTCCAACTTATAAGTATTAATATGCATTTAAAACAATGTAATTTCGCCAGGCCAATTGAAAAGTGTCCAACTTGAGCAGGTGTCCAGTATACAGAGGTGTCCAACTTGGCAGGTTTCACTGTATTAACAAAAATAAAAGTCTTTTATTTTATAGTGCCCCTATGGGAGAGTTTTGAGTCTGTTGTTGGGTACTATGAACCGTTTGTCGTCATCGTTTGAGAGCGCGGTCTTATTCACTAAGTGAGTGTATAACCGATGTTTCAAACTATGAAATACACTCATCTGTTTATATAACACTACACTAGGGTCTTTGCTCATAACACAATATAGTCTTTAACGTCCATTTCGTTCTTTATCACATCTTTTTTAACTCCTTTAAGTTTTTTAATTGGCGGCACATCACCGTCTGTCACTATACAATAGGATTTAGCTTTGATAGCAATAAACTGTTTAATTATGGTTCCAGAACACTCATCTTTAAATTTTCCGAGCACTTTTTTATTTAATCGAGGCAGTCCATAAACGTTATCTGCGGCATAGTCACTTGTGTCAAAGTACTCACTAATGTCAGACTTAATGTCTACCTAAAAATCGTCCGTCTGTATTTGGTATATAAAACTATCGGTATCCATGTACAATAAATCCACTTTGTCATTGTACTTTGGTTTTATATAAACATAGTGGAAATCGTACATTAAAGTCTTGGATAACTCGAGAACACTAAATCCTACGTAAATCGGTTTATCATACTTCAGTTTCAAACGGTTCATTTGTATATCGACTAGATTTTCATTGATAATTGAACAACTGTGAAAGTTCGGTCTGCTTGTCAAATTATTAGCACCCAACTCTAGCCGAATATTCCTCCAGTGTGTGATTAACCGCACATCAACACGTTTGTCGACATTCTCCATTGTTTTCCCGAAAACACTATTATTTTTTAGCTTGAAATAGTCCTTTTTAAAGCTATTTGTTGCCTTAGAACGAAGCTCGGTGTTTAAGTCAATGTATTTTTTTAGCCACGAAGATTGTTTAAACTGGAGCGCGCGATGTATTTTTTTCAGTTTAAGTCTGTATTTTAGTCACTGTTTTAAACTGCACTAAAGAAACTATTTTCTTTTACCGTATTATCGACCCGGATCACAATATGGATTCCTATAGAATGGATCAAAAATTCATTACAAGAACGTTCTCAGTAACTTTTGAAAGTTCTAGAAGTAGTAGTAGCGATAATGAAACCCGCGAAAGGGTGAAATTAGAATTGTTTCGAATTTACCTAATCTATGGGCGATCTGTCCGAACGTACCTGGTGTCTCAAAAGTTGACAGGTACCGGGTGTCTCAATTTTGAAAGGTGATGTTGTGTAAATGTAATTACGAATTATATTATTAATTGTATTATCTCACATTGGCTATTTATTTATTTATTTATTTATTTATTTTATTTTGTTTCACATTTCGTTCTTTTTTTGTGTGTGTTAGTGAGTATAACGTGCAACGTTACAGCTGCGCACGTTGGTATTCGTCATCGCTGATATTTGATGATTTTAGACTGCTATGGAATGCCGCTTTTGGTGGTAGAGCGCGTTTAACTAGTCGTTCAACACTGTTAACGTATTCATACGGGAATATTCCTTTTTGTTTTATTAAATTAAAGAGGCGGTCTTCTGGAAATGCTCGGCGAACTGCTCCGGCTTTAAATTATCAGCAAGTTTATCTAAACTGCTCGAAATAAATCGAAACGAATCGATAAAACGTAACTGTTTTAATTTTGAATTTTCCAGATTGTTCATCGTCATCACCATCATCATCAATATCTTCCACTTTTTGATTGGTGTCACCTGGTAGATATTTCGTGAAAGAGATATAACGTTCTTTGTTGTTTGGTATAACATCGATTCGTTCCTTGGAAACGCCGAATTCGCGGACGATAAAATGTGCATCATACCCTGATAAATTATGAAAGACGATCGGGATGAATTTCGGCAGTCTGTAAGACGATTTCACTCATTACATGCGACGCCTCGAAATTCACCCGTCAGATGGTCATGATCCCGCACGCGATCTTTTCGCAATACATTTCCACATATAAAATAGGTTCTTGCATTTGTAAACTGTGCTTTTTGAGCTGGTGTTAATAGCTTCATCGGTATGTTTTTCTGTAAGATTTTATGCAGTCGTTGGGCTTCATCTTCTAATTCTTCAATAAAAACCTTTGAGCAATTCGGGCCGCGATATGTCTCAAATTTATTCAAAGATTCATCATAGCATCATACGAGCATTTTATATAATATGCGAAGCTGAATGTTTCGTGGATATGCGTGGTGTTTGTAAACGATCCATCGAAATTTGGTGCGCATGTATCGCATGGCTTCAATATTGATTCAATGTCCACATAGATGGCAAATGGGACGCGCAGCTGCTTGGCATAATTTTTGAATTTCAAAATGCTCTCTTCCCCAGGGCTTGGTATAATAGTGCGGACTTTGTTACAATCTTCTTTTGAATGCTCGAGAAGCCGTTTTTCCGTTCTGAAAAATTGTAGGCATCCATCACATAACCATGTTGATCCATCTTGCCTTGAAAGTTGACGTCCAATGAGCCGACTCAAGTGCTTTATCCAGCAGTAGTGACTGGTTTCGCCATTTTCAATATACAGGAGATTAATATGAGTATTCTTTTTATTTTTTGTGTAGTGCAGTGGTCCAACAATACTCTTTTCTTCCAGCCCATAAACATTGACGCTGATGTTGTTCAAAGATTCAAATAACTGTATATCGTTGATCTTCATTGGGAACTCAATATCATCGAACTTTAATACTGATGAGTAATGAGGGTATGATGCAACTCGGTTTGAACTTAGTTCAGCAGGATACAAAGCTGATGTTATCGCCCATGCAAAACACGCCTGGTCTTCATTCTGCACATTAACGACCGCCTTTTTTCTCTTGATCCATGTTGGTAATTCGATATATGATGAAGCCCGAAGAGGATTATATTTGTTTACGTTTATTTCCAGACAGAAGACTTCTAACAGCGACCACCCGCTGTCTCTCTCCTGAAATTCCTCGCTCTTGCGCACTACAGTTGACACCATGCTTTGATAAATTTCCTCCATGTTGGTGGATTCCGAAACAGTAGTATTTTTAGTGTTGAACGACCTTACATCCGGAGTAGATTATCTTCTTTGTCGAATTTCGCATATAATCCAAATAATTCGAAGTTAGTTTTAAATGATGTATGCGTCGCCAGCTCCATATGCAGCAGTTGAATCACATTTTCTTTAATCTCATCTAAAAATTCCTCAATCGACTGGAAGTACTCGGGAATTTTCACCCGATAAGTAATTATTCCGTTTTTAAATGCGGTGCTTATCGTTTCCATATTCACGTTTTGAGTTCCCTGGCATAATTTATTGTTATGGGCCGCACTGCGCAAATGTCCATTAAATGATAATACTAGTACGTCTAAATCACATACTCCACAATGCTTCGTCTCTCGATCTACCATTAATTTTTTCGACTGACCGCCATTTTGTTCATCAGGTGGACGCTTTCGTGAAATGGGACCGCTGCCAGTAGAGGGCTGATTAAGCTCGGGATCGGTGTTACATGAGGGTTGGCCGTGCTCCTTAGGCATGTGCTGCTTCAAACCGCTTTCAACATATTTGCCGCCGTAATAACATAATACAGCCCCCGTTGAATGGATTTTTATTAGATGGCGGCGTAAATTATCCGTTCTCGAAAATGTTTCCCCACAATGATTACATTTCAAGGATGAGCCATTGTCGCCATTGCCTTCATATCCCTCGTTAAGTTGTCTCGACGGCTGAAGGTTGATCTGCACATTTCACATTTAAACAATGCCATTTTCCCTAAAATTTCACATAAAATTTGTTTAGTATTCGCGAAATATTTAAATTAAAAATGAAATTTTTTAACATTAAACAAAATTAAAAACGAGAAATTAAATTTGAAAAATATTGACTAGTTAAAACAACACTACATTTTCTATTTTAATATTTCAAAAATAACTGTAATTAGTTTTAAGTTATTGCATACAAAAATTTCCAAAAAAATTTCAAAATAAAAGCTAATAAATTAATAATAAAAAAATGTTTCTTACTCACCGATACTGTTAAATTAAAAAAAAAAAAACACAAAAACAAGAAAAAAACAAAAACAAAGAAAACAGAAAAACAAAAAACACACAAAAATTTGTTCTTAGTTCACTAAATTAAATAATTCAACTATAATAATTAAACAAAACAAATACTAAATATTAAAAAAAATTAAACTTTAAAAACATTAAAATAAAATAAAACTGACTTTAAAAAAATTCACAAAAAGCAATTCGGTAGCACGGAGCACACTGTATTCACAAGGTTGTAATACACAATATCTGTAAAAGCACTTAGCCTCATCTATTTATACGATCAAATTGCTGACGTCATCATATTTGAAGGTTGCGACATACCAATGTCATGCACGTGGAAATAAAAATTACTTTGTAATGATATACATATGTATAAATTTCAAAGTGACCTTCGAGACAGGATGCATCGGTGGCACTTTTTTCTTAAAGTACGTGACATTTTCTACTTTTTAACGCAAGTATCATATTTCAATGTCGCGACATACTGACGCCGCGCACATGCAAACAAAAATTGCTTTGTAAGCATGTATGTATTAATTACAAAGTGGCCATTGAGGCCGGATGCTTATTAAGAAAAAAGTTATCATTTGTGCAGTTGCATCCATAAGTTGAGATAATTTTTTTATTTTCTGATGGTCCCTATTAATAAAGTGTAATAGTATTTTTATCATACGCATTTCAAAACTTGCTAGCATATATAATTATTTTAGACTTTTAAGAATGGGATATAGATAAAAAAGATTGATTTTCTCTACAATTTTTTTTTTTGCCAAGTATAGTTACAAAATAAATATAATATTAAAACTCATAAACTTTTTTCCAATGCTTCAAAATGTTTGTCAAAAAATTTTTTTCATTGTTGTTGACGGTCCCATTGTTGGAAATTTTGGAAATTGCTTTTAGCTCGAGAATTTTTAAATTGTTTTAAATATTAGGATATATTTTACTGCTAAGCAGGTTCTACTGTATTATCTAAAAAAAAGTAAAAATCAGAGCAGGTTCTACTGTATTTATAAACATCTCATTCAGTGGTACAACCTGGTACCACTATCAGTCCACGTATTAAATGCATGTGAGAAAAAAATTTCATCGCCAACACATAATTACATATTGGCCTTGAAGAATGCACGTATAACGGAAGTATCATATTTCAATGTCGCGACATACTGACGCCGCGCACATTCAAATAAAAATTGCTTTGTAAGCATGTATGTATTAATTACCAAGTGACCTTTGAGATGGAATGCTTATTAAGAGAGAAATTATCATTTGTACAGTTGCATCCATAATATGCGAACACTTAATATTTTTTTTATTTTCTGATGGTCTTCATTAATAAAATGTAATAGTATTTTTATCATACACATTTCAAAACTCGCTAGCATATATAATTATTTTAGACGCTGACAAATTATCTTCTAGTGACGTCCGCATTAAGTACAGACAAGTTTAAACCTGTTTCAGGTGGAATTCTAAATCTAGGTGTAGAGTTCGCTAGTATTCAGACCTGCAGCACCATCTATTAGTCAAAATTATAACTATCAAAGGTTTTGAGCGTCATCTATTGATAATTTTTCAAATTTACGCACAGAGTTCGCTAGTGTTCAGACTAGCAGCACCATCTATTAGTGAAAAGTATAACTACCCCAGTATCTGCAATGCCATTTATTGACAATTTTTCAAATTTACTACAGGGTTGCCTAGTATTCAGACCAGCAGCGCCATCTATTAGTGAAAAGTATAATTCTTAGGTTTAGCTAAGTTCACCAGGGTTCCGTTAGGTTGGGCGCAGGAATACGCATAGGACAGCTGCCCCTTGTCAAGGTCACTCAAAAAATCGCGAGGAGAGGAGGAGGCTCTAGAACTGTCCAAAACTATCTACTAACGCGCATAAACTTACGTTAAAAGTGTTATTGCTTCAATGTGATTTGACGTAATTTTTATGCAATTGTACCAAAATGTTAATAGTTTTAATTCCGTGGTAACACAATCTACCACCTCTCACATAAAACAAATTTCCGTGATAATTTTTTTCAGAAAAAATGGAAAAAGATTTATACAAAATCTTATTCAGCTGAGAAAAATAAAATATAGCTAAATCGCTACCTTGGATTAAAGATACCATGACATGGCACTTATAAAGCCTTTTTTTTCGAATGTAGCATCGCAAAACATGAGACAAAATAATTTGACTGTGAGTGCGAGTGTAATGGAAAATGATTTCTTCCAACATATTTCTTAATTTTTCTCAAAAAGTAAATAACTTGCAGCAATGGTTCAAAAACATTTTTTACGCATATTGCCTTTTACTGTTGATTCGTGTAAAAAATTTTAAAAAATTGCTTAATTCTGGCAACTGGCAAAAAACTCATTTTGCTGACAAAAAATGCACGAAAAACCTACTTCTGGGCATCCGACGTGTCTGGCTAACGAACTTAGGCGAGCCAATTCAGTTTTCAGTAAGCTCACCAAATTTCATAAGCATTTTCAACACACACACACACACACATACATATATATATATATATATATATATATATATATATATATATATATATATATATATATTGTGAATATCATTTGTACCAGTTTTAGAAATTCGCTAAAATGAATTATTTATAAAATTAAGAAAAATGAAAAAATTTATTAATGTTTGTAATATTCAAATCCATTCTGTCGGTGTTTACAAAGCAATGATGCCATAAAATCATAAAAATAGGTAAATTTGAGTAATAGTACTATTTGCCCAGTAAATATATATATATATATATATATATATATATATATATATATATATATATATATATATACATTTATAAAAATACATTTATTATTAGAGAATACTTGCTGACTATAGGGCCATTTCGCCGGTTTGCCGTCTAGGTTAAATATTCATTCATTTTATTGTACCTACTGTTTCAAACAAATAAGACAGAATAGTAATATAAAAACAGATAATCGAGTATATTTGTATTTATTAGAAAATTATTATAATTATTATCAAAATACTTATTTGACAAAGTTATGTCTCTAAAAAAAAGTTTCCAAATCAATATAGAAGGTCTAAGAAGGAAGGTAAGAGAGCCTAAATGAGTACAAACATTTGCTTTTTATTAAAATTAATTTCTTTATAACAATCCTTATCCTAAATCGTGGTCGAAAACTAGCGAAATTCGTATATTTATCATTATTATTTTTTTTTATATAAAAACAATGAACGTAATTAGTTATCATTTTATTTACACTTAAAATACAAAATATAAGTAATAAATAAAAAAATATAATTCATTAACATTGAATTAATAGAACATATTATTTTTATTATGTCACGAATCTATCAACTCCACTAATTGGACGAAAACCGGTGAAATGACCCTATGTACAAAACTTGCAAATAAAAAATAATTTATGCGTACACGTTGTCGCAAGTCCTTACATAGGCGACCTCTGAGAGTAACTTGCGAAAGAATACTTGAAAAAAATATGAAATACGTGGACACGTCTGTGCAAGGAGTGTCTGAAAAAACTTCTGCAAGTGACTTGCATGTGTACACTAAGCATTAGGAAGTCTGTTGAGAAAAATAAGAAATAAGTACAAAGAGATATGTACGTAAAATAAGCAATAAGTACGATGAGACTTTTTTAGGATACAGGCCATTGTTTTTAATAATTTTATTCCATATGCGTGGACAGATTTTTGCAGTGTAAGCCCACTATAATTATTAACTGATTTTAAAAAAATTAAATGAATGTATGTACTTAATGGAGAAAAAAAAAATAAAAAAATTAATATACGAGTATTTCATAAAAATAGTTTCATATCTTTAACCTTTTCTCACAGTCGCCGCTTAACTCACACCTCACACGCACGCTTGTATACACATCCATCCTATTTATCTCAAGAGTATTGTCAAGATTTTTTTTTCTTTATCATTAATTACCAAATAGGAGCTCTGGCTGGTTATAAATGGATATGACTAAGAAATACTTTGTTGCTTCTCTCTGTTATTTGTTTATAAATACAATTTGATAAGGGTATGACGTCGCTGTTTTTTTTTCCATAATTTGACAAGAATTTATTACTCGAAATTTACCACTGCAGTGAAAATTGATAATAGAGTTTTTTTATTGTCGGAAGCTAACGGAAAATAGATATTGGTCATGATATTTCCTTAATAATAGAGTTGTTTCGAAATACAGGAATACTGCTGATATGATACTAATTATTACTAAGAGTACCCATCAGTACTCACCGCAATACATAGCTGCACTGGCTGCACATAATTTAATTATTTTATTATTTTATAAGTCTCATAACTTCTGATCTTAAAATGTCTACAATATTTTCTTTTTGTTGCAGTAGGCCAATTGCAAGTATTTTTTGTAAAGAAACTAGAAAATGCATAATACGAAACAGAAGCCATGCAAGAATTAACAAAATATTTGGTAAATTGATGAATAGACAATTATTAGCTCGTAAATAAAACAACATGACTGGTTTTAAATATAAATATTTGACTCAAGAGACCACTTATTTTGAGCCGATACATTCAAATAATTCAAATGACACAAATTGTGTTTACATAACATTGAAGAAGCCAATACGAGGAAAGGGCTCTATATTGTACTAGGACTAGATTTAACGGAAGGAGCAGAAACTTGGATGAACTTGCGCTCATTTTTGCGGTAAATACAAAAAGGAATTAGCCTATAGGGTAAACGAATCTCGAAAGAGAATAGACTTTTGTCTAATGGTGCACTACTTGGGACTCGCAATTGAAAAAATTAGTTACACCAATTAATTAGCTTCGCTATCTTGTCTCGTAATTGACAAATACAATAGCGTCTGGATCTTGGTATTGATATGCAGATATTTATATAAATATTTCGTAGATAAAGTTGTTACGTGCTTCGCAGTTTCCGTAATACATAAGACTAGAGTCCCTAATTTGAAGTGGGAAGTTTTAAAATTTTTTTTTCAATTGAAAAATTTATGCCTTACAATATGCAAGAACATATCAACTGTATGCCTTGCAATACGCACGAACACACCCAATAGATACATGCGATATGAAATTGTATATGCGTAGTGATTTTTCTCCGCGCAGTTGTTCACTCGTACAAGTTAATGTCTGATAATGGAGGGTATATAAGCTCCGTGAAACCAATTTAATTTACTTTTTCATTTGAAATTTTGTGCTTCTTTGGTGCTTTCTCCGTACAGGTATATGAAATTTTAATTTATTTAAACATTTATTTTTTTCATCGTTGCTTTGTAAAAGTACTTGTAATTTGAAAATGTGGTTACGTATAACCTATTGAATGTTTTATTGTAAATTTTTTTGTGAATGTGCATTTAAATGAACTTTCTTCGTACAGCTTTCTTCATTCAATTTACAACTATGGTTGAATAGTTGAAGATTTTCCAAAACACACTTTTATCAACAAAATGGGACACCTGAGATTGTGAATTTTTTGGCCGTTGGAAATCGTAATTCATATGAAAGTTTGTCATCAGAAAGTTATTCCCGAATTCAAATGTACCATTGGTGATGAATTATTATGCTTGAATTTCGGCCTGAATTAGTTCATACGTTCCTGCCTTTCAACATCTGCAATTTACTGAGATAAGTGTTACGTTTAACATTTTCCTAGTGAAAATTTTCCACGTGTTACGTTATACCTACTTGTTTCAACCGGTTCTAATTGTGTTAAAACTCAGGAACGTTAAGTGCGATTACATAACGAACTAATTTAGATTAGTAACTCAAAATTTTCTTGTATTTTCCTTATTGTAATATTAATTTAGTTCATTTTACTTCAATCTATTCAGCTAAAATATGATACTAAGCGCTTGTCAGGTTTTTTTTAAGGAAATATTTAAATAGGTTAATACGATTTAAATTTATTTGTAATGAATTTGTGTGTACGGTAAATTAGTCCACCTGCACCTTAAATTTCTTCTATTTTCTTAATTATTCTCTTATTCTTTCTATTTCTTTTAGCTACATATATCGCAGGCTGGCTAATTTCAGTGACTTTAATGGTTATGAAATTTTTCTCTATGTAAATCATTTTTTTTTAGTCAAACAACCACATTCTTAAAAACAGATTTTGAAATAATCTAAATTATTTAAAAATTGTTAAACCAGTTTTTTTTAATAATATGGCTGTACCTTGAATTAATTTTTAATTTTATAAAATTCTCATTTTATTTGTCTGAATTTCATTATTACAGTTTCATGATTCGAATTTCATTATTACTTTTTTGAAGAACCATACACACTCTGGGAAATATATTTTAAAAATATTTATTAATAATAAAATTACTAAATTTAAATAAATGTTCATGCTCTGAAAAAAAACTCAAAATTTTTTTATTTGTCAAATTCCTTTTTATTTCCATTTCAGAAAATTTTCTTATTTTCAGATTTTTGTCTGTTTTTAAATTTAAAATTCTTTTTATTTAAAGAAATTTTGTAACAAGGTAAAGTTACATGTCCAAAACTCTTGGATGAGTTCATCAGTCAGACACGTTAGATTTTTGGAAGTAAAAAGCTTGGCCTTTTTTCACCATTTTTGCTGTTTTTTTTTGCAAAAATTGGCCAAAGTAAAGAAATTTATTTATTTATTTATTTATTTTTGCACAGAAAAGAGCGTAAAAAATTATATTATATAAGCTCTCGAACCATTGTTAAGTGAACTAGTTTTTAAGAAAATTAAGAAATTTATTGAATTTTTTTACGATGAATACTTTATTGTTTTTGTTATTACAGTACCGTAGACACACATAACATTACCATAATTTTCGATTCAAATTTGAATAAAATGACGAAGTTAATTTAGTTATATTTAACTGTTTTAATAAAATTAACTGATAAAAGTCTTTGAATCGACTTATAAATATATTTGCCAGAAACTTAATTTACTAGTCAAAAATTTAAAAAAAAAAGTAATAAGATGTCAACGAGTTCCTAACTTTACCAGTCGATGTATTTCAGCGAAATATGAAAAATACTAATTAAAATTGACATAGTGTTTGAAAAATTACCAAACTGGATCGGCTGGGACTCGAACCCGGATCTCTTGGTTACCAGCCAAGCGCCTTACCAACTAGGCCACCGATCACTTGTTCGAGTGCCACTCCAATTCAGTAATCAATCAAACACAACCTCTCTCTAACGCGAGACGCAGTTTTATACTTTTTAATTTCAAATGTTATCGAGTGCCTGTGAAACATTATTAGTGTATGGCGGATTTTTATCCGTATTTAAACATACACCAATATTCAGTAAATTTTTTTTAAATGGCAACAGAAACATTATATGCGAACACATACGTATTTCATTATTGATATACACACGCGTATACTCTTACTTACATAAATGCATGTTTACAAGGACAGTCACACGTCTTTAGCTAAATACATATGTACTAAAAAACCAACTTCACTATTGGTTAGCAATTGAAAAATAAACCAAACAGTGCAATTTAATAATAGTTTTAGAATATTCTATTCGGAAACTAGGAAAGATATCGGAAAACTAACTTTACTATGGGATTTGCCATTAAAGTAATGGTTGAATAGCGAAATTTGACAAAAGTTCTAGATCTTTCTATTCGAAACCTAGAATAGATATCAAAAAATAAACTTTACCATTAGATAGGTCATCAAAGAAAATGCTAAATAACGGAATTTGAGAAATGTTCTCGAATATTCTATTCGGAAACTAAAACAATATTCAGAAAGCGACTTCATCAGTAGATTGCACCTTGGCAAAAAATGTCAAATAGTGGGTGCTATACGAAAGTTTTAGTTATAAATTTACGCCAACGTATTCGATTGCAAAAAAAGTATAATATTTATATTTTCCTTAAATAAAGAATCTTAACTCTTGTTAAATTCCGCTATTAGATGAGTGATAGAATCGGTTTTTTGATATTTTTGCTAATTCTCGAATAGAACATTCTAGAATATTGTTCAATTTTTGTTATTTAGGCTTTCATTCGACGACAAATCCGATGGGGAAATCAGTTTTCCGATATTTTTACTAGTTCTCGAATAGAACATTCTAGAACATTATTCAATTTTTGCCATTTAAGGTTTTATTTGATGACCAATTCGATAGTGAAGTCAGTTTCCTAATATCTTTGCTAGTTCTCGAATAGAACATTCGAAAACATTGCTAAATTTTTGTTATTTATGCTTTTATTCGAAGACCAATTCGATGGTGGAGCTCACAGAGGACAGAGACCCCGCAACTATCTCTTTTCTGAAATCACCAGTGTGTACTTCTGTGCTCATTAGGCTTCTTAGTTGTCAGTTTGTCAGTAGAAGTCGATGATTGAAGATCAATCACACGATAATGGACTTGATTGTTGTTGGTATTGTTACATCCCCTAGTACATGCGTATGCTGTCATAGCCAGTCATAGCTATGTATGCAATAACTGAGCCACGTGACCGCCCCTACTATCTGCGTTACTCACGCAAATACACAAACTCGCACAAACACAAACATATATATATATATATATATATATATATATATATATATATATATATATATATATATATATATATTTACATCCCGGTATCATTTTGACGTCTTTTCATAATACATCAATTTAACGTCTCCTTAAAGGGAGCCGTATATTGAATATTTAACGTTTGTATACTCCGTCTTTCAACACAGATAACATGTGGTTCACTTTTGATAACAAGTGTGCGGTAGGCCGTTGCATGAAGGACGGCCATGCAACGACCCAATAAAATGTATTAATTGTGGAGGCAATCATTCTGCCAAATCGAGAAATTGACCCATATTTAAATAAGAATCCGCAATTCAAGAGCTGAGAGCCCTGGAGAGGTTAATCTACCCATAGGCAAGACGAAAGCTCTTAGGCAACACACGTCCTTGCTCAGCTCTTGAAGGATATGCACGCGCTGTTGCGGCCCCGCCCCTACAGCGGCTGTAAAGAATAATGAGATAAAAGAATCAAAAGAAGCTATGCGTCAAATTCAAGTAGCCATGCAGACCATGTAAGAGAGCTTAATGCGGCCAGTGGGTGTACCTATGTCTACACCCATCCCAGCCGCTGTTGTGCCAGCCAATGTCCCTGAGACCAAGAGTTACAAGGCTAACAACTACCCCTCAGGGGCCTGTCGTTAAGATGGAAGTCATCATCATCAAATTCACCGAAAAAATCACCGAAAAGTAGAAGACGCCATAGTGAGGGGGACAAGGAGGTGGTAAAACCAAAGATACCAGAGGCATTAAATTGTGAAGCATGACTCCATTTTACTAAACCCAATTGTAACCACGGAGACTTGCTTATAAATATTAGATAAACCATTTGTTAGGGTTTTAAATAAAAGTCACTGGTTCATTGATATATGCCGGTATATTACATAAATTAAAATTCGGTACAATTAAGGTAAATATTTACGTTATTTAACACTAATATATCCTTTATAATCACATTGATTGTTGTCACTGATACGATCTGCTCTATTTTCTGTGTACTACTGCCGGTCAGGGGGTGGATTTGTCCTTTTTTTTGTTTGAGATCGAATATCCCGGCCCCATTGAAACGACAGTTTCAATGGATGTGGTTGTCTTCCATGGGTAAAAGACACAACTGTTGAATGGCACGTTTATATGTGTCGCTGGCTGTGCGTAGTGTAACGACTCCTACCAAACGGTCGGTACCTGGATGCACGTCGATAACGCGCCCTAGTGGCCATTTGAAAGGTGGCATATTGTCCTGCCGTAGTAGGTCCAAATCACCTATCTGAAGTTGATTTTTCGTGATCCTCCATTTATTTCTTTCGTTTAGGTTTGAAAGATATTTCCGCGACCAACGCTTCCAAAAGTCCCGTTTCAACCTTTGGATTAATTGCCATCTGGATAAACGGTTTAAATTGATGGCAGTCCAGTCTGGTTCGCCGATGTTACTTTGTGTACCACCATGAAGGAAATGAGCGGGTGTTAGAGCGGGTCATTTGGATCGCTTGATAAAGGGGTTAGAGGGCGTGAATTTAGCACAGCTTCAATTTGCACGGGGAGCGTGTAAAACTCTTCGAAAGTTAGGAGAGTATCACCAATCACTCGTTTTATGTGAGTTTTTGCTGATTTGATTGCAGCTTCCGACAATCCTCCGTGATGAGAAGCGTAAGGTGGAGAAAAATGCCATGTAATACCGTCATTTGCTGTGGTATGTGAAGCGGCAATTTCGTACTGGCTTAAATGTTGGGTATGTAATGTTTTTAATTCCTTATTTTCAGCTACGAAATTGGTAGTATTATCACTGTAGATATGCGCACAGTTTCCTCGTCGAGAAATGAATCGGCATAGCGCACTTAGAAATGATTCACAACTGAGGCCAGAAACTAGTTCTAAGTGTATGGCCTTGGACACCAAACAAATGAACACCGCGATGTAACACTTCTGTGTTGCGATTCTACCTCTACGTCGACTTTCTCGTATCGAGACTGGCCTCGCATAGTCTACTGCTGTGTACGTAAAGGGTAATGCTATACTGATTCTGTTGTGCGGCAAATTGCCCATTTACTGAGTGAGTGGAACTGGCTTTGCTTTGAAACATTTAACACATCTCCCCAACACACCTCGTACCGCTGAACGACCTTCTAGCGGCCAAAACTCTAACCTAATCCGTGCTAATGTAGCTGTGGGACCTGTATGCAGTAATTTTTCATGAAAATGTTGAATTATTAATTTTGTTAAGGGATGGTTTTTCGCGAGTACAAGTGGGTGCTTTTGTTGATTTACAACTGTAGATGCCTTCAAGCGACCACCTACTCGAATGGCTCCGAATTCGTCTATGTATGGTGCTAGACCAATTAATTTGCTGTTGTGATGTAGCGGTTTGTAGTGCGCGCAAGTCGCTTCTAAAGGTCTCCGCTTGAGACAATTTTACAAGTACAAATTTTGAATTATTTAACTCAGTAACAGTTAAATGACCGATAAGTTTTGTTTTGTTGAGACAATTGGTTTTAAATCGTAAGATCCACGCTACAATACGTTGCAGTTTAGGAAATGATGAATATTTACTGAAGATTGAATTATTAACTGCAACGGTGGAGTATATTTTTTGTGGTTTGAATTCGAATGCGGTTGAAATGTTTGGAGTATGAAATTTACTAGTTGACCACAAATGTTCGTCTTGAGCCAACCATGCTGGACCGTTGAACCATAACGAATTATTTTTCAAATGTGTCGGTGAGCAGCCTCTGGATATAAGATCACAGGGGTTATCTTTTGATTTAACATGACGCCAGTCTGTCGGATTGGAAACTGACTGAATTTTTGACACGATTGGACACGAACGTTTTTAACAAGTGCGGGGAAGTATGAATCCAATGTAATATTATACTTTAATCCGTCCAGAATATCCTTTGATTGATTGTTAGTTTTAGTGCTTTGAACATAGCCTGATACAGATCAATCAACAACACTGCTCCACACAGCTCCAATCGTGGAAGAGATAAACTTTTAATTGGTGCAACTCGAGATTTGGCACTAGTTAACTGGACGAGATGATTTCCTTGCTTATTAGTGCTACATCAGTAGAAACTTGCACCATAAGCTAGCTCTGATGAGTCATAAAATCCATGTAGTTGAATGTTGACGGCATTCTGTATGATGATTTTGCGTGGTATTTCGAGACTATTTAGTTCGTGTAAGTTATTTTCATAACTTAGCCATTTTTGCTGCATACTTTCTGGAATCCGTTGATCCCAATCTGACTTTAATGTCCACAACTCTTGCATGATTTTTGCAGTTACAATAATTGGTCCCAGCAAGCCTAACGGATCGTGTAAAAGAGCGATTTTTGATACAATTTTTCTTTTTGTAACAGATTCAGTTGATTTATTGTCGAAATTTACTGAATACACTATCGTATCGTTGCTTGAATTCCATTGTATCCCTAAAACCTTTATCCTTTGTGTGGGATCTAGATAAAGTAAAGGATCTTCGGATTTGTGGTCAGCAGATTGCAGGATTTCCGGAAAATTCGATGCCCATTTCCGTAACTTAAATTGACCCTTAGAGAGAATATTGATTATTTCTTGTTTTAACAGATCATTAACATAAAAATCTGATTTTATTCTGACTGCCGCCACTGGATAATTGTGCTCTTCTTGATCTGCTAATTCGTGAAGACACTTGACTGCTAGATAAGGAGCTGATGATGTCCCATAGGTGACGGTATTCAATGAATAGGTTTTGATATTTTCATTTTGATTTTCCCTATACAGAATTTTCTGATATTGTCTGTCATCTGAATGGATGAGAATTTGCCTGTACATTTTTTCCACGTCGGCAGTTAGAACAACTTGATATTTCCTGAATCTAATTAAAATTGAAAAAAGATCATTCTGTATCACTGGTCCCACCATTAATATATCATTCAATGACAAACCAGTTGAAGTTTTGGTGGATGCATCGAATACAACTCGAACCTTTGTTGTTAAGCTGTCATTTTTTATGACTGCGTGATGCGGTAAGAAATATCCTGAATTTTCCATTGGCTGACATTCAGTCATATGCGATAAATCTTGATATTCCTTCAGAAAATCATCGTATTGCTGTTTTAAGTCGGGATTTTTGAAAGTGTTCTTTCCGTGCTGCAAAGTCGTCTTTGGGCTTGACTGGATGAATCTCCCAATAATTTTGGCGTCATTTTGAATGGCAGACGCACCACAAATCTTCCATCCTCATTCCTCTGTGTATGATGACGAAAATGTTCTTCACACTCCTTTTCTTCAGCAGACATTATCTTTTCTATTATTGAACATTCTCCTTGTTCCCAAAATTTTCTGATTGTTTGGCTCAATTCTTCGACGACGACATGACACTTGACTGGATTTCGTATCTGAGTGGTCACTCGACCCGTTATTATCCAACCAAAATGAGTCTGATGCATTCGGATGTTTTGGGATAATTATACTGATTGTTCACATAAAATGTTAAAAAATAACTCTGCTCCGACGAGGATGTCAACTGCAGCTGGTTTATGAAATTCTGGGTCTGCTAATGGAAACTGAGTTGAAATCTTGAGGTGATTTTTGTTAAATCTTTCTGGCGGGAGTATACTTGTTATTTTGGACATAACTAGTAATAGTACATCCGCTTTGAATTGACTATACACGGAGTGTATTGATGTTTTGACAACCTGTGTAACTGAACAAGTTGCCTGATTAATGCGCATGACTGGGATATCAATTGGGGTTCGTTTCAAGTGTAGCCTTTGAGCACACTCTGACGTAATGAAGTTGGGCTGTGATCCTGAGTCCAAGAGAACTCTAAATGGTTGGAGTTTCCCATCTCCTCCCTTGACCATGACTACCGCTGTTGACAGAAGAACTTGGTGATTGTGAAGTTCTGTTATCGGGATTTGAGCTGCTGTGCTGACTATTGGCGTGGTCGAAAACTGAGCATGGGTTTGAGTGGTACTTGTGGATGGTTCCACATTTTGGTTTTGCTGCTCTTCGTAGTGTAGTAGTGTGTTGTGACTTGCTGCACGACATTTGTATTTGCTACTTGGGCAATTGTGGGCTTGATGGCCTGACTTCAGGCAATTCAGACATAACCCTACTTTTTGAATTGACTGTTTTCTTTGTTCTATTGTCTGCTTTAAAAACTTTGGACAATAGTAGATTTTGTGCGGCTGTTTTGGACAAATTGGGCAATCAAATTTGATTTCTGCTGTCGAATGCGCATGTGTGGGCCTTTTCCTAAAACTATCCTTTTGTGACGTATTAGATGGGACAATGCTATTTAGTGAATCTCCGGATATTGATTCTAGTACCTGACATCGGTTCTGCAAAAATTTTAATAGTTCCTCCATTATTGGGTAATTATTGTGTTGTAATGAATTTTCCCACGCTATTAAGAAAGCCTTTCTAATTTGTTGCTAATTAGGTACACCATGATAGTGTCCCACTGATCTGTAGGTTGATTTAATACCTTTAGTGCCCTAATATGTTTCATATAATTATCCACTAATCCTCTCAAACTAGAATGTGAGTCCTTTTCCACCTGTGATAAATCAAATAATGCCTTTATGTGACTTTGAATTATGAGCTTTTTGTTGTCATATCTTTCACTTAATAGGGACCATGCTATGTCATAATTGGCTGCTGAAACTTCTAACGATTGAATCATGTGTGCTGCTTCATTTCGTAAAGATGATTTTAAATAATGAAATTTGTGTATTTTTGATATTTTTGGGTTTTGATCGATTATTGAGCTAAAGGTGTCATAAAAGTCTGGCTACTGAATGTAATTACCCGACAATGTTGGAAGATTAATGGTTGGGAGTTTGAATTGTAACATATCTTCATCTGATGAAGGCGAAACAATTTGCAACTCGCTGGTACGATTTGTGGTATTTGATTTTAAAAAGTTATTCGCTATTCCTACCAGTTGGAAATAATCTTCCTCAAATGACTCACGTTCCGTAAGATGTGCATCCATGTTTTCTTCATCTAATAATTCTAACTGAGTTTGATACTCATTAAATTCATTCCACGCGATACGCACTCTTTCCAACCTTGTTTGTAATTCGGAAATATTTTCTGAACTATATTTTTCCAGAAAGCTTCGGAATCTGGTTAACTGCGCCTTAATTATGCCCCGTTTGTGAATAACAATTCGTAATTGATCCATTTTAAAAAAAATGAGTGACTGATGAATAACTTAAATACTCAGTGAAAAATTTATGGAAAATATACAAAAAAATAATAATGGAGGACTCGCTCCATCTACGGGGGCTTCGAAGGTTGTGCCAAAACAACCCATTCTGGAAAAACCCTCCACTAAGGGGAAAAGAGGTGAAAATATTGGTTTACAAGAAAATGAGCCAACTCCGAAATTTTGGGTAATGAAATATAAGGACGACAAGAATGATATTACCAAAACCAGTCCGTTCTTAATAGAAAAGATCTTAACAAAAAAATGTGGTGTACTTAAAGAAATCAAGAAGACGGCAACAGGACTATTAATAGAAACTTCCTTCGCTATGCAAAGTTTAAAGCTTAGCGAGGTAACGGAATTCAATGAATTAGAAGTTGAGATAGTACCACACAAATCATTAAACTCCACTAAAGGAGTAGTAACTTGCCGCGACCTACTTAACTGTGCCTAGCTGAAATAGAAGCAGGTATGCGATCTCAAGGAGTAGTAGAAGTGAGACGTCTAACCACGCGCCGGGATAACAAAGTCATCGAAACAGCTTCCCACGTTCTCACCTTCAACCGGGCCGAATTGCCAAAAAAAGTCAGGGCGGGAATACATCGACTTGATATCAGACCGTATATTCCTGCGTCGCTGAGATGTTTCAACTGCCAACAGTTTGGACATACATCCACTCGATGTACCTCTGATCCGGTATGCATATGCGGGAAAAAATCTCACGAAGGGATCTCCTGCGAGGAACCAATTGTATGTGTAAACTGTGGTGGGCAACACAGCGCCAGATCTCGCAACTACCCTGTATACAAACAGGAAATGACGATTCAAGAACTAAAAACCACAAATAAGTTGAGTTACACGGAAGCAAGGAAACTAATAGTGCGAAGATCGACAACACAAAAATCATCATATGCGGCCGTGGTTAAAAACACAACATCCCCCAAAGCAATTATGCAGGAGATCATATGTTGTGACAAAGATAATTGAAGAATATTTTAAAAAACTTAATGTAAAAGATAAAGGGGAAAAAGAAATTTAAAAAACGATGCCAGCAACAACATCTAGGCTGGCATCCTAAAAACAAGTGCAGGACATAAGACCTGCACCAATTACCTCCTCCTCCGACAACGAATCGGTGGATTTTAAACAGCCGGATTCCCGGCAAACTGATGCCGTAGCGCAAAAAGTGCTACGCCACATCACAAAATCCTTGTCGGCAAGTCAACCGCCGGCAAGAGTAATGAGAAGTACCTTACACCTCAGCATTAGCCAACCCGAGGATGAGCAGAGAGACATAACCAGCTTAACCTGTTCCAACAGTGAATCTATTGAATCTGCGGAACAGGATTGCATTCAACCAAAGAAGAAGAAGGTGGGCCGAAGGGAGTACCGAGGAAAGGAAGAAAGAAGAAGCAAAACTAAAGTCCTCTTCCGAATAATTTTCAATAAAATGAAAGGAATAATCCAGTGGAATATTAACGACCTAAAAAAGCACTACTGCAAATTCAGCTAATTGCTAGCAACGCAAACCTCTGTTTGCATTTGCTTACAGGAAACACACTTGAAAGAAGAAGATGTGTATAGCCTCAAGAGCTTCAAAATCTTTAGAAAAGATCAAGTACATCTAAGAGCGGCGAGTGGGGGTGTTGCAGTCCTTGTCAATGAGACCCTGCGAGTCCAGCAAATCAATCTACACACCCCTCTCCAGGCAGTAGCCATCCGACTACACATGCCGAGAGAGATTAGCATTTGTTCAATTTATCTTCCAAATCGAGAGTGACGCTTCGAAGACCTGGAGCATTTAGCGACACAACTGCCTCCTCCATTTATGCTCCTTGGTGATTTCAGTGCACATAATGAAATATGGGGAAGTTCTCAAACAGACCACCGAGGAAGACTAATCGAACAATTCCTCGAAAACAAGAATTTAGTTTGTCTCAACACTGGAGAACACACGTATATTAATATTAGGAGCGGAAGTTTTTTGGCGATCGATCTCTCCTTGTGTTCTCCAAGAATTGCTCCGAGGCTACAGTGGAATGTATTACAAGATAACCATGGTAGTGGCCATTTTCCTGTGCTAATAAAAACTGACATACCTCGGATATACCCAGTAATACACTGGAAATGGCGCAGTCAAGATGCTGATTGGGAGGAATTTGTCAATAATATTCACCCACCACAAATCTCCGAAAATATAAACATAACGGTGGATGAGTTTTGTGCTGCAATTTTAAACAGTGCCCAACACTCAGTCCCTAAAACCAATGGCAAACTTCAACGATGAAACGTACCGTGGTGGAACAACCGCAGTTGCTGAGAAAAGGAGAGCCCTTAAAAAGTTCAAAGGAACTCCTACACAAGAGGCATCGTGGGAGAACTATGTGGGAGAACTATTGACTTTTCGGCGGATGTAAAAGGCACTTCGCAGAAAGTGAGGGCTATGACTGGGAAACCATCATTTCACACTCCCTCAGTCATCGAGACTTCACCTGGTCAATACACCAGAGACCGGGTAGCTATAGCCGAATCATTCGCTACGCAGTTTGAAAATGTCAGTAGCTCTCAAAACTACCATCCCGAGTTTTTACGTAAAAAATACAACGAAGAGTCACAGGTGCTCGACTTCAACTCTGATGGTTTGGAACCGTACAATGCTCCCTTCACAGTATCTGAACTTGAAAGTGCTTTAAGCAATGTCCAAGTAACAGCACCTGGGGGGGACAACATCCCTTACATTTTCCTGCAAAAACTACCTACCACAATGAAGAGGCTGCTATTAAAAATATGGAACACTGGGATGTACCCGACGAAGTGGGGAGAGGCCACCATTATACCATTCCTCAAAGAAGGAAAGGACCCAGCACAAGTACAGAACTATTGTCCGATTTCCTTAACATTCTGCTTGTCGAAAATACTGGAAAAAATGGTAAACGACAGGCTAGTCTGGTATCTTGAAAAAAATCACTTAATAGATACTAATCAGAGCGGTTTTCGGAAAAATCACAACACGATTTAGAAAAGACGTATGACCTGGCGGCATGGCATCCTCAAAAAATCTTCATGAATGGGGACTAAGAGGTAACATGCCCAACATGATTAAAAGCTTCCTTTCTAATCGCACCTTTAAGGTCCGAATTGGTGATATAGAAAGTACATCACATAGCATGGAGAACGGCATCCCCCAAGGCTCAACAATTAGCTGCAAATTGTTCCTTATTTCAGTTAATGACATCACGCTTCATCAGAAGAACCATTACAGCATGCCATTAACACCGTTGATCGATCTCCCTCAGAAATCGGATTCAAGTTCTCTACCACCAAGACTTCGTGCATAGATTTCAGCAGATTACGTCTTGAACAAAATTAGCCCAATTTATACTTAAAAGGCGAGAGAATACAAACTCAGCCTTCAGCCTTCCGCTTTCATTCATTTTTCGAAATTACCCAATATATGTAATGTTCTTACGTGCTCCTGAATATAGGCAATTAAATTGCATTGTCCTATTGATATCCTAGCACAACAGAAAACATGTGCAAACTATATCATTTTTACCAATAAATATTTACCCATATTATTAATGATTTGTTAATTTGAAGTACCGTTTGAACAGTAATGATGTAAAACTATCAAACAGGAAAGGGTTAATTAACTAAATACAAGTTATCTACAGGAAGGCTTTGAGTCGCTTTTTAAAACTATGAGAGTTATTTACTTTACACCCTGTATACGTATTTATCTATGGTGGTGTCAGCTTACAAATAATTTTCAATTCATTTTCTTAGAAAAAATATTTGTCTGTAACTGCTATTGTCTTTTAATGACTTCTAAACATTATTTTGACGCGATAATATCTAAAAATTTTGCTAAATATTTAATAATAATAAAACAAAACACCCCTTGAACGTAACAAATTTTCCCTGTGTTAAAATTTATACGTTCTTAGTTGCTTGAAACACCCGGTATTTGTTCAAATACCAATTCTGTATTAAAAATTTAGCACGCATTTTTCGGATTTTGATTTTATTTATCTTTTTACCTTTAAAGATATTTTTTTTATTAAAATATTACATATATATTTCTAAATCACTCAATACATGTAATGTTCTTATTTATCTCTGAATACCCCCGGAAGAGTTTTAAGTTTATTGTTCATCGTTCATCGTTCACCAAATCGTTCATCGTCATTTGTTAGTGTAACCTTATTTTTAACAATCACTAACGTCTTAAGACTTAAAGTTTTTTCATCATCATTTTTTTGGCAAACTTGTTAATATATGTATAGACATGACATAGTATATAATCAGAAATATCGTGAAGTCAGATTATGATTTTGTTATTTAAATAAAACACATTTTTATAAATTATAATAATATACAATACATACTGGAGTACGACAATATGAGAAAAAACGCTTATTTAGCATTGATAAAATAATTTCGTATTTAAGATGAATTGCTATTACAGTCTTTTACAAAAACTAGAGGTCATTTAATACCTATAGATACATTTAACTAATTTTTTAACAATAGCAAGTAATAATTTTTTTTTCATAAAAATAGCTATAAATTTTTTTAGATAAGTTATAAAATATCAAAAGGAAAATTTTCTTAAAATATATGGAACATTGTGCTATCAATTTAAGACTAAAAAAATATTATGAGGAAAAATTAATGTTTCAAAACTGTTTTAAATTATTAATATTACCCATCCAGTTTTAAAAATATTAAGAAATATGATCTTTTTTATTGTAAAAAATATGTTTTTTAACGGCGTAGAAACCCGTACTTTTAACAGAGTACTGTATAGATCGTACATTGCACAAATTTATCGAAGTATGTATGCCTTTATTAAAATTTTGGCATGTATTTTTTTTCGACTTTTTATTAAAAATGTTTTAAACTGCTTGAGTGCTTTTATTTAGAAGTAGAAGGATTAACCCAACATTATTGTTTTCTATTTCTATAGAAGTGATTCTTAAAAAAAAATTTCCTAGAAAACCAAAATTTTCATTTTCATATCAATTTGATTGCTCAGTTTATAAAAATATGCTAGTTTTATCGATGACCAAACATTATACGTTAAATGAGAAGGTTCTTATATTATCACGCGATATCGCGTGATTGATTATATAGTAAAGTAGTCATATCATGCGATACCATGTGGTCGGTAACGAAAGTGTTAAAACTATCGATTTTTTTTTTACTTTTTGTACAATATAAATGTGTCTAATTTAATTTTTTTTTAACAGTCATTAACGTCATAAGACGCCGAATAAAATCTTACTAAATCATATATCATATCCAACAAGTAAATAATGTGTTTTAAAACAGAACGCCAATATTACCTTTAAAAAATTTTTTATTAAAAAAAAAATACATAATTAGATATTTATAACGTAAATATGTAACAATTTTTAGCTGATTAATATGTATTCTGATATTAAATAACATCAAAGAATGTGTATATAGATTAAAAAAATGTACAGAGTTATACATTTTTGTAAAATTTACGAGTATATATGGTGTACCATAATTGTAAATGGAATTTTTTATATATACATCAAGTTTAAGGCATAATATTAAAAATTAGTTTGATTTCTTTTTAGGGATCGGTGTAAATCAAAGGATCGGTTTTTTTCTTTAAATTTTTTTTTATTAAGTATAGTTTTTAAAAAAAATAGGTACATAATGATCACTTTTTTAACTAGTAAAATTTATAATTATATTAAAAATTTGCGCATATGCAAGAAAGTGCTCTGTGAAGGAATCAAAGATCACCAATTGAATCGATTGGCCAACTTGTGTATTAAAATAGCGAAAAATTGTTCAACAAACACCATTGAATCTATAGAGGTGGTTTGTAGACTTTTCAAGCGCAATTATAGACGAAATGTCGGAAATATTGAGATAACGGAATATTTCTGTTGTATGGAATTTACGGATCATTACATCAATCTTCTTCAATGTTCTAACGCAGAATTAAGAGAACTAAGTAAAACGAAGCATCGAGAGGAAATTATTAAACAAATTATCGACAACTCTGAAATGCTATGTGATGAATACGAACGATTTTACGACGAACTAATTGATTTCCACAATACATGGATTCCATTGTTGACAATAATTAATTCGTAACACAACAATTGAAAATTTACAAATTTCAAGAAGATCCAACGTTTTGAATTGCGATTTCAAGAAGTACCAATGTTTTTTTGAATTGCAATTTATGAGTTAGTCCAATGGGTCCATTGTTCATAATACCCAGTTTTGAATTGCTCTGCAGCCACGCCAGCATCTGCTCGTTCAAATTGTCAAATCTCCAATATTCCAAATCTCTAATTCCAACATTGTCTTCATTTTTGATGAATCGAATTTTGACGGCAACTCAGAAAGTTTAATCCACTGTTTGATGGAACCAAGATGGTTCAATTCGTCCATAAAATTTCCCGCCATTTTTTGAATTAAGTCTCTGTTTCCAGCAGTAATGGATTCCACTGTTGGCAATAATTAATTGTTAACACAACAATTGAAAAAATTGTTTTACAACAATAAGATTTAATGTTTTAACTAAAGTTTCGAACAAAATTGTAACTGAAGAAATTCTGTCGCAGCCTTTTTATAGCAGAAAAATAGTATGATGACGTCAGCTATCACACTTTATGTAGCCATACAGGTTAAAACCTGCTGCTTCATTTTTGCATATTAGACAGAAATCTTCGCTATTTGATATCAGTTTACCTTTAGTGACGTCAGCTGGCAATTTATACAAGTTTAAACCTGTTTTCAGATAAAAATATTATAAAATTATGGAATCAACACCATCTTTTCATGGAATTTTGAATCAAGGTACAGTGTTCGCGGTACTAGCAACGCCATCTTTTCATGGAATTTTGAATCTAGGTACAGAGTTCAAGGTGGTTCAGACTAGCAACGCCATCTTTTAATGGCTAGTTTAACTATCAAAGAAGATTTTCAGCACCATCTGTTGACAATTTCTCAAACTTACGCATAGGGATCGTTAGTGACGAGCAGTGACATCTAGTAGTGAATATACAGGGCTCGAAGGTAGCTGCGCCATCTGTTAGGGAAATTTTCAGTTCTTAGGTTCGGTTAGGTTAGGAAAAATTTATTAGGTTAGGTTAAAAAAAAATTTGTTGGGTTCTGTTAGGTGAGATCAAGTTCCATTGGGTTCTGTTAGGTTAGAAAAAATTTCACTAGATGTCGTTAGGTTGGAGACCAAATTTTGCTCCACCTACCGCCGGAGGCTTCTAGAACCGCCTCGGTGTTTTACCTCCTGCTGAGGTCGCTCAAAAAGTCAGATGGTGGGATGGTGGTTCTAGAACTGTCATATTTCTGCTACTTCAATGGATATAGAAATTTCTTCACAAGTGACGAATGTGTTATTGAAAAAATAATAAACTCTAATGAGATTTGTTTGACTGAAACATGGATTTAAACCAAGTTACACTGCCTAATTATTTGAACCCGAATAATTACCTTGTTTTTAATAATCTAGCAACAAAAGATTTCACTAAGGGCAGATATAGTGGCGGTGTGCTTATGCTGATTAAAAAGCACAATGCAATTCAACGTACACTCTTAAATTCTTCAAATCTTGGAATCTTTGTAAAAATATCACTCCACTCTGAAAGTTTAATAGTTGGATTGATTTACCTCAGGCCAAATATGGATTCTAAAGAAGGTATAAATCTTTTACTAGAAGTAGTCAGCGACCTCATTTCAGTTAACAGAATTAGCAAGTTCATATTATGCGGCGATTTCAATGATAAAATTGGTAATATGAATACATGTGATGAAAAAATTTTCGATAATTGTAATATGACACACGAAAGAAGCTCAAAAGACAGTACTGTAAATATCCGTGGTAGACTATTGGTAGAGGGGATGGAAGAATTAGGATTTTTAGTCATCAACGAGCGTACTCAAAGTCATTCACCCGCTGAATTTACATGCATAAAACATAATGGAGCAAGTGTTATCGATCAGTTCTGGATCCACGTATCCGATATATCGTTAGTTGAAGATTTCGAAGTTCTACAAGAATCAGGTCAATCTGATCACTTATGTACTATTCTGAAATTACAAAATATAATTCCTTCTTTTTGTTTTTCAGCCTTACCCGATACCCATAGTCAACCAGAAAAAAGTACAATAATGCGCTGGTCCATGAATAAAAAATTTTATTATGAACTTTTCATGCCACTCTCACCTGGAATATATTATAGTAGTGAATCAAGTAATAACTTGTACAACAACATGATAAATAGTATTTACGCAATAGCAGAAAACCTAAATTTAAAGATGCAACGCAATACGAATTCCACGGCTATACACAGATTGCATAGTAAACCATGGTACACCTACGAGCACCGAATAACGAAAAAGGAAATTCGAAAATGGCTACGTAAATGTCGAAAGCATGATTTCTCAGGACTCTATTTGCGAAATTATTTGAAGTTTAAAAAAAAATTAGAGAACATTACTCACGGCAAGCAAAAACAAATTTCAAGAAGATCTAGATAAACTAAGTGACACTAAGAATACAGTTAACTTCTGGAAAACTGTGAAACAAAACTCACCTCGCTCTGAAAATGTAACCAATATACTTGACATTGAAACTTGTGAAAAATATTTTAAAACATGCCATCCTACCATAACAATATTACCTTACACTTTCTTTGATGTGTCAAATCAATTCCTTGATTCCAAAATTACAATTGAAGAAGTGCACTTGTCTCTGCGAAGCGCCAAAAATAAAAAATCTGCTGGTTCTGACCATATTGATAATGAATTCTTAAAAAATTTATCTGATAATTGGACACACTATTTGTGTAATATGTTCAACAACATTATTGATACGGAGCAAGTATCTTTACAACGGTCAGAGATACTACTGTCTTTGATCTACAAAAAGGGTGACAAAAAAAACCCATCTAATTATCGCCCTATTGCGCTGTTAAATTTCACACTAAAGATTTTCACCGGAATTTTGAACAGCAGCTTATATTCATGGGCAGAAAACAATGATCTCATTCCAGAAAATCAATGTGGTTTTAGAACAAATAGGAGCTGTATCGACAATTTATTTGTATTAAAGTCTGTTATTGATATCAACCTTCGTTTTGAAAGCAAATATGTATTTGTAATTTTCATAGATTTTCGACAAGCCTTTGATTCCATTGAACATAATAAACTGTGGTTGAAGCTGTTCTCACTTGGTGTAAGTGGAAAATACATAAGAATATTAAAGTCTATATATGATAACGCATTTATGCGAGTTAAAATCGGGCAAAAGTTATCATCTAATATTAAAATAACGAGAGGTGTGTTACAAGGAGAAAAATGAGTCCGCTCCTTTCCAATTTATTTATTGCAGACATGGAAAAATTGCTACGAGAATCAGGATGTGTTGGTGTTAGTATTGACCATCACAACGATGTACTTCTTATTTCATACGCAGATGATATTGCAATTCTGTGTTATTGTAACCATTAAATAGTATGGCTGGTGACATCTAGTGGCAGATTTTAGTACAAATAAATGTAAAGTTAGAGATGTAAATCGCCACCTGGTGAAATTTTAATGAACTAGACGCTAGATACAGCATGGTAGGCGGTGCTTACGATGTGACGATTTTTAATCAACCAATAAAAGAGAAGAAGCCATTTTTGTTTTAACCCCTTAACTACCGAATGTATTTTGTCGGTTAACTACTAGTGGTACTTACAAGTACCAGTAACTTTACTAACACATTCTTTTTGTTAAATAAAATTTTAATATCTAGTTTAACAAAATGTATGTTATATCATAGATCTGATAATAAGGATACATAACGATTAAATGGGATTAATGGCTTAACATATTTATAATGTATCTATTAGATTTTATAGAAAAAACTTTTAGATACTTAAAAGTAGAGTAATTATTCCTGGTATTTTCAATGCAGAAAAAAACTGGACTTCTAAGTACCACTAGTAGCGAAAGGGTTAAAAAAGGGAATTGATGAAGGAAAAAAGTACAAGGGGGTTTTAAAAAAGAGCAGATAGACGCAATTTAGACTTGATTGAAAAAACATGTAAAAATTTTGTAACGACTCCCGTTTGGGAATTTTGTAATTGTTGTAAAGTATAAAAGTATAAAGTATTTAAATAAAGAAATTTACAATTAACTTTAATAAAACTAAATATTAAAATATGTAATTAAAACAAATAATTATAATAAAAGAATAAAAGTGTTAAATTTAACTGTAACGGTCCGATTTATCAACGATTGAATTCGATAAATAAATTTCTTAAACTAAATCGACTCAAATTATTTCACCTACGACCTTTGGAACCAATAATCTGGGACATTGAAACTAAGAAAGACATCTTAAAACGTTAAAACATCTTCATCATAGCAAACACTTGCAAGCGTTTAAATCACGCCCGAAGTATAAATTTTATCACATTTACAACGGAAACAATTAGATTTTCTAAAGTAATTTTGGAAAGTTATCAAATGATTTGAATTGCTTCCATAAGTACAATTGGTTCCATAAGTACATTATGAGTTATATACAAAAATAAAATACATTATAATTATAAAAGGAGATTAAATTGAAATTTTTGTTTAAGTGAGGGATCGGTCAATGTTCCGTTAATCGGCGGTTATTAACTGACTTTGACCGAATCCGGTGTTGAGAAAGTTTTTTTTTTTTATAAAAAAAAAACAAAAAAAACAAAACCTTTAACTGATATGATTTTCTGAGTGATGGGAGGCGGACAGTATTTTCCATTTTATTCAAACTAAGCCTACAATACCCATATGGTTTGGAGGTAGTCCGTTTTGTCCTGATTTAATAATAATAAATATGAATATTGGGGGGGGGGGGTTAAATTTTGTAGTTTCCGTTTTTAAAAATTCTGCAGGCACCTGTCGTTATTCTTACCGCCCGGCAGGTCCAACCAAGTAAATTTCACAGGAGATATTTTTTTGGGATTTAAGACACGAGACTGCGATCTGTAGCGGACGCATTATTCTGTCACCGTACAGAAATAATAAGCCTCGGGAGCTTTTTCTGTACACAACACTTTGCATATCTCCGTTGTTAGAGTCAATTAAATTTAGTTAGTAAGATTTTTTTTTATAACATAAAATATATCTTACAGCGTAATCATTTTCAAAATGAAAATGAGGTTGAGTTCAGTACTGTTCTTTTAGTTGACGGCCGCTATGAGACTCTACTGAAGCTCGCAGTAGGAGTAAAAAGTTTGAGTGGAAAAAAATAAAGGAAATGAAATAGAACAGCGTTTCATAAAAAGCAAACATGATAATGATTACAAAACTAAAACTATACGAAAAGTAGACTGTAATATCAGTGAGGCTTATAACGATAAATTCTACAAACAAGTGGAATTAGAAGGTAAACTTCATATCGCTTATATGAATTTCGGCAGCAGCTACAATGCAATTATGCAAAGTGGCTAAGGTTTCCAAGTCCCAAAAACTGATATAAGAGTCAACGGGAAACAAGTATTTGGTGGAAATGCTGGAGTAATGGATGTGATAACTTTGAATGGAGAAACTTCGTTTCACTTATTTTAATCGGGATCGTTGAAGATTCAAATTAATAAGCATTTGTTTAATTTATTTTGATTGAATTTTGTATTTTAGCTCACGATTGGATTATGTTTATGACCGATGCAATAAAACTGCGCCAAAGTGGTAGGCGAGCCGAGGCCAAGTTGAGGTGTTAAAGGGTTCGAGCTGAGCCAAGCTGAGTGGTTCGAGTTGAGCCAGGCGGAGCGGTTCGAACTGAGCCAAGCTGAGCGGCTCGAGGTAAGCCAAGCAGAGCGGTTCGAGCGGAGCCAAGCTGAGCGGTTCTAGCTGAGCAAAGCTGAGCGGTTCGAGGTGAGCGAAGCTGAGCGGTTCGAGCTGAGCCAAGCCAAGCAAAGTCGAGCGGTTCTAAAGAGTGAAGTTGAGTGGTTCGAGCTGAACGAGTCAAGCCAAGCTGAATGAAATGAGCTGAGTTGAGCCAAGCCGAACTGAACCGTGTCGAACTAAGTCAAATACAAATGTTTGAATTTATGGCTAGCATAACGACTTCGATTTTATTTTAGCATCCTATATTATAATGGGTGACTGACAAAATGAGTTTGACTGTGTTGTCAGTTTTAGCATCATGTAGGGTTGACATAACAACTTGACTGAAGTTAACGGGACGAATTAACTGAATGTAACAGGGCGAACTGACTGAATTTAACAAAACATATTAAAAGGACGAATTGATTGAATTTTGTAAGTTTTACCATTCTATAAAAGGGTAGGGGTAGACGAGTGACGGGTAGAGTTAATAGACTTAATTTTGTCATTTTAACATATCGAATACGAGATGTCTGTCTAATTGACTAAATTGAATTTTATCTGTTTTAGCATTGTGGAAAATTTTAGTTTCATTAAAGAAATGAAAGTTGAAGATGGCCTAATAGCTGAAATCGATTGGAAGATCATTTGTATTAGCTGGAGGGCTGATTTTTATGGTCCGTGGACTATTGTGTACGATCGAAGGATCATGTGTATTAGCTGGAGGGCTAATTTGTGTGGCCAGTGGACCATTGTTTATGATCGGAGGATCATGTGTAGTAACTGGAGGGCTAATTTGTGCAGTCAGTGAACCATTGTTTATGATCGGAGGATCATTTGTATTAGCTGGAGGGCTAATTTGTGTGGTCAGTGGACTCACTGTATATGATCGGAGATCATGTGTATTAGCTGGAGGGCTAATTTTTGTGGTCAGTGGACCATTGTATATGATCGCAGGATCATGTGTATTAGCTGGAGGGCTAATTTGTGTGGTCAGTGGACCATTGTATACGATCGGAGGATCATGTGTATTAGCTGGAGGGCTAATGTGTGTGATCAGAAAACCAATGTGTATGGTGGACAAATCATTTAGGCTGGCTGGAGGGCTAATGTTTGTGAATCATTATACCATTGCCGTTGGACATTGGATTATTTGGTTGGTGAATCATGCTTGAGGAGAGGAAAGAAAGTAATCAGCGTGTAGTCCGAACTGTCGTCTACGTCATACACCGCTGATGAGCCAAGAAAGTAATCGCGGGGACGCGATTTTTGTCAGGAGTGGCCGACTGTAAGAACTGAGGGTGGTGTGAGAGGAAAGAACACATGGGGGTATATGCAGAATAGAAGGTGGACAATTAAGAAAGGACAGTTCGGGACAGACAGTCGAGAGAGATTCTTTAAAAATTTTATATATATATATATATATATATATATATATATATATATATATATATATATATATATATATATACTACTCAAAACAAAATAAGGGCCACTCATGTTTTGCTGCATAAGTTTATTTTTATATAAGTTACAGTATAAGGTATGCTTACATTTAATTAAAGAACTAATTTTTTACTAAATAAAATTAATTTTAATAAGATTAAATGAAAAATTAATCCATAATTACATTTTTTCAGGATTTTATCATTTTTATAGTCATTTTTACAGTCATCAACAAACGTTCACGCTTTGAGTAAAAGCACACATTATGCAACTTTTCGGTAATTTAATATCGAGTATGCCCTCCCCTTTTTAAAACACATTCTTGAAGCTTCCTCGGCATGCTTTCAATAAGATGCCTAACGGTTTCATCAGGAATCTCCTCCCAACATCTTCTCAAGACATCAATCAGTTGTTGTTGGGTGTACACATCCTCTCCGGCTGCTCTGACTCGCCGTTTTCATTGATCCCAAAGATGTTCTATTGGGTTCAAGTCAGGGCTATTTGCAGGCCACGGTAAAACCTGTATATTAGCCTCCCTAAGGACAGTTGTCGTCGCTCGACCGGTATGCGCTCGGGCATTATAAATCCGTCGGCCGCTCGTTGTGCAAAGGGGATCACATGGGGTCTGACAACCTGTTCGATGTAACTTTGAGCCGTTACAGTACCCTCGTTCAGGAAAACAAGCTCAGTTTTGCCTTGCAAACTAATTCCACCCCAGACCATGACATTAGGACCGCCAAATCTGTCGCGTTCATGAATGTGACGATCAGAAAACCTTTCCGCACTTCTTCTCCACACTCTTACACGTCGATCATCACTAAAAAACTTCACCTTGCACTCATCCGTGAAGAGTACGTGACGCCATTCCTCCAAGCCCCATTCAAGGTGTTCACGTGCAAATCTTAAACGGTTTGCACGATGCGCTCCGGTCAGTTTGGTACGGATTACTGGTCTTCTAGAACGTTGTTGGTCTTCATGCGAACGATTTCGTATGGTCTGATTACTGACAACAGTACCAGTAGATCGATGTAAGCGATTTTGCAGAGTACCTGCGGTAACAGTCGGCTCACGTCGTGCACACAGTCGAATGTAATGGTCTTCACGGGCAGTGGTAGCACGAACTCTTCCTGAGCCACGGCGCCGGGTTACACTACCGGTCTGCTGATATCGATTCCAAACATTTTGAATAGCCCTTCGTGAACAAGCCAACTGCAGAGCCACGGAACGTTGAGATTGACCACCCTCAATCATCGTTACGGCTCTGGTAACAGTAGCTTCGTCCATATAGTGTCGAATTTTCGGCATTGTAAAAATAAATGATTGAATAACACGCCAAACTTCAAAAAACAACCTCAGCAATCAATAATCTAGTGCAAACTGATTTAAAATCAAATTCAAAAAAATAAGTAAAACTAACCACTTGACGCTGTGCGAGACAAAAAAACGTTTAAATCTTCCCCTCAACAATAATATCACTTAAACCTAACTGTTATCATTTACTCAACCACTTAATATCATAACAACAGTCATTTAGAAAAGTTATTTTGACGTGGATCGACATAAATCAGTTTTAAAATACAAACTTTCAAGTGGCCCTTATTTTGTTTTGAGGAGTATATATATATATATATATATATATATATATATATATATATATATATATATATATATATATATATATATATATATATATCCGCTACACGTAAGTTTTTCTTTTTAAAAAGCAATATGCCACTGGATTTCCAGATTTTTATGGTCGTTGGCCACTTTTATACCAATCATATTTGACCAAATTTTAAAACAAGCCGACGAAAACTGCTTGTGATGTAACCTTCAAAAACCATTTACAAGTATCTACCATAAGCCGTTTAGTAAAAGTCCTACTATTTCCAAGATATTTAGCAAAACTTAAAAAAATTCATATTTTCAATGACGAATTTCACTCTCTTAAACCATTTAGAGGCAGGAATAGATAAAATGGTTCATGATTAGTTCCGATAAGATCAACGTGACAGATGACATTAATTCTGGTGATGCCCAGAAAAACTATTCAGAGATTGTTATTAACTTCCCATTGGAAGTTATTGTAATGCGTCCGATTTTACGAATCGCTAATTTAGACATACCTCCACGTTTCAAGGTCACTAGAATCCGCGTTCATCGTTTTTAGCGTGATGTCTGTGTGCGCATTCGTTAGTTCGTTCGTGAATTTTCTTTCATCTCGCATAATCTCGATAACAAATGATAATATCGACTCCGGGTTAATTTCATTAGATGCGTAATTAAAAAATGAAGACCGGATAAAGTTTTCAGCAAATTCGGATTAGTGTTTTGTTATTTTATAATGAAAAACGAAATTAAAACTTTTTTGAAAAAATTTTCCTTCTTCATATCTTAAAAATAATTGATGATATCATTTGTTTGACGAAGGATGGAGTCCCCCACGGGATACACGGGGCTAAGCCCTTCAGTGGGTTGCAAGGGGAAAAGTCCCTGTCGGGGGGAGGAGTCCCTGAAATGAAAAAAAAATTATTTATATACAGTAGTTTGTCTTTAAGGGCATCCAATGGGAAGTTGACAGTATGGGTAGACCTGTCCCTCCAAATTTTTACAAAATGAAATATGGTGAAATTAATACAGGTATAAATAAATATTTACAAATATGGTCTTATTTTGTTTATTTTCCAGATGCCACGTACTTCTTTTTAGTTTTTCGCTCTGATACAAGTGATACGAAAAATGGCATGTTCGTGCATTTAACAAATTTAAATAATTTCAAGCAGAAGGAAGACGAATTAAAAGAATCGGTTATAGCAGAAAATTTGGTTGTAGTAGGATAATTATTTTCACGAATATTTTCAAGAATCACAGTTTTCTGAATCTCAACTTACTTCATAAATTTTGTGACATAATACATGATATTTTACTTACAAGTAAAGGTACCGAGGCCGGACCTATCGATTTTGATGAAACTTAAATATGTTGTAGAACACTAAAAACTAAGGGACACGTATTTTTTTTATCTGCGGAAAAACGGTTTGAAGCGGTGAAATCGCCCTTCAAAAATTGGGGTAGAAATTTAATTTTTCAAATATTTCAAAAACAGTAAGAGATAGAGCAAAAGTTTAAATTGGCGATATTGCTCTTTTTTAAAGAGCTATTTATTGGTATGCAATTTGTTCAAATTACATCAACAAGGGGGGTTGAGGGTTAATTTTGCAAAAAGGGGGTGAAAAATAAGCAACATAAAAATTTTGTTTAGAGTTAGAAATCTACGTCAAAAAATCTAATTGACCTGTTTTTGCTCAATGTCCTAATATCAAATCTAGGGGTAGTTAACTAGGGGGTGACTGTGTCGAATAGTCGTACTATTTGGGTAGTTCAAGAGGCTCTTCGTTATGGAAAGTAGTTTAAGACAATTAGAATAACGTAGAAATGAAATTCTCGAATTCAGAATTCAGTCTGAGCAGCTTTGGAAAGGGAGTGAGTCACCCTCTTAAATTACATACTAGTACAAACTTCGAAAAGCATGAAATTGTCGCTTAAAAATGGTGGAGGTGGGGATAAAATATTAAATCCTCCAAAAAGCACAACCTAGGTATGAACTTTATCAACACATCAAATTTCAAACCTCTACGTTAATTCTGGGGGGCTGTGAACGTGTTAGATCCAGCTAAAATACCTTTTTCCCCCTCTACTCCCTCCAAATCATCCTAGGAAGCTGAATTTTGGATATATTGTAGATAATTGACGGAAACATTATTTTCAACCGGTTTGGAAGAGTTCTATAGTTTTGTTGCCCCCACCACCCCATTAAAGTTTGGGTCGGATCCAAAATTTGTCCAAAATTTTACCCCACTTTGATAGTATTGATGTGTATCGGAAATGAGCCCATATATATATATATATATATATATATATATATATATATATATATATATATATATATATATATATATATATATATATATATATATATATATATATATATATATATATCAGACATTTTTTTCTTCAGGATCGTGTTCTACGGGTCCGAAAACGGATAGCCCCCCTACTCTCGCCTCGTCCCGTTCTTATAGTATAGGCTGTATAAGTCTAATTTTTTCAGTTGAAAAATTCGATTAAAAATAATTTGTAAGAGCATCGCCACTGGGGTTCTATTAGTAGGCAGGTCCCCTATTTTGGTCCCAAAAAATACTACTAAGGGAAGGCCAATATATAAAAGAAAGAAAGGGAACCCTTACGGTGAAACTTCACCCTCTATCTGTCCGTCCGTATGTCACAACCATTTTTCTCAGTAACTACTACTGACTTTAAATTGCAATTTGGCACACTGAAATAAGTTGTTTGTCTACACTTACTCCAGGTGAAAAATTTTTAACCCCTTTAGCGGCTATCTCGGGCACAGCTCGTCATATGAATTATACAACTTGAATGACTCTCCCGACCTGAACTCGCCCCGTGTTGGTAAAAGTATTTTCAAAGATCATTTTATTTGGCTAGTTTTATATGAGCCGCTAAAGGCGTTAAAAATGTTTCTAACCATTTCCTAACCATTAGAAAAATGATTAAAAATTGCAGACTGGAATACCGATAGTTAGTAAAAAAAAAACATTGTGTACTCAATCGCAAAATTATTTTAGGGAATTTTTACGATTCAAAATATTACGTCGATTTGTAACCAAAACAACGTACTTGACTATATTCAATAATTTCAGTTTTTTATAATGGTTTCCTAGCCAAGACCAATATGAATACGCAACGATGAATAAAATTAACTAAACCAACATTTTGTATGCTTTACAACAATAATGGGTAGTATAACAGTTTGTGGTTTTTGCGTTTCATTGACACAGTGAATATTAAAGAGGATGTGATAATACTAGGTATACAAAACCAATTTTATAGCAGTTTCAACTACAATATTATATTTTTAGTACACAAGTTTAGATTAGGTAAAGTACGAGTACATATTATATATTATACACGTACTACAGACGTACATACTTTCACATTCATAGTTTGAATTAAGTATGAATTTTTTATTTAAGTTGTTTTGTTTGTAATATAATATTAGAAATTCATAGCAGAACCATACACATATACAGGTACCAAAAATGTTCAGTGATTCTCGTAAAATCAATACAATAGACAAAGAATACGTAATATACTAGGACACTAGATCAGGAGTTCCCAAAATTTTGTAGTGGTAAGCCAAATTATAAGTACCAAGATATCTGGCGGGTCAAGAAAAAATTTTAAAATAAAGTAGGACACAAAGAAAAGAGGCGTTTGTTTACTTTAAACTGCGTCGTCTGGATGAGAAAACTATAAGAATAGTATTCAATCCACTCACAAAGCAAATTTTGATCCATTTTCTATTTTAATTTACAAACTGAAAATCGAAGTGGAACTTAACAGAAAAATTACATTCGGAAAATGTATTACATTTTCTGAAAGAACTTGACTATTATTACAGGAAAAATTACCCTTTCATCAACATCAGATTCGTCTCATATTTGTAGTTGTTAATTTAAAAAAAATTGACCTTAATGACGTCATTACGTATACCAATTTCTTCAAAACCAAATTTTTAGTGTAAGAAACATGAAATTTGAAGCAACTCATAGTTTTTCGGTACTTCTTGCTCCCCATTTTTAACAGAATCAGAATTGTAGGGACAATAAAAAACACTGATAGACAAAAATGACCTTAATGAAAGTTAAATGAAATTGAATGGGTTATTTTGTATTTACAACTAATTTGTAACTAGCCTGCGTTTTTAAAAAATTTCAGTCACCCTCAGTTTTTTTGCAACAGCAGCTAATTTTTTTTAAATTAAATATGGTTAAAAATTAAATCTAATGAATAAAAATAACTTATATTTTAATTTTATTCAGGATTTTCGGGAATATTTAGCGTCAGGTACATCTCCTTTGAGTGTCCAACAATAATCAGCTAACATGTTCGCACTCCACTTTCCTTGGTACCGTTTTTCCATGTTAGATATTTCCTGATGGAACCGCTCACCGTGTTCGTCGCTAATGGCCCCCAAATTGTGAGAAAAAAAATATAAATGTGAGCGTAAAAGGTGTATTTTGAGCGAGATATTGCATCCCATATCCTTGTAAGCTGTTAAGAAGTTGCTAACCAACTCTTTATAGTTTTCAGCCCTGTGGTTTCCAAGAAAATTAAAAAAATATTTCGAAAACATGTCCATGCAGATTTTTCAATCGGATTAAGTTTTTATTCAAACTGTTTATCAGTCCGTAGGTATCTAATTTGTGGCCCTACAAATATACCCTTTTTTATTACAGCATCGCTGATTTTTGGAAATTTCTGTTTCAAGTAACAAAAACCATTTCCATTAGTGTCCATAGCTTTGACAAAGTTTTTCATAAGTCCGGGTTTGATGTGCAATGGAGGCATAGGCGGACCCAAGGGTGTGCCTGTGGGGGCTGCAGCCCCCACAGCCACTCTCCTCTTTGACCGACAATAGGTAACTTTTTTTAGTTAAACAGACATTCAGAACACACAATTCCCAAAAATTCCTCTTGGGATTAGAAGCAGCCTCCTCCCCCTTTTCAACTGGTTGGATCCGCCCTTGAATGGAGGTAGCAATACATCTTCAGGATTTATTAAAAGAGGGTGAAGAACATTTCGTTTACCTAGTATAAGAACGTCTCGCTTAGGATTAGGTCAGTAAGCAAAATTCGTGTAATCAGTTCTGTTTAACAGAAATTGAGGGTGATTAAACAAAACTAAGTATAAGGTTTATTTGTGGGTAGGTAGTAGTGTTTAAAAAAGTGCTTCGAATTTGTTTAACAAAATCACTGTTTACCAGTGAAATCAAACGCAGAAATAAAATCATATTCGTTGAACAAACCTGGTTATTTTGACCTAAGAATCTGATTTATGTAAAAGCATATCATTAAATAAATTATATAGAAAGATTACACTAGTTTACAAAATTAAAAAAAAAATTTGTCCTTAGTAGATAAGCTATGAGAGACCGGGGCCACCGCAAAACGGAGTAACTTGAACCCCTTTGACGATGTTTGAAAGCGTGTGACTTGCGGTCCTATTGCATCCATTTTACGGTACTACACATTCCGAACTGATGAGTCATTAAACTGTATCGATGTGCAGACCTTGACCTTTGACCCGGAACGTACCGAGTACATGTATTTAAAATATGTTGTTGACATTTGACCCCAACACTCGCTCATACTGTTGGCCTTGAAATTTCAAAGACATGAGTCATCACCTCAACAACCACACAAGTAGTTAACCCATTATGCGTCATCACAATTTACTTATCACAATTTGGATTTGTGTTTACCCATTACCCGCCGTAGTTTTTGAATCCAAACCTAACGCATGCGCAGACTGAATTTTAGTATACGACGCATGCGCAGACTGAATTTTAGGTTATAAATTGATAGATGGGGTACACTACCGCATCAAAAATATGGGGAATACACTAACTCAGGGGTGGCCCCAAACTTTTGACACCGTACTGTACTTAAATTTTCGGTACACTGCCATGTCAAAAGTGCGGGCCCCCTTGACCAAAAAGGTATCCGATCACTTTTTGAAGCGTACTGTACGTGCAAACCTTGACACCAACACGCGCTTGCCTTAATTGCATCATTTTAAACGAAAGGAACACTACCACGTCAAAAATGCGGGGTATACCTTCACCCAGGGGGGTGGCCCAAAAAACTTTTGACACCGTACTTACTTAAATTTTTGGTACACTACCGTGTCAAAAGTGCGGGCCCCCTGACCAAAAAGGTGTCCGATCACTTTTTGAAGCGTACTGTGCTTATTACGTGCAAATCTTGGCCTCACTTAATTGCGTCATCTTAAACGAAAATTGGGAGGTCACTAAATTTTGTGGGGGGCAAAACCTAACTTCAGACTCCAGGGTCCAGATTCCCGACTCCAGATTTCAGACCGCTACTGTACTGCCGGAAATTTGGATGTCAATTGTACTTGAGAGGATTTTTTGTATATGAGTCAAGTCTTTATAAGGTTAATTTGTTTATTTAATAAAAACTCGTGACTTTTATACGGTTCGACTTTCTTTATTTAAGATTCTTTAGCCGACTCAGGATGATGTAATTTCATGATATGTTTGCATCATAGTCAGAGAGGATTTTTATTTAAAAGCAAGTCACAACTTGTCAGTTCCAGGAATTTTTATCAGTTTTAAAATAAACAAACAACCAATATCTAAATGTTTGTTTTAGCTGAATGTTTATTTTAGCAGACCTTGAAATCAGATTGTAAAACATCATTTAAAAATTTGAGTATTTCCAGCATAATTTATAAATCAAATAAAAATTATCTTAATATCTACACACCTGTATATTATGTATACACCCATGTATATTAAAAGAATAAATCGCTATTTAAATTTATGTCAACAAAATCTAACTAAAATAATTTATCTTTTATCAGCATTGGAAAAATATTTGTTTAATTAGCAAAAAAATAATATGTTTGCAAATAAATTCGTATATATTACTGTACAATAAATACTTGGATTATTTCTTAATATGTATACTATAATTTAACTATGTTGTTTAATGTAAAAATTATAACAGCATTAAGATTTGCTAAATTTTTTTATAAAATAGTACTTTTGAGGAAAAAAATTTATAGAATATGATCTTAAAACTTACATCACAAATACATAATATAATTATAATATACAAGTGCATGTGTACGGGTGTATCTTATACAGGGTGTATCATGAAATATGCTTTTCAATTAGACTAATAAATAAGATTATTTTTCAATACTTGTATAGGTTAACGAAAGTAAATTTTTCCTGTAGAAAATACGGGAATTCAGGGTAATAATTAAATAAAACGCACATATTTTTTTTAAATTTTATTTATAGAATATGTATACAAAAAAATTAAATGGCTTAAATCTATATATTACTAAAAATCTATTTATTTTCCATATAAAAATTTTTTAAAAGAATACAGTTTTCTAATGAACAAATTTTATCTGAATGAATCATACAACGTCTTGAATAATATTCATCTCGCAGATTGGAAATCTTCGGTACATCAAATATTTCTTCCAAATTCAAAATCCACGGCTGGTTTTCGGTGTCATCAAACAAATTTGAAATCGATTTCTTTTTTTCACTGCCCTCGACGTATATGACATCATACTTCTTTAATACAGGTTTCAATATGGTATGAAGTTTGTTGTATAGAATAAATCCATACGACCAAGGTATTCTATGCCAATTTCGGTAAAGCCAACGCGCAACTCGTTGAAATTTCTTCGGCAACTCGTTGAAATCAAACGGTGCTTCGAATATGAGATGATATATGTCATCTGAATTTTCCGCAGCAATACCAACTTCTTTAAAATAAAATTCATTGTTAGCTCCTTGACAGCCTTGTATGTCAAGAAACGCCATTTTTTACCACCGCCGTAGAACTGAATTTATTCACACAATCCACAACTTTATATAGAATAATTAAAAGTGGTGGGGATAGTTACTTAATTTGTGGAATGTATTCGAAAATGGCTACTAATAGCTATTGCTAGTTTACAATCAAATTACAAACTATTAATAATATTTAGCACATTGGTGAGTACCAAGTTTTGTTCACTTTAAGACCTAATGATTTAAGGAATGCTAAATTTTCGGGTGAAATGTGTTGTTGCTTAAAAGTTTTACGTTTTAAGATCTTAGGTTTCGAAAGTCCTTTGCTAGGTTGTCTAGCGGTGAACTGCGCTGAATTGTAAATTAACATGGTTCCAAAATGTAATTGTTTTACCACGAAAGTATAATTTTCAGCGAAAGAGATGTTAACTCTTTGACAACCACCGGTAAATAGATAATATTTTGTGTAAGTTTAACTATTTTATACCCTTTAACCATAATGAGGTGTATGAGCTGGAGTTGTGACGTTGCAAGTCAGCAACACACGATTTTTTCAAAAAAAAGGAAAAATAATAAATAAAAGCATCACTCATTCCTTATAAAATTGTATCTAGTTTTTATTCACTTGTAGACATTTAACATTATTTTAATTTTGGAACCGAAAGAAAAAAGGTAAATATCTAAATAAAATCACAGACACTCAAGATTAGAAACTAAAATAATTAAATCTAATGATAATCCTAAATCTAATAACAATAATAACTAACCTAAAATCCTAAACTATACAAAAATTAGTAAAATGAATATTCATAAAAAATTAAAATACTAAAATATTTTTCCTTTTGAATGGAACATCACATTGGTCGAATTTGTCTGGGTCATCCTGTAGATTGGAAAAAGATAAAAAAATTAAAATTACGAAAATGACCAAATTATTTGTAGTGGTCAAGCTGATCGATCGATATTATTCAACGATTACATAACTTAGTAAACAGGTAAATAATTATTGTATGGTGAGCAGGACATTGCGATGACCATTGCTCGGGCACTTGATTTTCATCTGGCGTTTGAAACGGAACGAACCAACAATTATACACATTACCAATATTTTAAACAATCAAGGGAGTGGTCCATCAGTCTCGTAGTGTAGCATCATACCTCGTGGTTGGATAAAATCGATCGATCGGCACCAAATTGTTTCTGTAAGTTTCATTTCTATTGCATATTTATCCGTTAATTTCTAAGCCATCCTTACAAAACCTTGGTTTTGCTTTCAGCGTAATTGTAAATAAAAGTATTAGATTCGGTGCTTACATGTCCAATTTGAACCCAAGCGCCCGGTTTTATATTAAATAAATTATAAAATTACTGGATCTGTAACAAACATTTTCGCTGTTTAAATACCTGTCAATTCACAATCTTTTGATAAATATTTTATACCTGGTGTCCGCCTTGATTTGGCTGCAATCGCTGAAAACAATACCATAATATTCGATTTCCATATCAGTTGTAAATTGTAATAACTCAGTACTCACAATTTTGAGCCGGAACCTCATTTAGGGAAAAAATTAAAATAAATCATTGGGTCTGTAACAGTAAAAAAAAATTCACGTATAGTACCTTGGTCAACTTGACAGATACGGTAATATTCAGTACCTTGCCCACTTCATTAGTAATCTATCTGAAAAAGAAAAAAGCCAAATAGAGTAACGCGATTGATTTCAAATTTAAATTATACCAAATCGATGATTATTCAAATTTTCATTTGAATACTCATCGATACTAACATTACTCATCACTGATTTTTATTGCAAAATGGCGGCAATGCGGTCTCGCTACTTCGATTTGTGAATCAGTTCAGTGGGATACCGTATTGTCGAATCAAAGATTGGTTCGTTCATGGATCATTCCTTAAATACAATACACATAAGGGTGATGATCCATTAACACACTGTGAGTTTTTTGTTCAGATTTCTGTTAGAATTTAAATAATTATAATTTTATTGGAGAATTATTCGATTGTTTGTTAATCTAAAATTGACTATTGTAATTTTCTCTACACAATTTGTTAAATAAATTGATATATGAAAAAAAAGGTTACACCTGTTTGTTCTGTAAGATACCCGTAAAACACTCACTTTTTCAGATAAAAACACAAACCAAAAAAAACAACATTACTTACCGAGTTCATTCGTCTATACGTTGCACGACTTAATATCCTCTAGCACGAAGATAAACGATTCCACTGCGCGTCAGAGACCGGATATTTGGATGAAACCAAATCTAATAAATAATATACGTAGATATCGAGTCGTACACAGCGAGTACAATATTATTTACATACATATTCACTCAGCCGTCCGCTGAGAGAAGAACCACGTAGCACCGCCTCTCGATTGACATAGTAACATTGCCTTCCATTCAAACCAATGACAGTCGACTGGTTGTATTCGCCACTAGCCGATAGATGGTGACATATGCACCGCGGCAAAAACATCGACCACAGACCGATCAAGACAATATTTATAGTCAAAAGAGGGTACAGAGTATAACTCAGCAAATTATATAGCGGTGGTGACGTAACACACAAATGCGGTGGTTGTGTTGCGGTTGTGGCGGTGTTTGTGTGGCAGTTGTGTGGTGGTTGTGTGGCGGTTGTGTGGTGGTTGTGGTGTTTGTGTGGCGGTTTTGTGGTGGTGGCGGTGGCGGTGGTGTTTGTGTGGTGGTGGCGGGGTATCAGCGGTGTTTGCGGCTGAAATGAACAACTTTATTATTAATTCAATTGAAGCAGCAATTTACTGTAGACAATGAATCGATGGTGACATCTCGCGGTGTTTGTTGAACGCAATATCTAAATTAATCAATCTGGTGACGTTCCTGTTCCCTGGTCTTATAATGGAAGATTATTAAATATCGATTTTAGATAAAATATTGGAAAATTTCGTTTAAAAAATACTATAAATAGAACTGAATTATTAACCGGATGTCATATGTTGGTTAAGTTTCAGTGGATAAACAACAACAGCAACATGCCGATTTGTGGTATTTGTAAATTTCAACCGTCACAGTGTAAGTGTGCCTTCTGCGAGTATTGTGATAGGTATCGAAATGAAAAACGAATTTGCATGTATTGTAAACGATGTATGATGCCATTTCCAAACTGTGTTTGTAATTATATAAACTGTACCACATGTAAAAGCCGCTGCAATTGCAAATAATTTAGTAAAATCAATCATCTGATTGCCAAATAATACGTACTGACCAATTCCACGGTTGCTCAAATCAACGTAAGCATTTATTTATAACGCAATGACCAGCGATGTAATGAGGCATAATGCATATTTTGTGTAACAGTGGAATTGTCAATATCGATTAAATATCGATTTTTTTTATAAAATATTGGATTATTTGGTTTCAGTCAAAATACTATAAATACAACTGAATTATTAGCCGGATGTCATTTGTTGGTTAAGTTCCAGAAGGTAAACAAAAACAACAACAGCAACATCCCGATTTGTGGTACTTGTAAATTTCAACAACCACAGTGTAAGTGTTCCTTCCCCGAGTATTGTGATAGGTGTCGAAATGAAAAATGAATTTTCATGTGTTGTAAACAGCGTATGACGCCATTTCCAAACTGTGTTTGCAATTATGTAAACTGTCCCACATGTAAAAGCCGCTGCAATTGCAAATAATTTAGTAAAATCAATCATCTGATTGCCAAATAATACGTATTGACCAATTCCACGGTTGCTAAAACAAACATTAGCATTTATTTAGTAATAAGTTATAACGTATATTTTGAGTAACAGTGGAATTGGCCAGTACCTATTAATCAGTATTAAAGTTTTTGTTGAATACTAAAAATATGCATTATACCTCATTGCATTGCCAGCCATATCATTATAAATAAATGTTAATGTTTATTTGATATTTTCCATTGGTTGTGGTGTATAAACACTGATCATATGAAGGTGTGGTTGCTTCAGAGTAACTTAATTTGTAGCTGTGTGGGAATAAATATATCGGTGGGGTAAAATGAGCAATTCAAATTTTGTAGTTGTAATGGGGTGGTGGTGGCGGTGGTGGCGGCGGCGGCGGCGGTGGTGTTGGCGGTGGTTGTGGTGGTGGTGGTGGTATTTGTGGTGGCAACTCATAAAATATTTAAGCGACGTGCTGAAACAGAAATTGGCAGTGTATTGGCAAAATGTCTGAACAACACGGTGTTGAGTTAAGTATAAGTGATCTGTGGACCACTTTTACTGCCACTGATGAAACAATGGAACCGGTTTTGGAGAAGTTGAATAAACTTGGTGCTGGTAAACCATTCAAATCGCTATCTACACTCAAGCCGTATGAAACGTGGAAAATTCTTGACGTACGACGCATGGAAACTCGATATGGGCCAGCGGTTGTGGTGGAACTTGCAGATGCTCAAGTGTTCCTTCCAAAACGATTCGCGGATTTGGATGAGCAGACCATGCAATGTTTACGTACAGGACAATATTTTATTACATATAAAGGAACTGATTTCAGTGGTTTTTTACATATTGTGGAATTTAGCAAATAGCTATCACATGTATGATGTTTGGTGTAAGCTTAAGGAAACTGTCAGATGTGAAAATGAATTGATTTACTTTCATATATTTTATTAAAAAATAAATTATTTTACGTATAAATTCTTATATTGTTCTTATTTTACAACACATTAGAACCTCCCAAATTATATCTTGAATTATGATAAGACTCTTAGTAGGTATGGGACCACTTGGCAACGCAATGTAATTGCCTATATTCAGGAGCAAGTATTTTAATGTTGGTTTTGAGTAGGTATGTGGTCACCTGGCACTCGCATATGGCTTTTCATTCATTTTTCTGAACTAATTTCCGAATCGAAAGAGCGTAATGGGGGCGAAATGTGTAAGCCGGATGTCAACCGCTACTTCATGGAGTAAAATGAGCAACTCAGATATGGAGGTGGTGGTGGTGGTGGTGGTGGTGGCGGCGGAGGCGGCGGCGGTGGTGGTGTATATAAGTAGTCGCTAACACAATTCTGAATTAATCTTGTAAGACTAGTTGAGCTTTACACATCTATTATAATGTTCGAATGTACGCAGTGCTATAAAAGCTTCTCGCGGAAAGATTCTCTTTCACGTCATATAAGAGATACACATATGCGGGAATTTTCACCAAAAAGGTTTGAAAATAGTTACTCTCTTGATCCGCTAAAATGACAAACATTAGACACGGCTGATGACTTATCTAGTTATGATACCGGGAGGAATGATGTTGATGATGAATTTCTAAACAATAAAGTTGAAGAAAGAGTCAATCCACTTGAACAAAGAATTAAAGCTGCATCAAAAGCAATTCAAACAAAATTTAATAATTTAAGAAATCAAAATAATGTTTACACACCCAGCGATGAGTCTAATAACAGGGTTTTAACCACTTCTGATAGTGGAACTATTATCATTCCCAAGTTAACTACAGCTTTGCAAACTCTTTTGGATATTTTATTAATCAAAGAAATTCAAAATAAAGGTGAGGATTCTAATGAACGAATAGCAATAAAACGTCCAGTCAATTCAACGGACCAAGAACTACTTGCTAAGCGTATCAAATACAACGGCTCGGAAGATGCTAATGGGCAATCGAAAAAAATAAAATACTGACATAATCCTAATACTTTAATAGATGAATTACGACGTTTATACGAGACTTCAGAGATTGGTGAAAAAATACTCATTATTATTCGGAGTTTAGAGGAAAATAAAAACATGTTGTTAAACGTTGACGATAGTGAAGCTTTAATCGAAGAGTTAGATGCTTCAGGAGAAACTACTGTCGGTCAAGAAATATTCTCTATACTTCGTGAACTTCTAAAGGCTGATGTTATTGAGCCACTAGGTGATTATCTGGATGAAACTGATAAAGAAGATGCTAGCGATTATGATGATGATTAATTTAGATATTGCGTTCAACATACACCGCAAGATGTCACTACCGGTTCATTGTCCACAGTAAATTGCTGCTTCAATTGAATTAATGATAAAATTGTTCATTTCAGCCGCAAACACCGCTGCTACCCCGCCACCACCACACAAACACCACGGCCACCGCCACAACCGCCACACAAACACCACCGCCACCACCACAAAACCGCCATACAAACACCACAACCACCACACAACCACCACACAACTGCCACACAAACATCGCCACAAGCGCAACACAACCACCGCATTTGTGTGTTACGTCACCACCGCTATATAATTTGCTGAGTTATACTCCAGCTCTAGCACCTTATCATGGTTAAAGGGTATAAAATAGTTAAACTTACGCAAAATATTATCTATTTACCGGTGGTTGTCAAAGAGTTAACATCTCTTTCGCTGAAAATTATACTTTCGTGGTAAAACAATTACATTTTGGAACCATGTTAATTTACAATTCAGCGCAGTTCACCGCTAGACAACCTAGCAAAGGACTTTCGAAACCTAAGATCTTAAAACGTAAAACTTTTAAGCAACAACACATTTCACCCGAGAATTTAGCTTTCCTTAAATCACTAGGTCTTAAAGTGAAAAAAACTTGGTACTCACCAATGTGCTAAATATTATTAATAGTTTGTAATTTGATTGTAAACTAGCAATAGCTATTAGTAGCCATTTTCGAATACATTCCACAAATTAAGTAACTATCCCCACCACTTTTAATTATTCTATATAAAGTTGTGGATTGTGTGAATAAATTCAGTTCTACGGCGGTGGTAAAAAATGGCGTTTCTTGACATACAAGGCTGTCAAGGAGCTAACAATGAATTTTATTTTAAAGAAGTTGGTATTGCTGCGGAAAATTCAGGTGACATATATCATCTCATATTCGAAGCACCGTTTGATTTCAACGAGTTGCCGAAGAAATTTCAACGAGTTGCCCGTTGGCTTTACGGAAATTGGCATGGGATACCTTGGTCATATGGATTTATTAACTTCATACCATATTGAAACCTGTATTAAAGAAGTATGATGTCATATAGGTCAACGGCAGTGAAAAGAAGAAATGGATTTCAAATTTGTTTGATGACACGGAAAACCAGCTGTGGATTTTGAATTTGGAAGAAATACTTGATGTACCGAAGATTTCTAGATTTTAAGTAATATATAGATTTAAGCAATTTAATTTTTTTGTATACATATTCTATAAATAAAATTTAAAAAAAAATTATGTGTGTTTTATTTATTTAATTATTACCCCGAATTCCCCTATTTTTTACAGGAAGAAGTTACTTTCGTTAACCTATAAAAGTATTGAAAAAAAATCTTTTTTATTATTCTAATCGAAAAGCATATTTCATGATACACCCTGTATAAGAATACACCCGTACACATGCATTTATATATTCTAATTATATTATGTATTTGTGATGTAAGTTTTAAGATGATATATATTCTATAAATTCTTTACCTCAAAACTACTAATTTATAAAAAAATTTAGCAAATCTTAATGCTGTTATAATTTTTACATTAAACAACATAGTTAAATTATAGTATACATATTAAGAAATAATCCAAGTATTTATTGTACAGTAATATATACGAATTTATTTGCAAACATATTATTTTTTTGCTAATTAAGCAAATATTTTTCCAATGCTGATAAAAGATAAATTATTTTAGTTAGATTTTGTTGACATAAAGACTACAATCATTTACTAGTATTTATAAAATTAAAATTAAATAGCGATTTATTCTTTTAATATACATGGGTGGATACATAATATACAGGTGTGTAGATATTAAGATAATTTTCATTTGATTTATAAATTATGCTGGAAATACTCAAATTTTTAAATGATATTTTACAATCTGATTTCAAGATCTGCTAAAATAAACATTCAGCTAAAACAAACATTTAGATATTGGCTGTTTGTTTATTTTAAACTGATAAAAATTCCTGGAACTGACAAGTTGTGACTTGCTTTTAAATAAAAATCCTCTCTGACTATGATGCAAACATATTGCAAACATTACATCATCCTGAGTCAGCTGAAGAATCTTAAATAAACAAACTCAAACCATATAAAAGTCACGAGTTTTTATTAGATAAACAAATTAATCTTATAAAGACTTGACTCATTATCAAAAAATCCCCTCAAGTACAATTGACACCCAAATTTCCGGCAGTACAGTAGCGGTCTGAAATCTGGAGTCTGGAGTTGGAAATCTGGACCCTGGAGTCTGAAGTTAGTTTTGCGGTAGCACGTGGTACAGTGCCCCCCACAAAATTTAGTGATCTCCCAATTTTCGTTTAAGATGACGCAATTAAGTGAGGCCAAGATTTGCACGTAATAAGCACAGTACGCTTCAAAAAGTGATCGGACACCTTTTTGGTCAGGGGGGCCCGCACTTTTGACACGGGGTGTACCAAAAATTTAAGTACAGTACGGTGTCAAAAGTTTGGGGCCACCCCCTGGGTTAGGGTATACCCCACATTTTTGACGTGGCAGTGTACCTTTCGTTTAAAATGATGCAATTAAGGCAAGCGCGTGTTGGGGTCAAGGTTTGCACGTACAGTACGCTTCAAAAAGTGATCGGATAACTTTTTTGTCAAGGGGGCCCGCACTTTTGACATGGCAGTGTACCGAAAATTTAAGTCCAGTACGGTATCCAAAGTTTGGGGTCACCCCCGAGTTAGGGTATTCTCCATATTTTTGATGCGGTAGTGTACCCCATCTATCAATTTGTAACCTAAAATTCAGTCTGCGCATGCGTCGTATACTAAAATTCAGTCTGGGCATGCGTTAGGTTTGCATTCAAAAACTACGGCGGGTAATGGGTTAACACAAATCCAAATTGTGATAAGCAAATTGTGATGACACATAATGGGTTAACTACTTGTGTGGTTGTTGAGGTGATGACTCATGTCTTTGGAGTTTCAAGGCCAACAGTATGAGCGAGTGTTGGGGTCAAATGTCAACAACAAATTTTAAATACATGTACTCGGTACGTGCCGGGTCAAAGGTCAAGGTTTGCACATCGATACAGTTTAATGACTCATCAGTTCGGAATGTGTAGTACCGTAAAATGGGTGCAACAGGACCGTAAGTCACACGCTTTTAAACATCGTCAAAGGGGTTCAAGTTAGTCCGTTTTGCGGTGGCCCCTCTCTCTCATAGCTTATAAACTGTCCTTTCAGTCAATTTTATATTTTTCTATTTAACTGCAACAATTAAACGCAAACATACATATTTTTTATTTTTATCACGTCACAGTTTCTAATTATCAACACATTTTATTTTCGACTACTCACAAGTTTGTTTTGAATTTATTCTTAAATTTCGATACAGTGTTACGTTCAGTTAAATAAATATTTGTTTCCATTATGTCAAAAAGATAGTGTATAATGCATCCTAACCATTTTTGTTATGTTTGCGGTGAACTTATTATATTTAAGAAAGGATATCCCATAACGGAATCACACAAAGAAGTTTATTTTTGTTATTTCAAAATCCCGGTCTCTCAACAGGAGATATCCCTGGTAAGATGAATATAAAACATAAGTGTCATTGATACTCTCCTCCCCACCCAAAAAAAAAAAAAAAAAAAAATTATTACACTACCGCTTCCCATAAAATTAGGTTTAGTTAAAAATTTTGTCAAAGAGTTAGGCAAAACTAGTGTAGCCTTTAAATATTTTTCTGGTCTTTCTGAGGCGAAATTTAAGAAACGTGTTTTCATTGGACTGCAAATAAAAAAAATGTTAAAGGTTGAGATATTTGAAGACAGTATTTCGAACACTGAGGAAGCAGTTTGGAATTCATTATGATTTGTTATCCATAAAAAAAGAAAATTATCGAAAATTAGTTGCAGATTTGTTACATAATTTTCAACGGAGGAGTGTCAACATGTCCCTGAAAATTCGTTTCTTGCAATCACAGCTCGATCTTTTTCCTGAAAATATCAAAAACTTCAGTAGCGAGGATGGCGGGCATTTTCATTAGAACTTGAAAATTTTTGAGCAAAATTATGAGGGATACTGGGACTAAACTATGTTAAGTAACTATTGCTGGTTTAATGAAAGAGACACAGACACAAAAAGTACAAAAAACGCTAAGGTAGTTTATTTTTAATTTTTTTAACATTTTTTTACCATTATTTCTTGTCAATAAAAAGAAATAAATCTTTGAAATGTGACGTGCTAGATTTTTTTTATAATTTTTTTGAAATTCAGAGCACCTCACTCGTTAAGAAAAAACAATTTTCATTTCAAGGACAAAAATCGTGTAAACGAGTGTTATTATTATTAATAATGATATATTCTGTTAAAAATAGAAAAGTAACTTGCATAGTAAAAAAGACTGAATACCCCTGTCGCACCATCCTGCATAACATAATCAATTGCCATTTACAAAAACCAACTTTCTTCAAAAACCTGCTTGTATAGAACAATGGTCTAAAAACTTATTTTATACTAGCCGTATGCCCGATGGGATTTCCCATTGACAACATCTTTTTTATTAGGTACTCACTTTCTGCTCACTTTTAATGTTTTTCAAAAGCCCAAATCAATATCCACGTTTCTAACTTCAAAAATGACGAACTTCCCATATGAACTTTCATTTTCTGTTTTAACCTCTTAAGGTACGAGTCGACTTGTGAAGCAGTTGGGTTGACGTGCTTCGATTAAATTAATGTAAATTTCGCGGGCAATTTTGAATTGTTTAAAGATAATTGCGTGGATTCTTGTTTCGTCCCTGAAGTTTATATTTTTATTGTTGGATTTCTAATCCGTAAAGGTCGTTTTAGGGTTCAGCAGATTATAAACCACTTTTAATTTAAATGAAAATTAATTATTATTGTAAAATAAAATTTGCTCTATAAAATTTTTGTATATAAAAATTTTTAATATGTAGTTGTTGTTTTATAAATTTCACGACGCCATTTTTGTTACTTAATTTAAGTTACAACATTTATTTTAAATACATTATATTATAATTTGTATACGATTTATTAATTATAATATTATTTAATTTGTCATAATTATAATAAATTTAGTTGAATTTGACTTTTATTTTAATTTATTTTACTGTTTATTAATATTTAATACATATATAAAGACGACATCTTTGTTTATTCCAAGACTACCAAACAAAGAGTGTTTTACAATACAAAATACATATCAAAGACGTCTTTGCTTTTCTAATCGCAAACAAAGAATGTTCTTCCTCCAACGACCCTCAAGTGAGCATCGTCCGAACAAACCCACCTGCTTCCCCTACTGTGCCATATATGGAAATCGTTGGCGTTTATCGATTTCATTAGCCAAAATCTACCCCTTAATTCACTATGATTTTATCCCCATCGAACCCAAATACAAACACGATACAGTCATAGATACAAATCCAGTTCAAATAATGACCGCTAGGTGTACTAGTTAATATCTTTACTTTTTTGTAGACAACATGTTATCGGGGAAGCTTATCATTATTACTGACAGATGTCGTTACTGTAGGGCGTTAGAATTCGAACGTTTACACTCAACTCGCCACATAACCCCCGCCTAAGTTTGAATTCAAAATGGATTGAAAATACATTTTGGATTCAAACTGATCAAACAAACAAAAAATGTAAATCCCATCGATAATTAAAATTCAAGCGCCAAACGACAATCGGAGAAAGGTTAAATTTAGAAAAAGAGAAAAAAAATACTGCAACTAATCAAGATTTGATAGAATAATGCAACAGATTTAAATTTAAACGATTATAACATGGACGCCAGAAGCGACACACAGCACAGGACCGATTCGTTCTTAAATATTATACAAACTCTTTACAGGGTTTCTTATTAAATTATTTATATTACATTACTAAGGGTTTCTTATTTAGTATACATACAAACTCTTTACAGAACAAACAATCAAAAAATGTAATCGACAAATTAAAATGTAACGTTGAAATAATCTATTCTATGGAAATAAAATTATGATTTAATAAGATTGTGAAAAACATTCAAGGATTAACAAAGTCAAATATATCACAATTTAATGTCATGGTATTCATGATGCATCAAAGAATATAAAACACAACATGAAAACAGACTATCAGTTGTTGTTGAAAGAAAGAAAAATTTTTTTTTTATATAGAAAGTAGAGTTACTTATTTACTCAAAATAATTAGTCTGGCATGTTTAGGTATCATAAATTTTAAGATATGCTACGACGTTAAGAAATTGTATAAATTCACATGGATGGCTGAAAAATAAGATACACGTGCATTAGAAAAGGATAGTCCTTTAGTATGTTGTATGAATATTCTATACTATTGATGCATTAGTCTGTCTCATACAATCTAATTTGTGTTGGCATCCAGTACCAAACCATTAGTTAAAACTATAGATGTGACTGCTCAGGTGATCACTGTTACTTAGAACACTGTGATTTGCACTGAGCAGAGAACATATTTCTCTGCTCTTTAACTTAACTGTTCTCTTAACTGCTCTTTTGGAACTGTTCTTTTAAACTACTTTTTTTAAAATATTTTTTTTGAATTGTGGTAAGTGTTATACCTCCTACAGTGATCGCTGCTATTAGAACACTGTTATTTGTACTTATTCATCCTGTTCTTGTCTTTTTGTCCACCAACAATTTTTTTTACGTATTCAGACATATGAATGTGAGACGAAACTAATGAGACCTAATGAGATATATATATATATATATATATATATATATATATATATATATATATATATATATATATATATATATATATATATCTCATTAGGTCTCATTAGTTTCGTCTCACATTCATATGTCTTCTTCAATTTGTTATATATATATATATATATATATATATATATATATATATATATATATATATATATATATATATATATATATATATATATATATATCTCATTAGGTCTCATTAGTTTCGTCTCACATTCATATGTCTTCTTCAATTTGTTATTGAAGTTTTATTGTTGGAATTAAAATGCAACCAAATTACACTTGTTTTTTTCCTCTCCATTTTAGTTCAAAAAAATACGCACCCTTTAACTAACTTCAAACAATTAAAGAATATTTAAAAAGTAGACAAGTTAAAAGATAAAGTTACAATTCTTAGTTCTAAGAACTGAATACGGGCTAATATATATATATGGTGCAAACTGACTACCTACCACACTAAACTCCAATACTATAGCTGAAAATATGTAAGAATACGTAAAAAAAATTGTTGGTGGACAAAAAGACAAGAACAGGATGAATAAGTACAAATAACAGTGTTCTAATAGCAGCGATCACTGTAGGAGGTATAACACTTACCACAATTCAAAAAAAATATTTTAAAAAAAGTAGTTTAAAAGAACAGTTCCAAAAGAGCAGTTAAGAGAACAGTTAAGTTAAAGAGCAGAGAAATATGTTCTCTGCTCAGTGCAAATCACAGTGTTCTAAGTAACAGTGATCACCTGAGCAGTCACATCTATAGTTTTAACTAATGGTTTGGTACTGGATGCCAACACAAATTAGATTGTATGAGACAGACTATATATATATAGTCATAGGGAAAACTGTGATTATATCACTACTATGGTCACTGCTACTACAAACTGCTCTTTAACTTAACTGCTCTCGGCGATCACTGCTCAGTAAAAATCACTACTAAGTCCACCTCTAGTTAAAACAAGTTACAAGTATAAATATTCAACCATCACTGGGAAAAATTCGTCCTTGAATGTATTACACAAATAAAAATAAAATAAATGTTGATTCATTTAAAATTTCGATACTAGATAAATAAATATATTCTTTTATAAATGTATATGCAATTTTTGTAAAACGCATTTGATTTACTTAAATTTAATAATTTTTGTATTCATAATGAAAATTTAATTCAAACTTAAATAATATTTAAGTTTCTCAAACAATACATTTCTTATACGTACATACATTAGAAATGAAACATACATCTACCAAACAATTTGGATTCTGTTAATCGTAAATTTATTTTACACATTCAAACCATACACAAACCAATATTCGCGTATTATGAAACATTTGAAATATAAATTTGATACATACAAAAAAAATTTTTTATTTATAAAGGATATGGAGATTGCCAAAACCATGTACAGATCAGTCTAAAATTACGTCACACCAGTACATACAATACTGGTAAAATGATCTCAAGGAATTTAAGTCATCGGGTATCATATTAAAATCATAGTTTTGATACTATATTATATATTAAGGATTACACTCAATACGAGTAACATCGAAAATAGAAAAAAAATAAAATAAAATCTTCATAACGTATACAGATTAATTACTAATATATACCACAACCTGGCTTGATGTTAAAATGCAAAATTCATATCACTCGAATGCCACTAAATATCATATACTTCTTACAGCTTCGTTTAAGCCAAATATAAATACCACATCTTAATACTCATGACATAACAATATCTCAATATAATACATTTCATTATAATTCATAATAACTAATTTTCTTAAATACACATAATAATTCAACATAAATATTTTCATATGATGGCATCCGAGATGATTCAATTCCTTTAAGCAAAATAATGGCAAACATAATTATCATGTTTACTTTCAATGAGTCTAATCTGTACAAAGTCTATAATTCATTCATAGAGAAAAATAAATCTGATGAAATTTGTACCTGCAAAGCTTGCGTTCGTTTAATGCATAGAAGGATGAATACACATAATACAATGATACTGGTGTTACTAATATACATATATTATTATAATTTTTTATTAAACAACCTTATATTTTATTTAAATTTCAATTAATAACAATTTTTTCTATGAAGTCAGTATTTATTTATTTTATAATATTGGTATGGCAATTTATTCCCTTTCGTAAAATAAATAAGTAAATAAATAGCAGACTGTAAATTATTACGAAATTAAAATATTTACATACCTGATTTTGTTATGTGAGTGCTGGAATTATTCCAGAATTTAGGTCGGGATTGGGTTCAAAGGAGTTTACCTTCTTTCTGGAATCTTCTTTCAAAGGCACAAAGGTATTTCAATTAATTAATTTGGAAAAAAAATTCGAAAATTATTAACACAACAATGATCGCGGGGTAAGTTACTCGAAAATTCTATTAAAACGGCACAAAGGTTACAAACCTTTCTATTCAATGGTTATACAACAACTATATATATTTTTTAACTGCCATAACTTGTGGTAAACAAATTTTTTTTTCTTTGTTTTTTAGTAAATGTAATTAACAACGCCAGGGCGCGCTTATATTAAATTAATTAAAGGTAGGTAACGAAAAGGCGCGTAAACATCTTGGGCCGGGGCCGTTATGAATATAATTCATAGCAAAATTAAATAAATTAAATCATTTCAAAGAAAAATTAAACGTTAATTCAAGAGAAACAAAAATATAATTATAATTAGAAAGATAACATTGAATTCTAAAACTAAATTCCAAATTCGTTAGTGGACTTAGGAAGAAAGAAAAAAAAAACATTATTGATTAGGTAATGGGCATAATTTTACAATCGGTCTAAGATACGACCCATTTTTTGTTTTTATGGTCGCAACGCGAACAGTTCCGTCAGGACCGGGATGAAGTTTTTCAATAATGGCCATGGGCCATTGTAACGGGGGAACATTTGGTTGAATGACAAGGACTACTGTTCCTACCTTTGCAGGATTGCTGGGTGTGTTCCATTTTTGTCTAACTTGAAGAGTGGAAAGGTATTCTAAACTCCACCGATTCCAAAAATGAGTAACCATCGTGTCTAACAATTTATAACGAGATAAGTTATTATATGACCCGTTAGCTAAATCGGTGGTGGGAAACGAATTTAACGGCGAACTACAAATAAAATGCGCCGGGGTTAACGGTTTTAAATCATTTGGGTCGTTGCTTAAATAACACAATGGTCGTGAATTCAGTAGAGCTTCGACTTGGGTTAAAACTGTGCTCAACTCTTCGTAGGTGAGAATTTGATCACGACTAACTTTATTTAAAGGTGATTTCAAACTTTTAATATTGGCCTCCCAAATACCCCCCATATGAGGAGATAATAGTGGATTAAATTTCCATTCGATTTTGCGGATATTGAGTTCTCTTTGAAAGGCATCTTTATACTCGCGACTAAGGACAAATTTATGAACTTCATCTAATGTGGCTTTCGCTCCGACAAAGTTTTTCGCTTGGTCGGAAAAAATGGTCGAACAATTCCCTCGTCGAGAGAGGAATCATTTCAGTGCGGCTAAAAAAGCGTCAGTGGATAAATCTGAGGCCAATTCGATATGAACGGCTCGAGTGGCCAAACAAACAAAAATACATATATACGCTTTCTGGCTTTTGATTCCTCTTCTATGACCTAAAGTTATTGGATAACCTCCTGTATAATCTATTCCGGTATTCAGAAAAGCTTTAGCCTGATTCACCCTTTCCATTCGTAAATCAGACATCATTGGGTATGTAGGTTTAGGACGAAAACGTAAACATACGTTGCAGCGCCAGACTCTCTTGCGAATAACATCCCTAGCGGATAAAATCCAATACTGCTGACACAGTAACGATTGCAATAAGTATGCTCCGGTGTGGCAATATAATTTATGGTAATAATCAATAAGTAAATTAACAAATTTATCTGTTTTTGGTAGTAAGATTGGATGTTTTTGATCAAAATTGATATTGGCTCTAGATATTCGGCCGCCAACACGAATTATTCCATCTTTAATAAATGGATTTAAACGACGAATATTTGACGAAACTATTTTGTTTTCGATAAGTTGTTTATATTCGTTTCGGAAATATCTTTGTTGTACGGCTCGAATCAAGTATTTTTCGGCTTCAACTAAATCAGATTTACTTATCTGTTCTTTGATGGGTAATATTCGACAAAATCGAAGTACGTAAATAACCGAATGAAGTAACTTACTCCATGAAGAGAAGTATTCTATTAAATGATAAAGGGGTGAAGCAACATCTTGAACTATAACTTGTACGACTACTTCATTAGAAACGCAGTCATTATTAAAGTTATCATCAATCGGTTTAATAAGCCATTCCGTAGGGAGCAAAAGCAACCAACTTGGGCCTTGAAACCAAGTTTGATGGTTCAATAATGCGGACGGTAACAACCCCCTACTGGCACAATCGGCTATGTTTTATTTGCTAGGTACAAAAAACCAATGGGGCGCGGGCAAACTATTATGGATTTTGGATATTCGATTAGAAATAAAGGTTTTCCACGTTTTGGGTTTTGAATTAATCCAACTCAATGTTATCATTGAATCACAAAAGGCATATATGTTATCAACAGGTTTTCTATTGGCATATGTATTTCGAATATGTACAATCAATTGGGCTAACTGTGTGGCGGCACATAATTCTAAACGAGGTAAAGTAATTTTTGACATAGGAGCTACTCGAGTTCGGGCACAAAGAAATGCTACACTTACTTGACCGGTGACGTCAACTGCTCTAATATAAACTACGGACGCATATCCCGCTTGGCTAGCATCAGAAAATCCAATGATACTATAGGATGAATTTTCAAAAACCAAAACATGTCTCGGAATTTTCAATTTATTTAACAAATGAAATTCATTTCGAATTTTCTGCCAAACCACCTGAATGTTTTTTGGTGCGGGTTCGTCCCAGTCGGATTTTAAGTTCCACAATTTTTTGACTAACAATTTAATTTGTAGGGTGAGTGGGGACAAAAATCCCAGAGGATCAAATATTCGACTAACTAAACTCAAAAGAGATCTTTTCGTACAAAGACTAGACATTTCATGTGCTTTAAAAGTAAATGAGTCGTTAACGGGGGTAAATTGTAAACCTAATACTTTATAGTAACCTTTATCGAATTCTACGACGTTCGGCGATCGAATTTCAAGTGGAATTTTAGATAAAACATCAATCGAGTTTGACGTCCATTTTACTATAGGGAAACAACCACTTTTAAAAAATTCAACTATTTGGGATTGTAATTTAATTGCATTTTCTATATTAGGTACACTTACAATTAAATCATCCATATACATATCACGTTCAATGTACTCAATAATTTCGGGAAAAAATTCGGATTCGTCTTTAATCAATTATTTTATGGTACGTAAACTTAAAAATGGCGATGACGAAACACCAAAGGTAACGGTATTTAACTGATACACTGAAATTGGGTCATTAGTATTAAAACGCCAGAGAATTCTTTGATAAGATCTTTGAGATTCGGTTATATTTATTTGTCGATACATTGCTTTTATATCGGCACCTAAACAAATCGGAAATAACCTAAAATTTAATAATATTGTAACTAAGTCATTTTGTAATTTTGGGCCTTTGTATAATAAATCATTTAACGAGATTCCGTTGTCTGATTTCATACTGAAATCAAAAACGATCCGACACGGTGTCGAAGAACTTTCTGGTTTCCATACGCAATGATGAGCTGCGTAATAGCTAGAAATATCAATGTCACATTTTTCAACTAACGACATAATATGGCCTTGATTTAAATAATCCTGAATTATGTCTGAATAAATCAAACGTAAATTTGGTGATTTTTCTAGACGACGTTCCAATAATAGTAATCGTTTTTTAGCTAAGTTATATGAATTTCCTAATTTCGAGGGATCGTCTTTAAAGGGTAAACTTACAGTGTATCTACCGGAACTATCTCTTGTAACTGATTCAGTATACAACTCCTCACAACTTTCCTTTTCACTAGATTTTAGTAAACTGTCAAAGTTTTCAATTTCAAACATTTTTTCAACTAAAGTATCTAATGATAGAAACGTGTGATACGATGCGGTTTGATTAACGGATTTAAGAGGACGTGACGGACCGACAACTAAATATCCTAGCAGAGTTTCGATTGCAATTGGGTTTCCCTTTTCTCCCACAATTTTTCGAGAGCCCAAAATTTCAGCAAAAATCGTGGCTCCCAAAATTCCATCAATTCTATCCGGAATATTAAATTTAGGATCGGCTAGTTGCAAATTTTTCAAATAATCTAGAGACGTCATATCAACTGGCACCTCAGGCAGCAAATTCGTAATACGATCAATTAACAACGCTTCAATTGAAAGTTTAACATTTTGATTTACTTTGGAATATATTTTTTTAAATTGGTACGCCTTTTAAGTGCCTTTATCATACCTCCAACACCTACAACGTTTGTTGACAATTTGATGTAAGATAAACCTAATTTTTTAGAACAATCAACAGTTAAAAGATTTGACATTGAGGCACTGTCGACTAACATTCGAAGAGTGTGCTCTTTTCCCCATCGATCATAAGTTTTAACCAACGCAGTGCTAAGTAATATATTTTGCTTAGTGGTTTGCGAACACAGTGTTTGGATAGCCTCTGGGTTATTTGATATTTGAGAAAATTCCGACTGAGCATTTTCGGGAACTGTATTATTACATTCTTTATGCAAATAGGTGTGATGTTTACTTTTACATTTTTGACAATGAAATTTGGACGGGCAAACATTTACTTTATGTTTTGCAGAGAAACAATTCAAACACAAATTTTTATCTTTTACGAATTTAAATTTTGTATCAAAATTACTAGATTTAAATAAAAAACAATCCTTTAATAAATGGTTACCCTTTTACAAAAGGGACAACTTTTCTCTATAAACGACGAATTGTTGGTAACGAATGATTTTGTATTTTTGGCATAGTTATCTGTTTTAACCCGACTGGCGGTAGGGATAGGTTTTTCCGGTTTATACAATATTTTACTTTGATTCTGAATAAAACGAATGAGATCTTCATATTTAGGAAGATCGGAAGAATTTCGAATTAATTCGAAAGAATTGATTGTTGTGGCAGGTAATTTCGACATAGCTAGGTAAGTCAAAATATAATCGTCCAAATTTTCAATATTTAAACGTTTCAATGCATTCACATTTGTATTGAATTTTTCCAGAAATAATTGCAAACTAGTTGTATTATGATTAGTTATCGCTCGAAAATTGAACACACGATCTAAATACATATTTGCCAAAAATTTTTTATCTTGATAGGTATCTTCCAATAATTTAAAAATGGTGTCATAATTACTAGGGATTGGTTCAATCGACGAGCAAGTTTGCAATGCTTTTCCTGTCAGACTATTCAACAAATATTGCAGTTTTTCCGCACAAGAAAATTCAGATTTTGAGTGAACTAACTGTTTGAAGTTTTCATAGAACAAAGGCCATATTGATAAGTTTTCTCCATTGAATTTCATCAACTCGATCTTTGGCATAGAAATCCGCGGTTTATTTGACTCACAACCATTGTCAATATTACTATTTGTTGCGACATTAGTTTGGTTTTCTAAGTATTTTAAAGCTAAATATTGTATATTATCATTAATATCTTCAAAGGCATCTAAAATATCGTAGGAAGGTGGTGAATCTGGCTCAATAATTTATTTCAAACTAACGATGTCGTGAACAACATCGCGATAATCAGTAATAGTTTTATTTAAAGTTCCATAACGAACTTTAAATTGTTTCAATTTATCTTCATTATTAGGATCTCTATCTAGGGCCTGACCAGCATCAAGGCATAACTGGGCACGACGAAAGATGTTTTCGCGACGAGCCAGAGCTCTATCTAATTTTATTTCATCAGCTGATTTTGGCATTTTTTTATTTTATTTTAAAATAAATTTGAATTTTATAAATACAACAAATTGGCAATAAACAAATAAAGTTTCTAATTAAAAGATTATATAATTATGTAATCTAACAATAAGTACAAAAATACTTAAACTTGTTTACCATAGCTGTTTACTACAAGAACAGTTATAATTTTATATCAAACACAAAAAATTAATTAACGGTATTTAATAAATTTTATTTTTCGTTAAAGGTGGTCCTACAGGATAAAAATATATTATCCTGGCTCGAAGCGACCAAAAAGAAAGGAATGGTATGGCAATTTATTCCCTTTCGTAAAATAAATAAGTAAATAAATAGCAGACTGTAAATTATTACGAAATTAAAATATTTACATACCTGATTTTGTTATGTGAGTGCTGGAATTATTCCAGAATTTAGGTCGGGATTGGGTTCAAAGGAGTTTACCTTCTTTCTGGAATCTTCTTTCCAGTACTTCTGTCGTTCAGGTGTCTTAGTAAATATTTTATTCACAAATTCAAAGGCACAAAGGTATTTCAATTAATTAATTTGGAAAAAAAAATTCGAAAATTATTAACACAACAATGATCGCGGGGTAAGTTATTCGAAAATTCTATTAAAACGGCACAAAGGTTACAAACCTTTCTATTCAATGGTTATACAACAACTATATATATTTTTTAACTGCCATAACTTGTGGTAAACAAATTTTTTTTTTCTTTGTTTTTTAGTAAATGTAATTAACAACGCCAGGACGCGCTTATATTAAATTAATTAAAGGTAGGTAATGAAAAGGCGCGTAAACAAATATATTAAAACAAAATTTGAGGTTCAGTTGCATAATACCCGTCTAACATGAAATAAACTGTACTGGTAGATACTTGTATGAGCAATATTCAAAACATCTGAATAAATACGCTATTTAGGATCAACAGAATTACGCACAAATTCTAAATACTACATCCTATTACGAACTGATTTCATTTCGTTCACTAATAAAATTTATTGGAGCATTTTCAATAAAGATATTGAAAAATAAATATCATTCCACGGCTGGTTCCACAACAAATGGTTCAAAATTAATTCAATAATTGAAATAAATGAAAAGTACTTGAATAATACAGACTAGTACTTTCAAAAGAAAAGGTTATTTCTTATAGTAAGTAAAATATAATTTAATCTGAGAATTAGTCCTCTTACATACGTAAAATATTAAACAAAAAATTTTTTATTTTTTATAAGAAACAATCGTTAATCTGCTTAATCTTGAAATGAAAGTCATTATCCCTAGTATATACAAAATTCAATACATAATCCAATATCAGGTAAAAAAAATTTTTTTTTTATTAATTCAGTTTTTTTAACCCTTAGTATGCCGAACGGGTCACAAAACAACTATATGTCATTTAATTTAAATAATTTGTGAATGGAAAATACATTCGATTTTAAAGAAAAGAAAAACTCTAATAGAAAGATTTTTTTACACCTCAAGCTTACAGGAAGTCGATGAGGGACCGCCATTTCCCAAATGGTGGAATTTTTAATGGTGTTTTATAGGGTTTTCTCCCTTATTGAATTGACATGGGCCGAAAATTTTAATTTAGAAAGGTTACTTTGCCAAAGGGAATTTTGCTAACAGTTGTTAGTTGTCAAAAAAATTTGCCAAACGGATTGCATAAGAAGGCTATTAACACCAACTTAAGACTAACCTTTTTTAATTTAAGGTCCTAACGACTCAGGAACAGCGGAAGCGATTTTCCGATGCTGGACATATCACTGAGCCGGTTGACATCAGGGGGATAAGGAAATTGCCTCTCCGCCTATTGATATCAACCATGAATTTACGTTAAATATAAAATTCGAAACAACGACGAAATAGAACAAACCGCAAAGAGATTAATGATTATTTATTGTTATTGGAAATAATATTTGACAACAATTATAAAAATTTTATATTCAATGGAAAAGGATAATACTAATGACCAATAATTTTTAATGACTAAGAAGTATTGAAAGTTCCCCTAGTATTATTAGGTTTATGTGAGTCAATAGGTAAGGTAAGAACTGCTTCAGTTGATAAATGTTCAAATATAATTGTATCATAAAGATCAATTTCCGGTGAATCTGTACTGGGTTTAGCAATGTTAATTTTCAAGTCATTGATAAGTTTTACTGTACTAACGTTATGTCTATTTGCATTAAAATGATAAAGGTCATCAACATTGTCAGTTATAGACTGGCTGAAATGGTTAAATTTGACTGAATGTCATGATATGTTTGTTGATTGATTTTCTAAAATAGGGAGGTTATCATTAATTTCTGGAAAATTGTTTTGATGATCATTATTACAAGGAACAGGTTGATGATTATTTATTGGAACAAGATCTATGCTATTTGTAGAATTTTGTATTGGGGTAGTATTACCCCACGTTACTCTATTATTATTTGGAGGACGGGAATTATTTCTCTGGTTGTTTTTTATTCCCCTATTAAATCCTGTTGAGTTATTATTATATTGATAACTACTTCTATTAAAACCGTTCTTAAAATTTTGATTTGAATTTCCGTTAGAATTATTATTGTTATTAACATTACGATTTCTGTTAGGGTTTGAATTTTGAGCAAAATTATTGTTACTATTATGAAAATATCTAGTATTGTTGTCATATATCATTGCCATATTATTTCTAAATGTATTATTGTTATTATCAAAATTGTTATAATTGTTATTGTTAAAATTATTATTGTTTCTATTGTTATTAGGTGACCTTGGAATATTTACGTTAGAAATGTTACTGTTAAATCTTTGATAACCGTTGTTATTTTGAAAATTGCTCGGGATAGAATTGTGTGGATGATAATTATTATTGTTAAAATTGGTATTATTTTGGGAATATTGTCGTGACCAATTGGGGAAATTAAAATTTATATTTCTTGGAGAACTCGAAAAATAATTATCAAAATCTTTTAATGCTAACTCTAATTCATGTAAATTTTTACAATTTGATAATAACCTATTAATTTCGAATGGAAAATGATTTATAAAGATTTTTATGAACTGTTGTGTATCTATTTTCTGGTCCAAATATTTTGTCAACTTGTGCCAATAAGTTAAATGATCCAAGAAATATCCCCTTTTAACAGGTTTACCATTATAATTTGTGTAGAAATCAATTAAAATCTTACTTTGTGTGTCAGGTCCCCAAAATGTTTCTAAAATCCACTGTCTCATTTGATGATAGGATTTTATTTCGCTTTCGTATAAAGAAAAATTGTTTTTAATTCTACTTCCTAATTTATCTCGAGCAATTTTAATTTTATCTGAATCTGAAAGTTCGGTATCACGAAATATTTCGTCAAGAGAATTCACGAAATGTACAGAATGATGCTGAATTATATTATTAGTAAAAACGTCAATATTTCAAAAATCACTTCTATTAAGAGTTAAATTATGAAGACCAAAACTCGATGTATTTAAATTAACTCTATTACAATTATGTGATGTAACATTATTTTCCAAACAAACTATTCTGGTATCAAATGAGTTTACGATTTCAGATTGATTTTTTTTAATTTATTGTTAAGATCAGGAATTGTAGTATTGACCAATTGATTGAAATTTTCAGAAATTTTTTGTACATTTGAATTTAAATTATTATGATTTTGCGTACAATCGTTATTAACCAGACTAATTTTTTGTTCCAAAATTGAATTATTATCAGTGATTTTATTATCTAATTCGGTTTTGAATTGGTCAATTCTACGATTCTGAGAATTGTATTTGTCGGTTAGGTTATTCTCGGTTTCTGAAATTTTCTTATTACAATTATCAATTTTATTTGAAAAATCTGTATAAAACTTATGAAATTTACTGTCAATCTGGATTTTGTGCTGTTTTACTTCTTCACTAAGTTGGTTTAATTTTTTAGTATTATCATTTAAATTTTCAACTAATTCAGTTTTATTGTCGTGCAATTTTTTGTTAATATCTCTATTACTCTGATCTATCTTTTCGTTGTTATCATCTAATTTTTTTAGTAAAACTTTAAACATTTCCATAATATTATTAGGGTCATTTTCTTTACCTTTTGCTCCGGAAAAATCACTAACTATTCCTGAAGACCCACTGGTGGTGGTTATTTCTTGTTGGTGGACGGCGTCGATGTATTCCTCTGACGAATTTCTTTCAGCGTCGTCTAAAGTAGGCATCACTGGTAAATTTTCGTTGCTTATCGGGGTTGAAGTTGCACAGAAAAGATCTTGGGGAATGAATGAAAAATTTGTTACATCAACTGTTGAATTCTCCATGTTGACCCAAATCTCACGAAAGTCAAAAAATTACGGAAACACAAAATTTTGTTCAATACAGTTCATCAAATCCCTTTATATTACTTTTAGAGTTCGTGAATTAATTGTATAAAGGATAAATTTTGTGGGCCACCAGACCCGAAATAGTTCTTTTCTGGATAATTTCACTTTAATTTATATTTTATTGCCCCGAGGATGCCATGTGAAGCAGTTGTGTTGACGTGCTTCGATTAAATTAATGTTAATTTCGCGCGCAATTTTGAATTGTTTAAAGATAAACAAAAATTTTACTTCAAAAAATACCACTTTTATTTTGAAACTGTGACAATATTGTTTCGAACCGTCAGTTCATTTTCAAACAGAATAGATATTACATTCTTTACATGCCTTATATACTAATTTTATCTACCTATACTTATTAAGGGGGAGTGGTCTGTGATGTGGAAGTAGAAAGGGTGGGAGTGGTAGGAGAATCCAAAAATCAAGAAAAACAAGATTACATTACATGTGACAAGAGGCAAACAAACACGTGGCAAAAGAATGAACTTAAAAATGACAAAAAGACAATATTACAGTGAATACAGTTTTAAACAAAAATTAAAATTTAAATAAGTTATAATATTGAAAATAAAGTTGAACTGTAAATATCGGTGTAATAATTTAAAAGGTGATCGGAGCTATGTTTATTTATTTCTATTGCTTCTAGGATTGTTAACTTCTGTCTTTTGCTTGCCTCGTGTAACACAGTAATTTCCTGTTCTGGTGTGTGTCCGGTGTCTATCAAGTGCCTCGCAAAAGCAGAGTCGGATTTCTTATTTCTATATGACCTAAAATGCTCTGCTCTCCGGGTTTCAAAGTTTCTGCCAGTTTGACCGATGTAAAAACCATATTAGTAGTAAATATATATATATATATATATATATATATATATATATATATATATATATATATATATATATATATATATATATATATACATATATATACATATTCGGGAAATTTGCAGAACTGGGACATATACGATTTTTTTTTTGAACCGATAAAAACGAAGCAATAGTGGTGGAAATTTTAAATTATGAAAAGTTAAAGCGCGGAAGCATATTTTTGTTTTGGAAAACTCAAATTTATTAATATTTTTCAAATTTTTTATAATGACAACTATACGATATAGCACATATTTTAAAGCAAGTTAGTGTATAATTTATTTAAAGGAAACGGTAAAAATAACAAAACACTACGAAAGACACTTACATATTACTAGTAAAATAAATAAAACAAAAAATTTATTTTAAAAAAGAAAATAGAAAAATTTTATTTTAATTACCACATATCCGACATATCCCAACATACATATCCAACATTAATGCCATTAATGCCATAGAGAATATCCAGCACATAGGTACTCACAGAACACTAGAAGCAAACTAAAATTATTAAAATCAAAAAAAGTGTAAATTACTTGGAGTCATTTGTTGGTCTGTCACAGCTTAAGGTGACTAGTCGTGCATCAGCTCTGCCAGAGCAATCAAGCATTGTTAGGTCGTGGTTACTAACAAAGATAAATGCATATAATTTTATGATGTGTAATAAAATTTGATTTTGAGTTAATAAATAACGGCAAGGGTGTAAGGTAAGGGTGTTTGTAGTTCAACATAGTAATACATATATATTTATACCTGCAATTTATTTCGTATACAAAACTGAGTACCGTTTTTTCAAAACTGCATAAGTTTAAAAAAAATTATAAAATGGTTTTTTTTTTTATAAAATTATTTATTTTTAGTACAGCCGAAAAATTTTTATACAAAATTTATAAATAAAAAACAACGCGCCACCCACCGACGCCACCCACTGACGCCCCAAATTTACATAAATCAAACCAATCTATTAATATAGTGTAAACCGTATAATTCTATGTTGCTTTTTATTTATAAATTTTGTATAAAAATTAAAGGAAAATTATAATTACTAGAAAAGGTCATCTCAGTGCCACGCCTGGGGCCCTAATTTGTAGGGTGCCACGCGTCATGCTAGTAACGGCGCTACGCGCCGTAATTTGTACGATGCGTAGCGTCTGGGTCAAAGCGGCGCTTCGCGCCGTAATTTGTATGACGTCCGCGTCGTTATCATAACGGCGCTCCGCGCCGAAATTTGTACGACAGCGGTATCTGGCACACTCAGACACACTGCTCTCCACATTTTGCTTACACATACGCTTAGGGCTTGCATGCATATCATGCATATATATCACCACTGAGTAAATGGAGTATATTCTCTATGTATAAATGTCGTACTTTTCATAGGTATTAAAATATTAAAATAAAAAGGTTAAAATTATTTTAAAAAAATTTTATTTTAAACTTTTATTATATTTTTATTTTTTTTTTAACGATTCAGTATTTTTACGGTTTTTTATTATTAAATAATAATAAATAATTCAAGTAATTTTGTTAAATTAATTGTTGTATCAAAAATGTGAGTAACTTTTAAAATGTAATAATTAATAATAAAACGCAATTATTTTTAATAAAAATATGTGACCGCGCTTTAACTCTTTAAGTACAATAATTCTCAGCCTCATTTGTTTCTTTTTTCCGGCAGACATCAAAATTACAGCGTATGTCCGAGTTCTGCATTTTACCCATATATTCATATATATATATATATATATATATATATATATATATATATATATATATATATATACATGTATATATATATACATATATATATATATATATATATATATATATATATATATATATATATATATATTAGTAGTTATATAGTGTATATATGTATTAAAAAAATTAAAAAAAAACTAAATAAATTTAAAAAAAATTGCGAATTTATTATTTATTAAAAAATATTCGAAGTCATTTTCGAGAGTTTAATACATATTATATATTATATTAGTAGTATATGTATCAGTAGTTATATTAATTATATAGTATATGTTATACAGAAAAAATGGGAATTTATTTTTTACTAAAAAATATACGGAGTCATTTATTACAGTATTCTAATAACATTTACCTTATTTATTTACATTATTTAAGTTTCATCCCGTTTATGGAGCTGCCAGGAGACTGAGAATTCTTCAATATTCTTTAAAAATCGGCTAAATAACGTTTTATATATATATATATATATATATATATATATATATATATATATATGTATATATATATATATATATATATATATATATATATATATATATATATATATATATATATATATATATATAAAACAGGTCCGCTATTCCAGTACAACATATTTACAACTCATACAACTGAAAAATTTATCATATCCACAGTATTTTTCACGAAAATGCTGACCAGGATACTGAAAAGTTGACTGGACCGAGTAAGATCTCACTTACAATGTTAACTGAATTAATTGATACAACCTAAAATTAAGTAAAACATGTACTTTATTTTATTAATTATATTTCAGTTAATGACTATGACAAACGATGATTTAATCGGAATATAAATTTTTTATATTTTTTAAGTGTTTTGGTTTGATAGGAGAATGATGCAAAGTTCGGGAGACAAAATTAAATAGAATATTTTTTAAAGAAAATATAAAAAAATTCAAAAATTATTTATACAATAAAAAACTACCAATATTAGTAATAGATCACTACTGCAGTGTAATTTTTTATTTTATACATTCAGAAAAAATAATTATTTAGTTTGCTATGTTTTACTTTGGAGAGGAGACATACCAGGAGACTGAGAATTTTACACTTTAAATGTCATTTTTTATAAAAAAATATATTTCGAAACCGGTTTATTTTGAGTGACCAGTTAGATGCAGTAATGGTTTCCAGTTTCATTTAGAAAAAAATGTATTTTTCAAAATATTAATATACAAAATGAGTTGAGCAGTCCAAAATTCCCTCGTTTGTAGAACTACCCATATACTGTTGTTGCGAGGCATGTGTCGTGCGAAACAAACTAGGTTTGTTTCGTACAATACATGCTTTGCAACAGAAAGAAACCTGTGTACACTGAACGTTGTATCGCATCAACATTTGTATCGGTGCAACATGATACTTTTGTTGCACGGCATATTTGATGGCTGTGTTCACAGGAAACATGTGTTGCAAGCATGTTACGCTACAGTGTTACGCTAAAATTTTATCAAGTCGACTCGTACCTTAACGAATAAATTTCCAGAAACGTTTACACAACTGACTTTTATTTATAAATAGAAGCCTAAACGCCAATTTTCATAACTCCTGTGCTTAACTTCGTCCTTCGAAACCCAACAGTTTAGGTTGTGCGTTGTCTGTCAGTCGAAGTTAAAGATTTACTAAATAAGATATTATTTATTTTAATAACCATAGTAACATATTTTTATATACCACTAACTTCAAAAATAACGAATTTACATACAAATTTTCATCCCCTATTAAGGGCGGGGTAAGGTATTAAAATAATTTTTTTTGCTTTTGTTTTATTTCTTTAACTGAATGCATAATATCTCAAGAATATTGTCTCAAAATTTCAAGTTTATTGGAGCAAAATTGACGAAATTATAAGCATTTTTGTTGTTGCCTGGTAGATGTTTGGCTCTCTCTCTCTCTCTCTCTCTCTATATATATATATATATATATATATATATATATATATATATATATATATATATATATATATATATATATTTTGTTTATTGTGTTTAGCATATGAATCTGTTCTGCAAAACAGAGAAGGAAATATGGTGTTCATTCCAGGTGTTCATATTCCAAACAAAATAAAAAGCTATATATAGTTATATAGATATATACCTATGAACACCATATTTCCTTCTCTGTTTTGCAGAACAGATTCATATGCTAAACACAATAAACAAAATATATCTCAGTTATATTATAGAAATGTCAATGCAAGTACAAACGTGTTTATACTTGTACTGTATATTTTGTCAGTGTAGGGTACAAAATTTAGTTTAACAGTAAGTATTCTATATCAGTTTTATACAAGAATTTTTAAGTGTTCAAACATTTAAAGCGTTTTCCCCACAGCTCACGTTTCTAAGTTGGTGCCCCTCATAACTTCAAAACTACAGCACCGAACACTATTTCTGTACATAATTTACGAGGTAACGCTGGAGAGTTTTTTCAAATTTGCTAATAATTTTTATTTCACAATAACAAATTAGCCGATTTTTTTTCGCAAAAAATCGTGTTTTTCCTTTCTAAGTGTTCCAAAAAAGTGAAAAATTGAAATTTCGAATAATCCTCCCAGCGTTACCTGAGGAAAACTATTATCTAACGAATGAACTTTAATTTTTTTATTTCGGATGATCCAGCACCAAGTTATGAGGGGCACCGCAATTCTACTTTTTTCCGAGACACGTCGGAATAATTGCTGCCATTACTGTATTTTTTAATATTTCTTCGTGAAAATTTTATACAATATTCTTCAAATGTCATACTTTCATGTATCACTGGTTTTAATAAAGAGATTTTAAGTGTATCGTCACAAAAAAATAACAAATACATGCCTTTTTTTGTAAGAATTAACCTTACCCCCTCCTTAAATTCACTTAGGGGACGAACTTTCAAAAATCCTTTCTTAGTGCTCACGTACGTAACATAGGGAACTCCTACGCAAAATTTCATTCTTCTAAACCCAACGGTTTAGACTGTGCGTTGTTTGTCAGTCAGTCAGTCAGTGTTAGAAAATTATTAAGTAGATGATTTTTTCCGCTCTTTGTCTTTTAAGTTTTGGCAAATGTTTCAAAAACTCAATTTTTATGAGGTTTCGGACTTTGGACATGTGTGGCTGAAGAACTCATCCAAGGGTTTGGGACTTTCAAAGTTTTTACCAAATTTCATAAATATAGGATATTTCATTCGAGAGTTATGGTGCGGGCTCAGGTCGTCGCACCACAGTAGTGGCTGTAATAGAGGAATTTCCGATTCAAAAATTTGTTAATACCAGTGATATATTGTATATAGAAAATGATACTTTTCAACGGATAAATATTTAGCAATAATATAATTAAATTTATTAGTTTATCCGAAAACAAAAATGTAGATTATTTTTACGAATTCGAGATTGAAAACGATCTGGCATAGTAGGCTGCATTTTTGAAGTTTGTGGGCTGCACTTTCGGAACGTCTGCATTAGACAATCAAAATTAATTCAGTTATATGGTATTGCCATTTTTATAGGATCACCTAAATAAGTAAATGTCGTATTTGATAGTTTCAGTAATTTTACAGGGAAAAAAAAAACTGTTAATTTAATTAGATGAGATGAATAATTATCGACTGGATTAGCAACACAAGGGTAGTATCACAGAATACATATATCAGAAGAAATACTACTATCTCTTTCCTGTAATCAGCAGTGTGCACTTCTGATCACGTTAGGCTACTTAGTATTCACTCGTTCAATGGCAGTGGATGAGCGTAGATCAATTATTTTGATCACATTTTAATTGTTATGGGCATTGTTACCACCGCCACACGAAGCCACACACATGCGTATGCAGTATTATATATACGTATGCGACACCACGCAGCACATACACAAGACACTCACATACACAAGACAGATCACACAAATACAAACTAAACCCAGTGCACATATATAACATATTGGTGGGATACTTTCCATCTTTGTTTGGTTACACTGGTTTTAGTAGTATAGAGATAGCAGTGTTACCTCTGTACTCTGTGGGTAGTATCTTGTATGCAAACATAAAACTTAGGTAGAAACAAAATCATTTGATTGATTAGTATATTATACTATAACTAGTTGCAGAGTTTTTGAGGTATCAAAGTCCAACAAAAAGGAAAGATGTATTTTTAGTAAGAGATATACATATTTTATTATATTAAGAAGATAAAATACTTTTGCAATAAAGATGGATATAAAGTAATTATGTCTAAACTCCCCCTATTAGTTGTTATATCTCTCACTCAGGTAATATTGAATGATACATACAATTTATAAAAATACACTACGTTGTAAAAAAAAAGTAATCGATTTTGAAATAGTTTGCTTATTTATATAGTAATGCAATGATGTACCTACTTAAATAAGTAATTTTAAATTAAATAAATTTCCTATGAATGTTTTTCAATATGGGAACCATTTTTTCCGTCGTAAAAATATTTTGTATAATATTAATTAAGTACTCCCTTATCGAAGCTGTCCAGATCTGTTTTATGTTTTACATGTTTTTTTCTTTCTCTTTCAGCAAAAATAGCTTCCGATCCATCATTTTTTTTTTTGCTTCACTAGCTATTCTAGTTAAACATGCCAGCGATATACCCGTAGCTGCAGTAACACGCTTTTTAACTTGAGATAATGGGATTTTCACACCATCACTTTCACTTTTCATAAACACTAACACATTTAAAATGATAAGTTTTGCTTGTGGACTTAACATTTTATTTTTAATACTCGTATTCATTTCCATATTTAAATTAATTAAATATCAATAGATAAAAACCCGATTAAAATAGAGGGTATAAAAAAGTATAATAATAATCAAGAATACCATAAATTAAAAAAAAATTGTTAAAATATCGAAAATTGTATCTCGCAGGTACACCACTTGATTAGCCAAAGCTAAGTAAAAGTACTGATTCTAAAAATTACAAATTTATTTGTAAACATACAAATTTTGTAAAACTAATAAACAGATTTTATTGAAAAATTCATAATAATAGCAATATTTACAAAGGTAGGTTTTACGCAGGTTTTATGACTGTATCAGGTAGTTCAATAAAATTGAATACATTTCAATTAATTAACCACTGAAAAATACAGACTTTAAAAGAGAAAATTGTAGACCGTTTTATTATTTGCAATATTTAGTAAATTGTTCAGAAAGTATGAAATATTAAAAATTAAACGTTTCTAAACTACAAGAAATATGTAATATAATTAAAACTAGAAATACCTATGATAAGAAATTTAATGTTTCAAAACGACTTAACGCTACCAATTTTAAAATATTAAATACTAACAGGAAAATTTTTTATGAAAAATACCCTTACATAGTAATAATAACATATTTTGGTATTTATAAATACGATTTTTTTAATGGTGTAGACCCTTACTTTCATTTATTTAACGGAGTACTGTAGTAAAACTGGAAGTGGACTTTAATCGCTCAGAAACTTTGCAACTACCTATATACAGGTTAGCCAGTTTCGCTAGTTTTGTGGTCCCAATTTTTAAATACATATATAACTCAGTGGTATAGAATCTAATAATTATTAAAAAATTGCAAACTAAATGAGTTTATATGATATACGTACGTATAAAAGAAAAATTTTTACAAACGTGTGCTTTCGGAAATCTGAAATAACTAACTTCGTCTTGATGAAAGTGGATTGGCGAATATTTACTTACATTTTAAACACAAAATCTGCTTTCTGTTTTTAAATTATACTTTTTACCTAGTTGAACGTCACTGATAAAATACATGAAAATTACAGAAGTTTTTTGTAATTGTGGTATCTACTATGGTAATTAAAGGTTTATTTACTTTTGTAACTACGGAGATGGCTTGCCCGTAGTAAGCTGTAGTAAGAAAAATGAGTATAAGACAATAACATGTAACTGGCCTACCTCTCTAGCAAATAGTGTCAGATTGATGTATCTTGGGTAGAAATACATTTTAGACTTCTTTTTTTTTAAAAAAAAAGGAAAAAAGGAGTTACAAGAAAGGAGTTACGAGGGAAAAAGCAAAAATTTTTAGTAGGTGCAAGTATTTATTTTTAATTGATTCATACGCCATATTTAGTTTGTAATTACTACGTAAGCTAAACAGTCGCTTAAGTTATTAATCCAGTTATATTTTAGCGATTGTATTTATACCGCACAATTTTTATTTTATCGGCCAGAGTATAAGTATCTGTTTCGTTTTGTAACGCAGTTGTAATCAAGTTGTTCGTTTTAGTTAAAATAATCGAGGCTGTACAATATCTTATATCACTGTCTGTATAATATTTTAGCATAATCACAGTTACTTGTATCTTTAATATCGTTTAATATAATTTAAAACTATATACATAAGATATATCTTTCTTAAATATTCTCCGTCTATTGCATTAATTCTACAAGGATAATTGAAAGATTTTCCTAATCTGTATAGAAAGGTCATGGAGATGGTTAGGAACACTCAGATAATATGATGGCGGTATAAATTAATGACATTTATTAATATGGTAATGAACAGGAAAATCAAAATTAGTAGATATTGTTGTATTAACATAAGAGGTGCTTTATCTTTTCAATGGTGTAGGCAATACACAGAGCGGAACAAGAACATTCGTATATAGATAAAATATTTTGTCACTTTATGTAAGAGCCCGTTTACACATTGATTAGTGCAAGTGCAAGTGTTTATTAGAAACACACATAAAATTACGTTTAAATACATCGAAACAGTACGTAAACGTAATTCTATGTCATTTGTAGCAAGCACTTGTACTCGTATTAATCAGTGTGTAAACGGGTCAATACAATTATTATTTTTGTGTTAAGTACTATTATATAAATTATATTCTACGTCATAAAAGAGATTGTAGAATTAAATACATTTACACCGGTCCTTCAATTTAAGCGAATATCCATTCCACGGGGATTCAATTTAAGCGAATAAAAAATCGCGTAAATTGAATCCGTCATTATAAAAGAAAAAATACTGGAAATAAATGCTAGTAAAAATGTTAGAAAATTGTATAATATAAATAATAACGAATATGTAGAAATTTACATATTTAAATTTTAAAAATATCGTTATTTTCGATAACGAAAAGTAAATTTCGACAACCCCAATATGTTCGGAACTTGCTTCGCTTAAGCCTTAAAAAATTTCGTTATATTTTCACTACGACACACGGTCTAAGAGGTATTTACGATCAAAGTTTTCAATAACGTAAAATATCATTTATAAAAAAACATAGTGAAAAAACAGGTACTCTTTTTGATAGGTCGAATTCAGAAGCACTTCGTAAAATTTAACATATCGTTATAGACAATATTTTTTTAAAAATAAACTCGTGGAAATCAAATCCGCATATAAAATATTCCACGTAAATTGAGTTCAACTGTCCGCGTAAAATGAATACTCGCGTAAGAAAGTCCGCATAAATTGAAGAACCGATGTACAAGCTCTTTCTTGACAGAAAATAAAGTGAGATAGTCGCCGAAATGCATTTTAAAGGGCCCCATAAACGATGAGATCTGTATCGCTACATGTTACAGGTATCAGTATCATGATACAGATCTCGTCGTGTGTGTGACTGTCTCGATATCACTATATCAATATCAGCAAGTATCAGCTTGTATCGTGCTTGTCTCGAGTATCGTGGTAACTATGGTTGCATTTTTATTTTATCTTTGACAGTTAATAAAGTAATTACCTAACTGTTATTTGTTTGAATAACCGTGTCTGCAGATAGAGATTTTTGGGAAGATTTTATTAATATGTATAAATTATACTCACGTTTATGGGATTCAAAATAATAGTATTTTGCTCTTTAGTAGTCGCTTTGAAAAAATTAGACACTTATACAGCCTATACGATAAGAACGGCGAGAGGCGAGAGTATGGGCGCTATCCGTTTTCGGACCCGTAGAACACGATTCTGTAGAAAAAAATGTCATATATGTTATGTATTTCAGTTATTATTGCAAATATTGTAATACGTTAGCATTATGTATTATGTCTGTGTGTGTGTGTGTGTGTGTGTGTATTAGCGAATTGCGTGGCGATAGATCGATTGATCTATGATGTATGGTATGATGTGTATGATGCGTAGGATACGTGGAAGTTACTGCGTGTTAATTACCTATAATATATATATATATATATATATATATATATATATATATATATATATATATATATATATATATATATATAAGTATATGATGACGAGTCAATAAACATAGTATTAAGTAAGACAATGGCGTGCCAACATTATTAAAAAAAAGACCTATCCCGTAACATTGGCGACGAGGATTAAAAAAAAAAAAAGAAAAATGATAATGGTAAAATAGATTTAAATATAAAAGTGAAAAAGAATAAAAAAGAAGTTCGGAAAATATATTACAAGTTTTAAACTAAGATTACCGAGAAAAAAGAAGATTTGTTTTTCACCAATGACCGAAAAGGAAGCACATATAGCAAGTAATATGAGTAATGTAATGGGACATATAAATGAATACGTTCCGGGTGAAAACTTTATCGAATATATTGAACGACTGGAACAATTTTTTAATTTAAACAACATTGAAGAATCAAGAAAGGTATCATTTTTTATTATTTATATTGGCGCGGAAACGTATTCAGTTTTGAAAAAACTTTTTGCACCGGAAGTACCAGCCAAAAAATCATATTTAGAATTAGTAAGCAAATTAAAGCTACATTTTACGCCCTTAACAAATATCATTGCGGAACGGTACAAATTTCATAAAGAAGATCAAAAAATGGGCCAATCAATTGCTGAATATGAAGTTGAATTGAGAGCACGTGCGTAAACTTGTAATTTCGGACCATTTTTGAACGATGCACTGCGGGACCGATTTGTATTTGGGTTAATTAGTGAAGAATTAAGAATGACGTTATTAAAGGAAACAAATTTATCTTTAGAAAAAGCAGTTACCATGGCCATTAGTTGGGAATTAGCTACAAAGGAAAATAAACGTATGTCGGTACAGGAAGTAGCGAAAATTTACACACCAGCAGCAAGATCGCGGTCAAATCGACGACATCGTTCGTTTCAATCGTCACAAATTAGAAGTTCTTCCAAGGTCAGAGAAATTTGCAGCCGTTGTGGGAATTCACATCCAGCTAACAGTTGTCCAGCAAGGGGTCTAAAATGTTTTAAATGCGGAAAATATGGTCACATGGCGAAAGCATGTATAAGTCGAAATATGCGGTTCCGTTCACCTTCACCATCAGCGCGATTACGTTCACCTTCCGAATCCCGAAGAGTAAATCAAGTTGAAGTCGACAGTGAAGAATACGGGGAAATCAACAGTGTAGCCGAAGGGACTGTAGTTGAAAGGAACACTGCTAATATAATGAGGATTCATAGTCCGTTGACTGTAGATTTATGGGTAGAAAATAAGCAAATATCTATGGAATGTGACACCGGTTCCTGTGTTAGTATTATCTCAAAAGATAAGTTTATCGAGCAATTTCCAAATTTACCTTTAAAACAAGAACCTAAACTTTTGTTATCTGTTACAGGCGAAGTAGTTAGCACGGTTGGGAGGACAGCAGTACGTGTAAGGACAAACAGTGACGGTCCGGAAAAATATCTTGAATTAGTAGTAGTTTGTGGAAGAAAATCATTACCATTGTTAATGGGACGCGATTGGTTAGACGAGCTGTTCCCAAATTGGCGAAATTTGTATATGGTGAAACAAATTAATTGTCATGTTGCTAATAAAAGTTTAATTGATTCTATAAAAGTAGAATATCCTAATGTACTATCCACTCAGCCAGGCCAAACCATAAAAAATTTTAAAGCGGAAATTATTTTAGATAGTAATATTGTACCTATTTTTCATAAGGCTTATCCAATACCATTTAAGTTTAGAGATCAGGTTAGTTCCGAATTGGATAAATTATGCGAACAAGGTATCCTTGTTCCCGTACAACATTCAGAATGGGCATCACCCATTGTAGTAGTAAAAAAATCGAATGGCGGTATTCGGTTGTGTATTGACTGTAAAGTTACCATTAATCCGTACTTACGAACAGAGCATTATCCACTACCTAGGATAGACGATTTATTTGCAAGCTTAGCTAATTGTAAAATATTTTGCACATTAGATTTAACTGGAGCATACCAACAGTTACCAGTATCAGAACAGTCGCAAAAATACCTCACGATTAACACCTTCAAAGGATTATTTAGGTACACTAGATTATGTTCTGGGGTGGCTTCGGTGCCATCGATTTTCCAGTCAGTAATGGATCAAATTTTACAGGGTATTCCAAAAGTATTTTGTTATTTAGATGATATTTTAATCGGAGCTGAAAATTTTGAAAATTGTAAACAAAAATTAAAGTTAGTGTTGGAGCGATTAAACAATTTTAATGTTCGTATAAATATAGAAAAGTGTAAATTTTTTAACACTAGTATTGATTATCTAGGACATACCCTTACTGAGCAGGGAATAAAACCTAGCGAAACTAAAATAAAAGCCATTGTAGATGCTCCAAGTCCGAAAAATCTGACTGAACTTCAGTCATATTTAGGTTTATTAAATTATTATTCAAGATTCATTCCAAATTTATCGTCGGAACTTCGCGAATTATATAAATTATTACGTAAAGATACAAAATTTGTATGGACACCGGAATGTCAAAAAACTTTTGAGAAAAGTAAATTGCTACTACAACAAAACGCGTTATTAGAAATATATGATCCAAATAAACCGATAGTAGTAGTAGCCGATGCGAGTCCCCATGGGGTAGGTGCTATTTTATGTCATGTAGTAGATGGAATAGAAAAACCAGTACTTTTCGCGTCTAGTACATTATCGCCCGCGGAAAAGAATTATAGTCAATTGCACAGAGAAGGATTAGCTATAATATTTACAATGAAACAATTTTATAAATACATATACGGTCATAAATTTACTCTAGCTTCTGATGCACAAGCATTAAAAGAAATATTTCACCCAAAAAAGGGTACGTCGACCATAGCTTGTTCTCGGTTACAACGTTGGGCAGTAACACTATCAATGTTTGATTATGACTTTCAACACAGACCCGCAAGAAATATGGCACACGTAGATGCCTTGACTAGGTTACCAATTGAAAATCCTACGGAAATAGACTCAGACGCAATAGGAAATATTAATCATATAAATGACGTAGATAGTTTAGAAGTAAAACTTAAGGATGTACGCCATGAAATAGCAAATGATTTTATATTAAATAAAATTTATGATTATGTAAAAAATGGGTGGCCGTGTAAGTCGTGGAAACAGTGGTCTGAGCCATTAAAATATTATTATAATTTAAGAAACAATTTAAGCATTGAGGACGGATGTCTATATTTCAATAACAGTATTGTGATACCAGATAACTTTAAAGAATTAATTTTGTCAAAATTACATAGTAGCCATGAAGGAGTGGTTCGAATGAATATGTTAGCCCGCGGAATTTTTTGGTAGAAAAATTTAAATAAAGACATAGAACAAAAAGTTAAATTATGTCCAGTCTGTTCAGTAACGCAAAGAGTACCGAAGGAAGTAGTCACATCTAAATGGCCAATAACTGATTTTCCATTTCAGCGAGTGCATTTAGATCTTTTGTATTTTAGAAATGTTACCTTTTTAATAGTAATCGATGCATACTCAAAATTTATAAATGTACAACAATTAAATAAAAGTAACGCTAAGAATGTCACAAATCACCTAAAACTTTTATTTAGATATTATGGGTACTTTTCTGAAATTGTTTCTGATAACGGCCCTCCGTTTCAATCATTCGAATTTAAAAATTTTTGTAAGAAGCATAATATAAAACTTACTTATAGTCCCCCATACCATGCGCAATCAAACGGGTTGGCTGAGCGTGGAGTACAAATTGTAAAAAGATATTTTAAAAAATACGCCATAGATAACAAGCTTCGCAACTTGTCAATTGAAGATCAGGTACAAAAATTTCTCATGGACTACAATAATACACCGAGCACCATCACTGGCCAATGTCCAAACAGGTTACTGTTATCTTTGATACCGAAAACGGAACTGAATGCCATAAATCCAATGTATCAAAGTGATGTTGGAAAAAGAGTCAGATTTAATCAAAAATTAAATAAAGTTTATACATATTCAAATGAAACTAAGTTTTATAGAAAGAAAAAATTTGAACATAATAAAAATCAAAATAGGCAACCTCGACCAATTTTTTTTAAAAGGGGAGAAAAAGTATTATACAGAAACCATTTTAAGGAATATTTTAAATGGGTTCCTGCAAAAGTTGTAAAACAGCTTAGTAAATATGTATACGTTATAAATATTAAAAACAATATTAGGACAGTTCACGTAAGTCTAATTTTTCGGAGAAAATTCGACTAAAAGATGGTATGTGAGCATCACAGATGGTGCAACGTTCAAATGGACTTTATGCCATAGAGGCCGTCGGTGAATAATAGTTGATTTTCGTTAGCGGTACATAGCTAATGGCATAGTCGAAGATTTCTGATCGGCATACACACTGCGTTTAATATATTAGGTCAAGGTAGGAGTAGGCGGTACGATGAATTACTTAGTGAACTAAGAATACGTTGAGTATCTTCCTCAACAAGAATTTTTTCGTAGGCATTCAAAATCTTAGAGCATTTATTATGAAATAAAAGTTTTTGCATGTCCTTGCACGATCCAGTGTGCTTTATTTTGTCAAGAATTTGCTTAACCAGTGTCAGCCAGTTATATTTGGCCTCGTTGTAAGGACTTCGGTCCAGGATTACCAGTCTATTAAAGCATACCGTCATAAGTCGTGTGCCGGCATCCGTAAAAAACTTTATGTATAAAGTTCAGTACACGCTTCAATACATCCATTTCCAGTTTGATTGCGGCAAACTCTCTCCAAAAATTGTGGCCAGAAGTTCGATTAGATAACATATAAACGGATTTCAAAAAGCCTATCTGAACCCTCTATAGAACATCTGGGTTGCGTAATGAACTCAGCCCCATATAGTAAAGTTGATTCAATTAATGCTTTAAACGACGTGATTCGTTCACGGTGGCTTTGTATCTTGACTACTCATTATTTGTTTTACCCGAGATATTGCTGCGTTTGTTCTGACGATTGCATGCCTTGTAGCGTTCAAAAAAAAAAAAAAAAAAAAAATCCCAGACAAGCAAAATTTAACACCTAGAATTACTAAATTATTTCATAATTTCGAGCAGTTGGGAATTAAATATAATCCCGATAATATCATCTAAACGAGCAGTTCCAGGAACACCCGATCTTAATGAGCAATTTGATGAACCAGAACACATTTACACCAAGAAACGTAAAATAGGACGACACATCCACACACATATATGAACATACACACAAACACAAACAGTCCTTTCCCTTCCCTTTAACCCTACTCCTACCTATCCTCTGAGGACACGAAAACGAACTAGGCTATCACAGTAGTCTGTCATTGATTCAACATCTACACTCCCACAAAAGTCTCGTCGTACGACCCAGTGTACACCAAAACAAATGCATAACACCTCGTTTCAAGCAACAATAAGAATATAAGGAGTGATGGGACAAACCCGTCTGTGAATGTACTACGGTACTTTTACGGATTGGTTTGGCGCATTGCCCTTCCACAGAGCCTAATACCTTGCATAATGCCGATATATGTGAATGTTACCCAGTATTGTCCTACTGAGTAGTGAGTGCTAGATTGGCGTAAAGTCTATAATAATAAATAAAGGGCTGGGCATAAATCCAACCTCACGTCCGGTCCTAGCCCATGTGCTTGGCGGGCAACTGTTAGGTTCGGCGAGCAGGTCAACGAGGCTCTGGTAAATTTTTCGACGAGGACGAACGTCGTATGACTGACAGAGATATCCACCGTATCAGAGAAACACCACCGTCTGATTGTGCAATTGCTTCTCGCTCGGATGTCTGACAACAGTTCGTGTGCGTTTAGTATCCATATGTGTGTGATTGTCAAAGTCGTGAGTCGTGTTCCGCCCAGTCGATTGGTGATATTTTTATGATGTGATTTTGGTAGTCTGATCTGTGATAGATTTCGTCCGGTGATATTATTGTGGTTTTACTCTTTATAGTGTACACTGGTTTGTGCACACCAGTGTTACACATTTGTGATATTCATATATGTGTCATTTATCATTTCGGCGGGTAGGAATGTAGTACTCGACGCACTCTTTCGCTGTATGAGTCGACGGCTAACTGAACGGCTTGAGTGAGCTCGCCCAGTAAGTAGACGTCGTCGTCCCTCACATGGATACGGTCCTGGGAGTCGATGTGGCCGCTTCCGCCCCGTCGGAATGGTGAGGACAGTCATGGTCAGATTTTGTCTGTGATACTCTGTGCCATTGTCTTGTTCCTTGTAGAGTTACCTAGTACTGTCCTACTGAGTAGTGAGCACCAGGTTGGCGTAAACTCATAATAATAATAGTAATAATAATAATAATAATGATAATAATAATAATAATAGACGCCCTGTGGGTGGGGGCTTCACTTTGCAGAATTTGCCCACAGTAAGTCCTGCTTGTCGTAAAAGGCGACTAAAAGGACAACCCATTAGGATGGTGCAAACAAGAAAAAGGCCTCGGAAAACTGCCGCTGCCGGTGGAGCGACCGGGCGCATCAGGGTCACCACTGAATGTGACAGCTCAGATCACGGTGACGACAGGTTGGGTTCTAGGCAGCCACCTGTCAGCTGTAACAACACCTTCAGCCAAAATGCTACTGCCCTACTTACGGAGCCCCCAACACCTTTGGCTCAGCCGACTTTAAGTGTTTCCTCAGAGCATCCTTTGGGGACCACTAAAGCTGGTAAGAAGCGTGTGCGTATGCAATGGACAGATGAACTGAATGAATTCATCGTACGCACATACTTCAAAGTTACTAGACTTGAAACGGACAAAACTGGTTACCGTACAAAATTACATCAAGAGTTCGCGCGCAGCTACCCTCACCTAAGTCGCGTTACTGAACAGAGACTGGCAGACCAAAAACGTGTCATTTTTACCAATAATCTTATCCCTTCCTCCCTCATAAACACCATTAAAACACAAGTCGCACATCAATTTGCTCAAAATGAAGAAAGTCAGGCCGACGGCCCACCAGAAATGGGAAGCCCCACACAAAACGACATTCAACAACTTGTCGAGAATGAGCCTAACCACCATGAGACAGCAGTAAATGACACCCTACTGCAAGAGATCGAACTGGAATTTAACACAGCGCTTACTGAATTTGAAGGGACGGACCCCACACATAGGTACTTGTTGCCTAAACAACACACCTCACGTAGATTGGCTGAGATCGTTGAGATATTAAACAATACAATACTGCCTAAACACTTGGAAACATGTGACAATTTTATCGAGTTACACACAGCTATTTACTGTGGAGCCGTTGCCGCTATACGTTGTAACGGTTCCGACGTAACACCACCTGTAGCGCACAACTCGAAGGAGCACAAAACTCCTGCCTGGGAAACGCGATTGAATAAACGTATCAACAACATCCGATGCAATCTCGGCAGGATCACCCAATACCAATAGGGTACGAGGTCCAAACGGCTCAACAAATACATACACGGCATTTTACACAAACACACAGTACACACACAATACGAGGAACCCAGTAAAACACTCACAGAGATCAGAGATACGCTTCACCAAAAATTAACAGCACTAGCGAAGCGCTTACGAAGGTATAAGACCAGTACTGAACGCAAGCGACAAAACCAAGCGTTCAGCAGAAACGAGAGACGATTTTATCAGTCTCTAACGAACACGGTAACTAACAGTAATAATAGAAGAACGCACTCCATAGTTTTTGGGCGAATATATGGTCCAACACCATTGACCATAATGACAAAGCCAGCTGGATCGATACAGAGTACAGGAATAACGAACATCTTCCGGAGATGCCCTATACGGACATTACTACAGAGGACGTCTCCAGAGCTTTACAGAGATCGCATAACTGGAAGGCACCTGGCATCGACAACATACAAAACTACTGGCTCAAACACTTTACATCAACACACAAGTATCTCGCTGAACAATTTACACTATTTATAAGAACACCAAACCTGACACCGAAGTTCCTAACGCAGGGTATCACATATATGAAATCGAAAAACAGTGATACAAAAAATCCTGCTAATTATAGGCCTATCACCTGCTTGCCTACTGTGTATAAGACTTTGACGTCCTGTCTGGCAGAAAAGATCAATGAACATAGTCAGATTAACACCATACTGACAGAAGAACAAAAGAGATGTCGAAAGAGGTCACAAGGTTGCAAAGAGCAGCTTCTGATTGACTCCGTAGTACTGGAACAAGCGAAAGGGAGACAACGTAACCTGTACACAGCGTTTATTGATTACAAAAAGGCATTTGATTCGGTGCCGCACTCCTGGTTACGGGGAGTATTGGAGCTGTATAAAATACACCCAAGTATCGTGAACTTCCTTGGAGCGATCATGTCCGATTGGCGAACGACCTTACATTTGAGTATTGGTAACGAAAAAACAACAAGCGATCTTATTCATGTAAGACGCGGCATATTCCAAGGCGACTCATTGAGTCCATTATGGTTTTGTCTCGCAATGAATCCACTTTCACGCCTGTTGAATGAAACCAAATACGGTTATAATGTGGGGACAAAAATGAATTCGCACCATACTATTTCACATCTAATGTACATGGATGATATAAAGATCTACGCAGCAACTAAACATCAATTAAAGAAGCTGCTGGGACTTTCCAGGGAAGTTTCGCGAGACCTCTGCATGGAGTTCGGGATCGACAAATGTCGGACACAATGTCGTTCTGGGGGAAAACGAGTCGCATTTGAACTCGGACCGGAGTCTGTTATGCAGCCAATGGACGAGGGAGAGTCGTACCGGTATCTCGGATTCAACCAGGATGAACGTATAGATCACAGCGCTGTAAAACAACACCTAATGCAGCAATACCTAGCGCGTGTACAGAGATTGCTGAACACTCACCTTGATGGAAAGAAAATCATCAAAGCAATTAACACCTACGCAGTTCCGGTGCTAACGTACTCATTTGGGGTAATCAAATGGACGCCTACGGACTTGACAAACATCGAGATCAAGACCCGCGTCCTTATGACCAAATACAGAATTCATCATCCCAAAGCAGCGATAGAACGACTGACGCTGCCAAGAGCCGAAGGGGGTCGGGGTCTTATAGACATAAGGAACATGCATAATAAACAGGTTCATAACTTGCGAGAATACTTTTACACCAAAACACACACATCACACCTACACAATTCAATAATCCAAGACGACAAGACATACACACCATTAAACCTCTCACACACAGAAATGCCAGATAGTTTTTGCCCTTTGGTCACGAAGGAGGACAAAATCCAGCAATGGATCCGCAAGCCTCTACATGGAAGACATCCACATGATCTTAACCAGAGTAACGTCGACAAAGCAGCGTCGCACGCCTGGTTGAGTCAAGGAAGTCTTTTCCCGGAGACTGAAGGATTTATGCTGGCTATACAAGATCAAGTAATTCACACAAAGAATTACTCAAAATACATACTTCGTGACTCGTCAATAACATCTGACTCATGCCGGAGATGCCATTCCAAACCCGAAACGATCCAACACATCACAGCTGCCTGTACTCAGCTCGCTCAGTCCGAATATGAACACCGTCACGACCAGGTTGGCAAAATTATATACCAGAAACTAGCGGTTAAGCACCACCTTATAACCGATAAAACCCCTTACTACAAGCTCACACCAAAAGTAGTAGCGGAGAATGACTCCTGTAGACTTTACTGGGATCGGTCGATTATTACAGATAAGACCATAAATCATAATCGACCAGATATCACCTTCGTAATGAAACAAACTAAGACCACCTATCTGATCGACATTGCGGTTCCGAATACACATAACTTACAAAAAACACACGCAGTTAAATTGGAGAAATACACTGACCTCGCAGCGGAAATAAAACAACAATGGCGATTGGAACATGTCCACATTGTTCCAATAGTACTCAGTGCCACCGGGGTTATTCCACACACACTACACAATAGCTTGAGCCTCTTGGGTCTCCCAAAGTACACATATGTCACTATGCAAAAGGCAGTGATCATAAACACATGTCGTATAGTACGGAAGTTCCTCAGTAATACGAATCCGACTGCGATATGTGAAAGCACAAGATCTGCTTGTACTCCATCTGAGTCATCTACAGTGAGTGAACAACACACTGACACTCATCTTACAGACACACAACACACATACATAAACACACAATACGCTAACACTGAAACACAAACACCTAACACACATACAGATCCAGATTCGTCTGATGGAGAGGGAGGATCGACCAACTGCCGCACTGTCACTGTTACCGCTCTGGTGCACAATCCTCCCCAACTCAATAACACACAAGGTCCGTCAACCTCTGTACCATCTAAACGCGCAATTCCAGGAACACCCGATCTTAATGAGCAATTTGATGAACCAGAACACATTTATACCAAGAAACGAAAAATAGAACGACACATCCACACACATACACGAACACACACACAAACACAAACAGTCCTTTCCCTTCCCTCTGTCCCTAATCCTACCTATTCTCTGAGGACACGAAAACGAACTAGGCATTCACAGCCGTCTGTCATTGAGCCAACATCTACGCTCCCACAAAAGTCTCGTCGCACGAACCAGTGTACACCAAAATAGACGCATAACACCTCGTTTCAAGCAACAACAACAACAATATAAGGAGTGATGTGACAAACCCGTCCGTGAATGTACTACGGTACTTTTACGGATTGGTTTGGCACATTACCCTTCCACAGAGCCTAATACCTTGCATAATGCCGGTATAGGTGAATGTTACCCAGTATTGTCCTACTGAGTAGTGAGCGCCAGGTTGGCGTAAAAGTCTATAATAATAGTAATAATAATAATAATAATAATAATAATAATAATAACAATAATTGATCTGGTGGTGAGGGTAACTATAGCAGCTACCCTTGGCAGCCGTGAGGGATATTTATCCCCCATTGGTGTCAAGGAAGCTAAGGGTCCCAGGGGTAGTTTATGAGCAATATAGAAATCTTCGGATTCCATTAGCCTCTGACTACCCAAGATCGGCACCTTCTCGAGGTACCACTGTTTTCACGAAAGATGCCGGATCTAGAGGAGTAATCCTCGAAAGTTCATTTTTTAACCTTCGTTTTTATTTCGTTTCGTTTTTATTGTTTTTGTTTTCGTTATTTTTATTTCTTTTTGTTTCAGGTTTTCTTTTATCTTTTGTTTCTTTTTTTGTTTTTAGTTTTGTTTTGTTTTCGTTTTTTCAATATTGTCCCAACTTCAAGTCATCTTCGGGACCCTCACTAGCTCATGTGTGACTTAGCGGCGTTGCCTGGAAAAGGGGATCCTGGTGACTGAGGGAAGCCGTTAGTTGCGAGTACGGCGGAACAACACGTCACTTCGGCCCTGGCTTCAGGCATAGACCGTGGCTGCGGTTATGCACCGGCCACAGTAAATTCGAGCGCCCCGGGGTCGTGCGTGTCACTGGGGCAATGGGCTTCGTCCCTAGGGCCCCTCATTCCCGTATCCCTGGCGTGGGAGTCCCACGTCCCTTATGAGGCTCCGTGGAGGGTGGGGAGCGGAGTGGGGGTTTTCGTATATTATTGTATATGGGAGACAATAAAATAAATAATTCTATGGGCGAGTCCGTTGCTCGTGGAGGCATTCTCAGCGGCACAATCAGACAAGATATTAAAACTGAAAAATCTCGGCCAATACGCAGTGGAGGTGGCTCCCCATGGAGTATTAAACTACTCCCGAGGCGTAATCATGCATCACTCACTAGTGTATTGCACCCTTGAAGAGATAGTGTCGGAGATGTCTCCACAGGGAGTAATAGAAGCGGGAAGGCTTAAATTTAATAGGGGGAATAAATATCCGAATTTCCCCTTAATCATGTTAACATTCAGTGAGACTACCTTGCCAAAAGAGGTAGTCTTAGGCCTCTTCGAAAAATCGACGTTTGTCCGTATATTCCGGCACCAATGAGGTGCTTTAATTGCCAGAAATACGGACATGTAAGTCAAAAATGTAGCGTCGAGCAACAGATTTGCGTGTGTGGCAGGCCGTTACATGAAGGACGGCCATGTGACGAGCCAATCAGATGTATAAATTGTGGGGGCAATCACTCGGCCAAGTCGAGGAATTGCCCCATCTTCAAACAGGAATCAGCCATCCAAGAGCTGAAGGCCCTGCAAAAGTTAAGCTATCCAGAGGCAAAACGGAAGCTTCTGGGCAACTTGCCCCGTCGCTCGACCTTGGATGGTTATGCACGCACTCTTGCAGCCCCCGCCCCAACAGCGGCTGCGAAGAATGGTGAAATCAAAGAAATTAGAGAAGCCATGAGACAGATGCAACTTACGATGCAACGCATACAAGAAAGTCTCATGCGCTCTGTGGGTGTAGCTAGCCCTACTCCCACATCAGCCGCAGAGCCAGCTGGGGTCCCTGAGGCCAAGAGGGTGCTGACAACCACCCCTCAGGGACCCATTGTCAGAACTGTAACGTCTTCTCCAAAGAAGTCACCGAAGAAGTCACCGTCAGGCAGAAGAAGTCACAGCGTGGGGGAGAAGGAGTTTTCTATGCAAGAATTACTTGAGGCGCTTCGGGGATCTGGGGACACATCAACTGGGCCTGATGAGATCCCCTACGCCATGATCCGGAACCTGCCTTATCCTGGTAAGTGTAGGTTACTGGATCTTTACAACGAAATATTTAGGCAAGGCGTTTACCCTTCGCAGTGGCAGGAAGCTACCATCATTCCGCTGCTAAAAGAGGGTAAAGATTCATCGCAACTATCTAGCTACCGCCCAATATCCTTGACTTGCTGTTTCAGCAAGGTATTGGAAAAAATGGTGAACAACCGTCTCGTCTGGTGGCTGGAATCCCACAACCTTATACCAAAACATCAATGTGGGTCCCGCCGTTACCATTCGACTATGGACCATCTTGTTCGCCTCGAGAATGCCATTCAAGACGCCTTTCTTCAACGAAAACACCTCGTGGCCGTGTTTTTCGATTTGGAGAAAGCTTATGATACCTCCCTCAGTTCGTAAAAAGTTTTCTGACTGACCGTTCTTTTCGTGTCCGGGTAGGTGACACTGAGTCTGAGGCCCACTCCCAGGAGAATGGTGTTCCTCAAGGCTCCACCATTAGTGCCACCTTGTTTTCCATCGCAGTCAGTCATATAGCAGCTTCAGCCCCAATTCGTCGTTGCTTGTACGTTGATGACCTCACTATATTCTATGCAGCCAATTCCACCGAGGATATTCAACAACGGCTGCAACAAGGCATCAACGAAGTGGTGACTTCTGCAGAAGCTCTTGGTTTTCGATTTCCACCCAAAAGACATCGGTGGTACACTTCTGCAGAAAGCGCAACGCACATCCGGATCCTGTCCTCACTTTAAAAGGATCCAATCTCCAGTGCGTTGATAGCATCAGGTTTCTAGGACTCATATTCGACAAACAACTTACGTGGCGCCCACACCTCCAAGCCTTAGCTGCGAGTTGTCGCAGGACAATCAACATTCTTAAGTGCTTGGCTGGTGCATCGTGGGGTGCGGACCGGGAGTCGTTGCTTCGCCTGTATCAATCGCTAGTTCTGACTAGGATTGATTACGGGAGCATTGCTTACTCCTCCGCCCGGGCGTCTGCGCTTCTACTCCTAGATCCTCCTAGATCGTATGCCATGCAGGCATACGACTGGCTACGGGAGCATTTCGAACGAGTCCTTCTATGAGCCTCTGTGTAGAGTCGGGTCTGCCTCCGCTGCGACTGAGACGTGAGCGTCTCTTGCTCAATTATGCAGCGGGGGTATATGCAACACCTACGCATATTAATCACCCGACTCTATTCAGATACCGTTTACAGGGGCTCTACGGTCGACGTCCCACCATAAGTCGACCAGTGGCCATTCGAACGCAGGAGTTATTAGAGAGTCTGCACTTACACTTCGTCAAGGTACTTCCCAAACGTCCTATGGAAGTACCTCCTTGGCTGATCCCTAAAGTAAGGTGTCGTTTCGACCTGACTGGTCTCAGCAAGGAGGAGACCAGTTCATTCGAATATCGATCCCGCTTTTATGAGATCATTAGCGAACTTGACTCTCTCTGCATATACACAGATGGTTCCAAAACAGCTACGGGTGTTGGAAGTGCCATCGTCATTCGTGACGATCCTCACGCTTGGTCACTTCCTCCCCAGGCCACTGTGTATACTGCGGAATTATTTGCTATTCTGCAAGCCCTGCGATTCTGTCAAACATCCGAAGACAGCGCATTCCTCATTTGTTCCGACTCGTTGAGCGCGTTGCAAGCGATCTGCCACTCTCATACCATCGATCCACTGGTGCAGAACATCCGAACGTGTCTCTACATGCTCCGCCAAAAGTCTATCACCTTCTTTTGGATTCCCGGACATGTGGGGATACCTGGCAATGAACTCGCCGACCAGGCAGCACGTCATGCAGCCGAAGTCGGTGAGCCACAGGACATTGCCATTCGCCCAGAGGATCTGAGAGTGAGCATACGATCCGCGATCGAACATAAATGGCAACGTGAGTGCAACAAACTCACGGCTAAGCTCAGACAGGTGAAACATGAGGTCCGAAGAACTCCGGCACCTGTAAATCTGAGCCGGCGAGAGAGTGTGGACCTGACACGTTTACGCTTGGGCCACACGGCGTTAACACATCGTCATCTTCTCGCCGGTGAGGATCAGCCAAGGTGCGCCGCCTGCGGGACGGCGCTGACCGTGAGGCATATAGTTGAGAAATGTGTAACCTTTGAGCCATTGCGCCAGAGGTTGCAGCTCCCCAATAATGTAGCCGAAGCACTTGCTTATGATGCAGTCTCTGAAAGAAAGATGCTTGAATTTCTCCGAAATTCGCATTTTCTTCAGAGACTTTAGGGGCATTACATCTCTGAATTTTATACAAGCCGTCTCTTGACTCTCCCCCGATAGAATTTTAATTGCAGCGTTTTATTTCTATGTGTTCCAAAGATTTTTGTGTTCGTCTTATTTATTAACTATACCCTGTTCCAGCTGGTCTGGCAAGGTACTTTTAGTCTCTCGTTATGCCACTAAGGGCCTTTTACACCCTTAGTAGTACTGTTGTTATTTATACATGTTTTTTTCTGTTTTGTTATTGTTTTTTTAACGATGTACTACCGAGGGCCTTTTACACCCGAGGTGGTACATCATTTGTTTTTTTTTCTGTGATATATATATATTTTTTTAATGCCGCTGTGAGCCTGTTGTTATGGCTCCACAGCGGTATTGTTTTAACTCCTTATTGCGTCACTGGTGGGCCTGTGGCTCCCCAGTGGCGTAATAAGTATTATCTGTGGTACGATTTGTGATATTTTTCTAGTCTTTGTGTTTTGTCTAGTCAGGTTCCTCCACTCCGAGGCCTTTACACCTCGGAGGGAGTCGCAGCGATGGTCTTCAGGCCTTGGTGATCGGACGCTCTGTCTAGTACTTATCGTACCGTCACCAAGGACGGTCCGCTCCTTTTAAGCCCTGGGATGACAGGGCTCATCGCTGGATTTTATTTGTGTATGTTTGTCCGTTGTCTATAGCATTTATGTGTCCCTGTCTTTACGTGTTGTTTTTATTTTTTTCTACCGTTTTTGGCGGCGCATGCCCTTCGATGGCGATGCCGCCGGACACTGCTGATCGCACCATCCACCGGCAGCAGTGTCCCAATTTTAATTAAAAAAAAAAAAAAAATAGTAATAATAAGAAGGCTGGGCATAAATCCAACCCCTCGTCTAGTCTTAGACTACGTACTCGGTGGTAACTGCTAACTGGCTAGCAGGCTAACGGGACTCTGGTTTGGTGATAAATAAATAATCACAAAATCATTTTGTTCGTTATTGTTTGGTGTCCTTTTTGTGTTTTTTGCCCCTGGAGGTCCTTGGGTCCTCCATCGGTGTTATTGTGATCTCCACAGTTCCCCTGGGTGGTTTTTGGCCACCGGGGCTGCAGTGAGTTGGCTGTGATACATTTACTGTGATTTTTTTTTCTGTGTAATTTTTTTTTGAGCTGTGATATTTTTCTGTTATTTTCCTTTTATTATTTTCTGTTGTTGAGTTTTGTTTGATCTTTTACTAGTGGAGGCTCTTGGAACCTCTAGTAGCGTTGTCACCCCATTGCACCACTGGGTGGTTCTAGGCCCCTCACGAGTGCAATGAGTTACTGTGATAATCACCTGTGATTTTTTTTTACTGTGATATTTGTATGTAATATTTATCTTTGTATATTTCTCTAGTCGGTTCTCTCCACTCCGGGGCTCTTTACACCTCGGGTGAAGTTCCATCGTTAGTTTCTCAATCCTTGGTAACCGGACGTTCTGGCGAGTACTTAGCGTACCGCCAACAAGGACGGTCTGCTCTTATGAAGCCCTGGGATGGCAGGGCTCATCGTTGAATTTTATTATGTGTATGTTTGTCCTTTGTCTATTGCATTTATGTGTTCCGGTCTTTATGTGTTGTTTTTATCGTTTTGCTCGTTTCGGCGGCGCATGCCCTCAATTGGTGATGCCGCCGGGTGCTGCTGACCGCGCCATCCACCGGTAGCGGTACCCCAATGTTAATAAAAAAAATGATAATAATAATAATAATACTGCTGGGCATAAATCCAATCTCACGTCCAGTTTTAGACTACGTACTCGGCGGGCAACTATTAGCTTCGGCGAGCAGGCCAGCGAGGCTCCGGTAGTGCATTTTTTCAACCTTTATCATTATTTCGTTTCTTTTTAATTGTTTTCGTTTTTCGTTATTTCTATATCTTCTTGTTTCAAATTTTCTCTTGTCTTTTGTCTCTTTTTGTTTTTGGTTTTGTTTTGTTTTCGTTATTCTTTGTTTTCCCAACTTTAAGTCATCTTCGGGACCCACACTAGCTCGTATGTGGCTTAGAGGAATTGCTTAGAAAAGGGGATCCTAGTGACTGAGGGAAACCGTACTTGCGAGTACGGTGGAACAACACTTCACTTTGGCCCCAGGTTCAAGCATAAATCGTGGCTGCGGTTATGCACCGGCCGCAGTAAAGTCGAGCGCCCTGGGGTCGTGCGTGTCATTGGGGCAACAACGGGCTTGTCCCTAGGGCCCCTCATTTCCGTATCCCTGGCGTGGGAGTCCCACGTCCCTTATGAGGCTCCATGGAGGGCGGAGAGCGGAGTGGGGGTTTTGGGTTTTTTTGTGTCAAATCTTATGGGTGAAACTAAAAATAATGTCTCTTCGAGCGAGTCTGGGCCCTTAAATACGGACGCGAATCCAGTTCCACCGCCGTCAACTGGTGCGAGCAGCGAGAGCGGCGCTACTACTTGTACCCCAGCTACTCCATCGACCTCGGTAACACCACCGCAAGCCGGTGATGTTACTACGATCGCAACAGGGAGTAACCGTCCTCCTTCAAAGAAAACAAAAGTTAAAAATCGAGGGCGTCTATTTCCCTTAGACACCCCAAGAACGGAAGATTTAAATTATATGCGATTTTTAGTTGTGAAGCTTACAGAAACGGACTTTAGCAAGATAAGTCCTTTCTTGTTAGCAAAGCTAGTCAAAGAGAATATTGGGCAGGTAAAGAATGCCAAACTATCGGGCAAATGGTTGCTTGTGGAGGCACACTCATCAGCAAAATCAGAAAAAATCCAGCAGTTAAAAAATCTAGGGCAGTATTCTGTAGAGGTGGCACCACACGGGGTATTAAATTATTCCAGAGGTGTTATCATGCATCCATCATTCGCATACTGCACTCCTGATGATATAGTGTCGGAGATGTCTTCACAGGAGGTTATTGAGGCGAGAAGTCTCAAATACAGTAGGGGCAAATATCCAAACTCGCCCCTTATACTTTTAGCATTTAATAAGACCCCCCCCCCCAAAGGAGGTAGTCGTGGATCTCTTCAACAAAATCGACGTACGTCCGTACATCCCGGCGCCTATGGGGTGCTACAACTGCTAAAGGTACGGACATGTATTACAGAAATGTAACGTCGAGCAACAGATATGCGTGTGCGGCAAGCCAATACACGAAAGACGACCGTGCGGCGAGCCGATGAAATGTATTAACTGTTGTGACAATCATTCTGCAAAATCTAGAAATTGCCCCATTTTCAAACAAGAATCAGCCATCCAAAAGCTGAGAGCCCTGGAAAAGCTATCTTATCCAGAGGCACGACGGAAACTTCTGGGCAGTATGCCCCATCGCTCCGTCTTGGATGGTTACGCACGCACTGTTGCAGTCCCCGCTTCTGCAGCGGTTGAAAAAAATAAAGAAATAATTGAATTACGGGAGAGCATGAAGCGAATGCAACAGAGCCTCATGCGCTCTCTAGGTGTAGCTAGCTCTACAGCAAGAACAACCGCTGTCGAGCCAGCCAGAATCCCTGAGATGGAGAGCGTTATAACACCGACCCCTCAGGGATCTGTCGTTAAAAATGTGGTAACTTCCCCCAGGAAGAAGTCTTCACTAAAGAAGACCACGCCTTGGCGAAGACGAAGTAGTGAGGAGAAAAAGAGGTGATCAGACCAAGGTCGCCCAAAAAGGGACCTCTCACCTCCAAATCGGAGTCGGAATTCCTTCCGCCTCCGACACCCATCGCGACTCCGCAACCAACATCGACGGAGTCGTCTCGACCCGGCACGCCAACACGCCCGGTTGTCCTCCTCACGAGTCGCTCTATAATAACACCCATCAGCGACTCGGAAAATGCCACAGCGCGGCACGCTAGAGTATTAAACGCCCGACATCCGACGCGTACACCAACACCTCGGCCACGGAGTCGGATAACTCCGACCCGGAGGAGCGCGTTACAAAAAAGAAAAAAGGCTGGCCTAAGGGGAAACCTAGGAAGTAGCCACACTTCCTAGGCAGCAGCCCAAGCAGTAACAAAAATGGCTATCGTACAGTGGAACTGTAATGGTGTTAAGCACCATTACTGTGAATTATTCCTATGTGCGTGTGCCTCCAAGAGATACATTTACGGCCGGCGGAACAATTTATCATCAAATACCATCAAGTCCGTCGGCACGACGTACAGCCAGACATCAGAGCGAGCGGGGGTGTTGCCATCATTAGCAAAGATAACGTCCCCTTCCGGGACCAACCGTTGAACACTCCCCTACAAGCTATCGCAGTACAATTTTTAAAACCGCCCCAATTCACAGTATGCTCGGTCTATTTACCAGATTTCGACTGGAATGTCGACTCCCTGACCGAGCTTACCTTACAGTTACCACGTCCATTTTTGTTACTAAGAGATTTTAATGCTTACAGTCCTATTTGTAAAAATTATTGTGATTACAACCCCTAGTGTTACCCAGGCGAATAGATGTAGTAGTTTTTGTAACTCTATTTTATTATACGTATACACATAAAAAAGGAGGGAAAGAACGTTTGACAGTTTGAAAAAAAAAATGTTTCACAATTTGTAACTCAATAATTGCTCAGTATAACTGAATAAATTCTGAAACTGAATAAATATAACTGAAGAAACAAACATTGATGTTATGCCACCTGTCTATGTTATCAGTGTAAGGGTGTCAGTGGGCCGAGTATATGCCACTGGCACTGCGCTAGTGTGCTGGGCTTAGCATGAGTTGACTAAGTTAAAATGATGCGTATGACGTCATACTGTATATAACTCTGATTGGCTTTTACAATATGTCGGGGGCGATAACTGATTGGCTCTGAGGAGTCAGGTGATCTGGGATAACGCTAGCTTCTCGGTTTAGAAGAATAAGGGGGAAGGTATTCAAAGTTTGGCATCCTTTGAATCAACTCAAAAGCGATGTTTATTTAAATTAATAGGTAAACAAAATTTAATGTAAAATGTACCAAATATTAGTGAATAAGGAATTTTTTCCCGCCTCAATTTTTTTTATTGTAATATGTTAATTACATCGAAGGCTATGTAAAATGAACATTTTCTACCACTTGCCACCGTTGCTACGAAAATTACCGGCCATTTTGTGAAGAATCGACCATTTTTGTCGTACTTTCTAAATATAGATGAATATATCTCGGTATGTGTAGGTCTAAAAAATGCGAAAAAAATTGAGGGTATTGGTTACGATATAGGCTATCAGCTGTTACAATATAAAAATTTTATCTGCACACATAACCTTAAAAAAAATAAAAAATGAAGAAACTGCTAAATTTCTGTTTTTTGGTTTTAGTCTCAGATCCCGCAACTGATTTCTGCAGGTGTCTGTTTTTTTTAATAAAACTTAATTTATGTTATACTAGCTGTGACACGCGGCTTCGCTCGCTCTGTATTCGATTATAGTCTTTAATCTTTAATATGAATGTAAATTCTAAAAGCAATATTTTTTTTTTAAGTATACCTATAATTTTGGGTTGATTTTGATTTAATTAGTGGATTCCTATAAGGCTATAAAAAAGGCTTTTTATATCTAACATTTTATTGCAATACTGTCGGTGTAAGGTAATAAATAAATAAATAATTTAATGTGCGAATACCTAAATTGTTATTCAAGATAAATTTTGTCGATAAAAAAATTTTTTTCCAATTTGGATCAATCATTTCAATAACTGGATAATACGTTAATTTGGTGGTTTTTTTTTTCCCCACAGTAGTCTTCAGTCGGGATAAATCTATGTGTTGGTTCACGGTAAATAGTACTTCTATACCAAAAATCGAAATCGATTGTTATTTCACCGTGATTAAGTAACTGATTTTGTATCCCAAGGAACTTTCAATCGGGATAACATTATCCTCTGTGTTAACTTATTGTGAGCATAAATAGTGTCTGTGTACAAAAATTTCATAAAATTCGGTTATTATTTGGACGTGATTGAGTAACTGATTTTGTATCCCCCAGGAACCTGTAATCGGGATAAAACTATCCTATGTGTTATTCAAATTATTCTTATATGTATTTATAATAAATAGTTTCTGTATACCAATTTCATCGAATTGAGTTCAGTCACTGTGATGAAGTAACTGGGTTTGTATCTCACAGGAACCTCGAATCGGGATAAGATTATCCTCTGTATTAATTCAGTTCAGTTATTTGAGCGAGATTGATTAATTGATTTTGTATCCCTTAGGAATTTGAAACCGAAAAATTAGGTCCAGACATCCCACAGGAACCTTTAATCAGGATAAAATTAGCCTATGCGTTAACTCAGGATTAATCATGTCTGTGTACCAAATTTAATCGAATTCGGTTTAATTATTTGGACGGAATTAAATAATTTCTTTCTGCATCCGTTGGAAATCTTTGATTGGGATAAAATTATCCTGTCTTATTAAAATTCTTGCTATATGCGCCCATATTAAATAGTGTCTTTGTATAATATTTTATCGAATTCGGTTCAGTCATCCCACAGGAGCCTTTAATCTGGATAAGACTTACCTATGTGTTAACTCAGGATAAATAGTGTCTGCATACCAAATTTCATCGAAATGAGTTTAATTTGTTGGGGCCTGTTTAAATAATTAGTTTTGTATCCCTCAGGAACTTGAAAACGGAATAAAATTTAGCCTATGTGTTAAGTCAGTGTATAAGGAACGTGCACGTAAAATTTTATCAAATTCGGTTCAGCCGGTCTGGCATGATTGAGCAACAAACATCCAAACATCCAAACTTTGACATTTATAATATTATTAAGATTTGGAGCAGTTCGTTGTTGTGGGTGTCGTATTTGAATTCGTTAGATAGATGCTACCGATTATATTCATTGTTAACTTTTAACTTTTTTATATATATTTTGTAGCGATTTTTCAATTAAAAGAAGTGTGTAGTTTTTTTTTCATTTTATGTTTTAATATTTATATTTTTTATATCTTTAATTCCTTACTGAACTTGAAATATACTAAATCAAAAGCCAATAGAACTGATATCAAAATACTGAATTAATATTTGAAATCGATTTGTTTGGATATCAAGACACTCATATTTCTGTAATTTATTGTGAAAGGTAAGCGAGGTAATATATAAAACTATGTAAAAAATACTAATAGGTGTCTCCCTGTTAGGTTTCTAGGTTATAAACTTTGAAAAATTTCAAGTGCATGTTATCTCAAGTGCAAAGGATTTGCTAGAAATATTTTGGAGAATTTAATTGTGTCAACAATCATGTATATTTTTGTCCATTTATAACTCTGGTTTGTGTTTTATTAATCGTTTTCGAGATATTTCGAGACATCGAATTTTGTAAATATTGACATTCCTCAGATTTATTCGTATTCACTTTTAAATTGAAAATCTGAAAAAATGTGCAAAAAGTTTGGTTATCTTCGCAAGACAAGTGGAAAATTTTCGAAAGACATTTGATAAAATACTTGATATTTGTGTGTGAAAAAGTGTTAATAAAAATATTTATGAATAAATCGACGGCAGTAACGAATAAACGGCTATCTGCAAAATTTTTTGTTTTGAAACTTAAAATTTATTCGTGTGTATTTCGTTACTTCGTGTAATTGTCTTTATATATGCGAAACAGCACTATTAAAAATTACATTTTTTAATGAAAAATAAGAATGCCGCATTAAAATAAAGAATTCTGAGTGTGCCGAATTCTAAATTGGATTATGTAAAAAAGTGAAACACAAAAATTAATTTGCCTTTTTATTCGCTGCTGCCGTCGAAATTATTGGTGATAAATGCATTCCATGTAAAAAATGTACAGAGTGGTGTAATATATTTTCTTGATTAAAATAAATATTTTTCTTTGACTTTTTGTGACTTTTGTTCAAATTACTTTTTGTTAGCTCTTAAAGATTGGAGTAACGTAATTTATAAAAATTTTATGCCTATGTTCGTTCAATCGAATAAAAATATATTTTGTATTCTCAAAAACAGTAGGTTATAGATTTTTATTTATTCGAAATTAACTATTTAAATAAGTTAGATTTAATTCAGACTTAATTTATAATTCAAATAATAATTTAAAGAAATAGAAATTTCAATGTTTCATAATCTAACACAAAATTTTATAAATAAATAACTTCAAAAATATTTCCATTTTAAACAATTAATGGCTATTTTAGATTTTATTCGAGTTATCAGAGAGAGTAAGTTGGGCAAGTTGTATTGTGCATATAATAAGTAAGAAAAGAAAAAAATTTCAAAATTACATTCTTACTGAATAAAGATAAAATGAATATGTAATCATTTAAAGTAAAGACAGATAACACTTTATTCTTTCGACGCCTTTTAAAACTGCCTCTAATTGATGAACAAATATAATATAATCGACTGATTAATTAATAAAATTATGAAATTAATTAGCTGTAACATACGTTATATGAAAGCATAACGAGCAGACGCTTTATTGACGTTGCATGGCAAAACTCTCGTTGAATTTTCTATACTTAATTAAAGGTACATACGGCTAATTTTCGATAGGCAACCCGAAGCTCCCTTTCGGGAGCAATGTATTACATTGCCACTAAGAATTCATTTAAATTAAGTTTCATTAAAAAACAGATACCTGCAGAAAACAGCTGCGGGATCTTGTACTATTTTGTACTTCGGGTGTTTTAAGTAAAATTTGATGAAATTTTCGGGAATTATAACGTAGACAATAACTGGTTAAAATTTCAGGTCAAAATATCTAACACAAGCCCCGAAAATTAGCATAAAATTTGAAAATTTATTGGCCAGTGGTTTTTGTGCATTGTATTGTATGAGGTTTTTTTCCTTTCACAATGTAGTTTTTTTATGCACTTTATGATGGTGAACAAGAAAAAAATTTTAAACTTGAAAAAAAGTGAAAAAGTCGATCAGAAATTCAAAATTGTCGGCAATGAACAATATGTGAAAAATAATTTGAATCAAGTAAACTGCCATAATTTAAATATGATTAAATAAGTTGCCCCCTACAAAGATTCCAAGCTTCCATATGAGGATTACACGAATCGCACCCAATTAAAAAACAATTATAGAAAATAGAAAATATAAATGACGACTACCCGATTTGTAATTAAATACGAGCGAGCGACAAAGTATCACTTTTCCGCTATAAAGCGAAAAGTAGTACTTTGTTGCTCGACAACTAGAATCTTCGGTAAATACACATTTTGCGCTCTCTTTACAGAGCGCAAAAGCCTACTTTCCACTAATTTTGTAAAAAAAATTTTGATATTATAACCGCTAATAACGTATATCGTAACAAATAGCCTCAATATTTTTCGCATTTTTCAGACCTACACATACCGAAATTTATTCATCTATATCTAGAACCTACGACAAAATGGTCCATTTTTCACAAAATGGTGATAACTTTCGTAGCGGCTGTTGCAAGTGGTAGAAAATTTTCATTTTGTATAGTATTCGATTTAATTAACATGTTACAATAAAAAAATTTGAGGCGGGAAACAGTTCCTTATACTTTGTTTATCTGACTCCATTATAAATGAAATTTTCAATCTCGATAAAGTGATTATATAAAATTATCATGGAATTTTAATGAAAACCGCCTTCCACATGAGTTAGAAATGATCCCACGCTACATTTACACTGCGTACGGTCAAGTAATCAACGCACTAATAAGTAATCAACGTGGTGATCAATAGTTTATCACTTATCGACGGCTCGTAAGCACCGTAGCTAGCGTTCATTATATCGGCAAGCTCGATAGCGTATAAAAACAAATGTCGAAATTAAATATGATAATTGAGATTTTCGTTGTCGAAAATCTGCAGGGTTGTTTTAGTTAACAACCCTTAAGGTTAAGATTATTTTTTTCAGAAACTGGAGTACTTATTTTCAAATGGAAAATCTCCCAAATGGAAACGCGAGCTATCCACACCACACTTAAACACTGATACGTCATTACTTCCCCTCTTATGGCTATGGCTGTTGCACAAAGCACGAGGGGTATTACAAAAGTTTACTATGGTCATTGTAACCCACAAACTTAAATTATGATTTGAAATATTTTTGGTTTTAAAGTTTCTGGTGGCTTCACATTATAAAAGTGTCATAAAAAAATTCACCTTTTTGGAGACCGTAATTAATTTTATGACTTATTTTAATTAAAATTCACATAGTGTTTGAAAAATTATCAAATTGGATCGGCTGAGACTCGAACCCGGATCTCTTGGTTGCTAGCCAAGCGTCTTACCAATTAGGCTACCGATCGCTTGTTCGAGTGCCATTCCAATCTGATAATCAGTCAAACACAACCTCTCTTTAATGCGAGACGCAGTTTATATATTTAATTTCATAAAATGTTATCGAGTGCCTGTGAAACATTATTAATGTATGGCGGACACTAGAGACACTATTTACCCTGAGTTAACACATGGTGTAATCTTATACCGATTAAATGTTTCTGTGGGATTCAATATCAGTTACAAAAAATCATAGATCCTTGATATTGCTTGCATTAAAGTTTGGAATTTCAAAATGCAAACTAGATTATGAGCTTTATTTTATCTGCTGGTCATCAATTGTATCCCGCGGTTGAAAAAGATCGACCCGACCATAAAATTGCAATTCAACACAAAAAGGAAAATACACGAATAGTATCCCGCGGTCAATATTTTATTGTTTTTAAAGGTGTAGTTGGTTACAAATGCATACATGCATACAATTTATTCATTACTTTATATACCTAAAATAATTTTCAAAAATGATTTTTGAAAATTTAAAAAACTAGTAGTGTGATTTTAAGCCATTTTTGGACAATTTACATAGCCATATTTTCAAAACGAGGGTGGAGCAGAATTTAATTAATAATATTTGATATTTTCTTAATTATACATATAGTTAATTAATAGTTTCTTGCTACTGCTACTTATATAACTTTGTGTGTATGCACGGAACCTAATTTTCATACAGCATGTTGTTATTTTTAAAGGCCACTAAAGGTAAATAAAAAAAATTACACAGAATAATTATTCCACTTACCAAAAGTGCCCTTTAAAAGGCCTTGTCAAGTATAAAAATCCGCCAAGAATGTTAATTTAGACAGGACAGATGACAGAAGGCAAACAAACAGATAAGCAGGGAGGAATACAAACAGACAGAGAGACTGGGTAGACTAATAGACAGGCGAACAAAAAAACAGAAAAACCAAAGATACAAGCAGGAGAAAATGGACATGCAGACATGAATTGACAGACAAAGGACCGACTGACAAACAGACAAGACCGATTAACAGACAGACAGGACTGGTAGACGGACAGACAGGACTATTATACAAGACAGACAAACAGCAAGACAGGATAAACAGGCAGATAGGACTTGACGGGTAGGCAAAAAAGATCGCCAGACAGACAGACAGACAGGATAAAATTAAAATTCAGACAGATGAACAAGCAAACAGGACTGACTGACAGACAGACTGTAGGACTAAACAGACAGACAGGACATACAGCCAGTTAATAGGAAAGGACTGACATACAGACAAGACATACGGTAAGGCTGGACAGACAGACGGGGCAAACAAACAGACAGACAGACGAGGAAATCTCATTGTGGAAAAAAGTATTTTATTGCTTCTGTATAATTTTAAAACAATTAGGAAAAATTTAGGAACCATGTTTCTCTAGATATATTCGACTACTATACTAGTATACTAGTTTGCATTTTGAAGCTCCCAACTTTAATACAAATAAGATCAAGGATCTATGATTTTTTGCTGTTATTAATTAACTGATATTGAATCCCACAGGAACATTTAATCGGGATAAGATTACACCATGTGTTAACTCAGAGTAAATAGTGTCTTTCTGTGCACTAAATTTCATCGACTTCGATTTAGTTAGCTGGATGTGATTTAACAGTTGATTTTGTTTCCACCGGGAACCTTTAATTGGGATCAAACTATCCTATGTATTATTAAAATTATTGCTATTGCATTCACTATAAATTTTCATAACCATTTCAACACATTTTTATAATATAATATTAACTTTTAGTTAAGTTACATATAAATCCATATAGAACTTAAACTTTTTTTTACCACAATTTAAAAATATTGAAAAATTTAAAAGGATAAAGGAATTTTTACCAAAATAAGTCATAAAATTAATTATGATCTCTAAAAAGGTGAATTTTTTTTGACACCTTTATAATGTGAAACCACTAGAAACTATCAAACCATATTTTTAATATAAAAAAAAGATATGGTAATTTGGAAATTTAAATGTTTATTAATAAAAAAAATGGAAATAATATATGTAAATCACAACAACATGTTTGTTTATATATTTAGTTTGTTTGATTTTTTTGTTGTCTGTGGTTATATTAGTATATTTGTGAATATGGTTTTTTATCTGTTTATATTCGTTGTTGTCTACATGCTTTTTAGTGATATTTTCGTGTTTTTCTATTTTGGATATTGTTATATTTGTAAAAATAATTTTTTATATAGAGGTTATGAATTTTGTTATTGAAATTATTTATTATGTTAGAAAAACTTCTCACCTCACATATTTGATGAAACTTTCTGGTATTGATGCTATGTGGATAGTGGTTGTATTTTTTTAATTGGTTATAAAATTTTGCCTTGTTGAGAAATTTTGCCTTGTTAAGAACAAACCTAATACAATTGAAAACTATATAACATTACCATATACTAATCAGAACACAAAGAAATCCCTACAAACCTTATTAAATAAAAATAATAATCAAGTAGTATTTAAATACCCAAATAAATTAATAAAAATATTACCAAACTTAAAACAGAAATAGATAAAATGGACCAAAATAACATAGTATACAACATTCCATGCAACTTTTGTCATACGAAATACATTGGACAGACGAGAAATAAAAGACCGTGTATATGCGCATAAATATATATATATATATATATATATATATATATATATATATATATATATATATATATATATATATATATATATATATATATATATATATATATATATATATACATATATATATATCTATATATGTATATATATATAGTTATATATATATAGTTATATATATATATATATATATATATATATGTACACATGTGCAACCAAACTTAGTGTATATAGCAGTATATAGCACCATTATTAATCAATTTATTTAATTTCATAATTATACACCTGAAGAGTTTTTCAATAAACGATATATATATATATATATATATATATATATATATATATATATATATATATATATATATATATATATGTGTGTGGTGCCAGGAAATATTCCATAACACAATTTAAATCATTAGGACAATCGTCTTCACCAGTTGTTTCCAGTTTATAATAAAATAGAAAGCTAGTTCATGACGTCAACGACAACACGGAGCCAAGCCGCATTCCACAACATTATTGAATTAGGACAAACGTTGTCAACCTTCACCAGTTGTATCCAGTCAAAAATGGAAAGTTCTTTGTGACGACAACGATTTCACCAAAAATTCCTCTGACCCAATTTTGTATATAAGACATTACAATTTTAAATAAAATACATTCATTCAATAATTCAGTTTTTGTAATAATTCACAAGTAACGGTGCACCGTTACTATGTAATTTTGATACTTATATTTTAAAATAAAATTTATTGTTAAAATTTAAACACGGTCTTTAATTTCATTGCAACTTGAAATCTTTTAAAGTGAAGTAATTAATTTCGGTTTTGTTATTTTACGTACAAAAATAACTGGCGATCCTGTTAATCATCGGGTACATTCCCAACAATCGTAATTGCTATTATTAAAAAGCAAACGAACCATCACAAATTGTGCGAGCTGGAAAAATTAGCAGACGGTTAAGTCAGTAAGAAGTTTTTTGGCTACTACGTCATCTACGGCACGACATATATATATATATATATATATATATATATATATATATATATATATATATATATATATATATATATATATATAGTCAAAAAAGAATTTTTAACAATGTAAATATATAACATTATAAAAAAATTTTTATCACAATTGGTGGAAAATATTCCAAAAAGAAAAAATAAATATTATTATAATATATCCACCGAAAAATTATTTACAATTATAAAACGATAAAAACGAAACAAATATTCGTATTTATAAATTTAACTGATTTCAGAACCATGGTAACAATGTATTAATTAAATCTACTTAATAAATTTCTAACACTGACTGACTGACTGACTGACTGACTGACAAGCCTAAACTGATGGGTTTAGAATAATGAAATTTTGCATAGGAGTTCCTTATGTAACGTAGGTAAGCACTAAGAAAGGATTTTTGAAAATTCGTCCCCTAAGTGGCTTTAATAGGGGATGAAAAATTGTATGTAAATTCGTTATTTTTGAAGTTAGTGGTATATAAAAATAAAAATATGTTACTGTGGCTATTAAAATAAATAATATCTTATTTTATGAATCTTTAATTTTTACTGACAGACAACGCACAACCTAAGCTGTTGGGTTTAGAAGGACGAAATTAAGCACAGGAGTTATGAAAATTGGCGTTTAACCCGTTTAGGACCACCATCTACGATATTTTTCCAAATAAAAGAATTCATACTTTTATAAGTATTATTACAGACTTCTATACTGAAGGGTGTGTGTCTCTGATATAAAGTAGGCCATACATCATCAAGCGTTTCAATTGATACGTCTGACTCAGTTGCTTTTTATTTATATCTTATACTTACCGTAGTAATGTTGAGATACGTAATATGTACAAGCTCATAATAAATATACACACACGCAAAAAAATATATTTTATTGGTTTTCTTTACAAAAATATGTAATGACAATTTTTACAAAAATTTATATTCAGAAATAACGAAGTAAAAAAATTACATAATAAATATATCACACACACACACAAAAAAAATAATATATTTTATTGTTTTTCTTTACAAAAATATGTAATGACAATTTTTACAAAAATTTATATTCAGAAACAACGAAGTAAAAAAATTACATAATAAATATATCACACACAAAAAAAAAATAATAGATTTTATTGGTTTTCTTTACAAAAATATGTAATGACAATTTTTACAAATATTTATATTCAGAAATAACGAAGTAAAAAAATTACATAATACAATATATCACACACACACAAAAAAAAATAATTAAACAGTAGCCTTTATCCAATAAAGTTTCAGAAAGAGTAAGTACTATCTTACTACAAAATGGCAATTCTGAAAACGAATCGCTTAATACGGTATCTTTGCCAGTACAAATTATAAATTTATAAATATATGACGACGAAGCTTCGCATAGTTTAAAAATTTTTATACCAAATCGGACACGTTTGCTCGGAATAAATTGTTTCCAGCTCAATCTTCCCTTGTAAAGTAGTAAGCTTTCATCCACACATATTTCTTGCTCCGGTGTATACATTTCCTAAAATCTTGATTCAATAATTGGCCAAATTTTCTTCAATTTCGTTGAGTAGTTGTCTGTGGGTTCTAATTCTTTACTCTCAAAATGAAGAAATTTTTTTAATAGAAAAAATCTTTCCCGCGACATCACTTTTTTGAAAAATGGTGTTTCAACTGATGGCCTCTTTGTAAAATATAATTTTTTACTTGGTTTGTGTACCACACCTTCTAATAAAATTAATGCCAAGAAGCACATTAATTCATTAACATTTGTTTTGAAAACTTCTCTATGAGAAGAATGTGGTTCATTTTCTTTATTTTTATTCATAAACTCCTCAGCATATATATTCGTTTCTTCAACGATTTTTTCCACTATCTCGTCGGTTATGAAACATCTGCAAAAATAAAAAATAAATTTACAATATTAATATTATCTTTTATTTTGATGTGGTAGGTAAGTAAATTGTTTTTTGATAGTTTTTTGTTTGAATTTTAATATCAAACAAATGATTTCACTCGACGAAGTAGGTTTACAACAACTTCATCGTTGCATCCATTGAATGATTTATTGCTTAATTAAATAGTGCAGTACAAGTAAACCTTTTTTTGTGCGGTGGATACGGACCGCATAAAAAATCGCACAAAAAAAAATATTTAAGAACTTCATAAATTGCTATAAAAAGTATAGTTCGATCCAGATTGTAAGAAAAAACTTTTTTTATGCGGTGGATAGGAACCGCATAAAAAAAGTTTCATCGAAAATATGTAGCTCAGAACGCTCAAAACCTCACGATTTGCTTAAAAGTTGCTTTTCTAAACAAGATAAAGTATTAATTTACACATAAGAACAATTTATTTCATTTTTAAAATATTATGAAAATTCTGAAAAATGCATCTGTAAAAAAATTTAACGATATTTTCTTACTTTCTCTTGCTTTTGATTTACTGCTTTGATGCACTTGAGAAATTTTTTCAAAAACCGCATTAAAAAAATCGCACAGAAAAAGGACCGCATAAAAGAAGGTGTAACTGTAATTAAATTTTTGTACTAAATATTTAAAACAAAAATTAGTAATTTATTACCAAGATACATCAATCTGACACTATTTGCTATACAGGTAGGCCAGTTACATGTTATTGTCCTATACCCGTGCTATACCCAATTTTCTTACTACGGCCAAGCAATCTCCGTAATTACAAAAGTAAACAAACTTTTAATTACCATAGTAAATACCATAATTACACAAAAATTCTGTAATTTTCATATATTGTTTTGCCAGTGACGTTCAACTTGGTAAAAACTATAATTTAAAAATGGAAAACAGATTTTGTCTTTAAAGTATAAGTAAATATTCGCTAATTCACCTTCATTTAGACGAAGTTAGAAATTAACCAATTTTCCATTTCCGAAAGCACACATTTGTAAACATTTTTCTTTTTTACGTACGTATGTCATAAAAACTTATTTAGTTTGCAATTTTTTAATAATTAGATTCCACGCCACTGAGTTATAGATGTATATTTTAAAACAAACATATAAACAAATACGTACCTAAAAATATCCAGGATATTATTATCCTCAGGAAATTCAACTTTTATTCCTGAATCACCAAGAAAATCAAATTTTTGGCAATGTTCTCGTTGCCCTTCTATTCAAAGTTCTTCGCCATCGTCTTCTTGTATCTCCCCTTCTCCTTCTTCACTACGGCTTACGATATTTTGAATATCTTCGATGTCGAAATCACTTTCTGAACTTTCATCGCCACTAAATTCGCTTAAATTAAATTCTATATCACTATCTTCGAGAATAGCTAATAAATCTTCTTCACTCTGTATATATCCTTGGGCCATTATGTATTTTTTACGATTATATAATTATAGGTTATATATAGTTATACAAAAAAAAAATTATAATGCAAAAATTTTGTCTTTTCTAAGCACTAAAAAAAAAAAAAATTCACATACACAAAATTACACACACACTAAAATTGAAACAGACCTAACCTATGAAAATTATTTTAAATATTATTAACGTAGAAGTTTTAAAATATTCAAAATAATATTCAAAAAAAACTGTCTTTTAATTATAAATGTCATTAAAAACAAAAAATAAAATTGAAAATATAAGGATGACAAGGATAATTAATAAAACGCATAGCACGAGGTAAAAAATAAGTACGTAAACGATGTGACGCATGTGCGTATGTGGTTTGATTTACTTCCTATATTTACAATATTATAGCGTTAGATGGCAGTAGGCTCCAGTTATCGACACAAGACGAGCCAGACTCGTCAATTGGATTTTTTATTAAAATTGCTATGACGAGCTGAGCTCGTCATTAGTCCTAAAAGAGTTAAGCTTCTATTTATAAATAAAAGTCAGTTGTTTCTAGAAATTTATTCCCTAACGGGTTACAACAGAAAATGAAAGTTCATATGGGAAGTGCGTCATTTTTGAAGTTAGAAACGTGGATATTGACTTAGGCTTTTGAAAAACATTAAAAGTCAGCAGAAAGTGGGTACCTAATGAAAAGATATTGTCGATGGGAAATCTCATCGAGCATACCGCTAGTAATAATATAAATTACTAATTTATGTTCTTAATTCTTAGCGTGTGAGTTATAAGTGCAAAATTTGTTTAAAAAGTGCAAACATTGGATAATGATTAATAAAACAGGTTTAGAAGTATTTTTTACAAAAGCGTGTGAATACGGACGAATAACATTATTTTAAAAAAAATGACTGTACAAGTTGAAGCATAGTCAGCCCTGTTTGTGTTAAAAAATTTGAAAATTTTCACTATTTCCACTTTTTAAATTGCGTTTTTCGTTATATTTTTTTAAAAGAAAATATTATGGCAACTACTTCTGCTTACAAATATAAAAAGTCTATTAGAAAAAAAGCACAAGGATTAATATTTCACCGATAAAATGTTTTTGACGTTTTTTTGACATATATTAACCGTCTCTTTGAAAAAATATTTGCGTATATACATTATATGTTAAATAATAATTTAATATTACATATCAAGTATGCAAAGGATATAAAGCATGATAAAGTTCACTTAGGGTAAATTGACCACTTTTCTTATGTGAATTCCATAGTAAATGTAGTCAACTTATTTAAAATGAATTTCTACATACATATATAAACATTTAATTTTGTTGCCGCTACTGTCTAGAAGTAGCACAATTTTTGCTTCAATAAAATAATGTTGTTACAGGTCCTTTTATAATATATAGTATATTATATCCTTTCGCCATTGGTACTTACAAATTTTTAATAAATAAAGTGAATTTTTTGAAAAGTAAAATTACTTTTAATTTGTTTAAAATGAATTTCCACAAAGTAACGCTCGTAACCATAGATATACGAACATTGAACATAGTTTAATATGTGTACTCAATAAAGTGACCTTAATTCGACCCTCATATATTCATTCATATTTGTAAAAAAAAAAAAATTCGGTAAAAGTGTCAATTTTTTGCCCCGTCAAAGTGCTGCTCTCCTTTAAATACTTGATTAAACGACTTGTTTTCCAATAAGTTGAAAGTTTTTCGTTGGTATGTTTTCCTTACTATTCTTATTAAACATTAAGTTTGAAGATATATTCGAGCTCAGTGCTTTTAGTAGGTATATTTTCAAGTACTGAATCACGCTTATTAAACATGTAATATATGACAGGGGTCAGATACATTGAGCTCTGAATACAGGTACATTTTCCAAATAATCTACGATACTAGATTACATAAGAAAAGTATTGAAAGCCGAACAAGAGCAAAATAAACAGCTGTTGTTGAGCAATGTAAGAGTCCGAGCGTTGATCGCATTATTTGGATCGGTATGAAACATCCAGTTTGTCTTTGAAAAAAATTTAAAGAAGATAGCATAACATACACGAAAGGTTCTATATGATTTTGACCAAATATAGGAATCCAATTAAAAACTTAAGCATTTAGTGTTTAGTACTTAGGCGTATGAATCCATCACAAACCACCCACATGAAACTTCCAAGTTTCGTAGAAAAATATCTATACATTCAGAAAACTATTGTCAGTTTCACCTTATTCTGGTCAAAATATCAGATAACAAAAGCAATTGCCATTTCAAACAAGGGAGAAATTCGTGGCAAATCATAGACTTAATTAATAAACACTAATTAGATCATTAATTATATTCGTATTTGGATTTAAGCAAAATCATAATATGGAAATTCTTATGTTCGTTATACTGTCTCCTTTCATTTTTTTTTTAAAACTGAATGTTTCATACTGGTCAAATTATATAGTCAACACTCGGACTATAAGTAACCTTTTACCTTTTGTAAACACACGTATTAAAATTTATACTGACTAAATTTCAAACAAAACTACGAAACAGTAATAACATACTCAACTTTGTATAATAGTAGTTAACATGGCGACACCGCTGCGGTCTGATGCTGATGTATAAAATTTTACGGTAATAATAAGTAATGTGATATTCACAGAATGTATAGCGCAACTATCATAAATATTTTATGAAGTATTGCTGCGGTTGCGTTATATATGTTTTAGTTTGTAATTGTAAATAATTACTGAGTAAATACGTGTAGATGAGCTATATGATACGTAACTTTGATGAAATATTTAAAATTAACATATTTATCTAAATAAGCGAGAAAATATTTTAGACAGTCGAAAGCCCTTTCAAGAGAGACAATAAATACTATTTATCTTTAATAATTTCATCTTAAGTTACAGGAGGAATATCTAATAATAACAAACCAAAAAAATATTTTTTAACTAAGGCAATAAAGAATTTTGCTTTTTTTAATTTGTCATTTGAATAGATATACAAATATTTTAATCAAATTTTTATTAAAAATATTAAAATATAGTAAGGTAATAAAAATTATCCACAGTAGTAGTAGAAATATAGGCATTCTAGAACCACTTACCCTCCAGTCGATTTTTTGAGTGACCATCGTAGCTGGCAACTGTCCTATACAGGTTCTTATACCCAACCTACCGGAACTTGACGAAACTTCGTGTAACCTAGCGGAACCTAAGTGAATCTAGCTTAGCCTCAATAAACCTAAGAATTCTGAGTCTCGTTAAGAGATGGCGCTGCTAGTTCAAATAACTTCGAACTCTGCATGTGAATTCTAAGTCTGGTTAGTCGCAGCCATGTGAATTCTAAGTCGCAGTCATCTTCTAACTCTGTACATAAATTCGAAATAGCGTTAATAGGTGGTGTATAAAGTTTGATTATCATATATTTTATAATTTTTTTTCAAAAACGAAACATGTTTATACAAGTTTAAATTTGTATAATTTGTCTGTGCATGTCAACTGACGTCATTAGAAGGCATACGGATATTAACAGCACAAGCAAAGATTTCTGCCAAATATACAAAAATGACAATTATGATATAATTAGAAATGGAAGCAGTCCTGATATAACTCTATCAGTAATCAATGTAGATCATAAGGACAAAAGTAAAGACAATGATGGATTCGTTATTGTTACTCGACGAAAGAAAAGAGCAATAAAGCCCATTCGTTTATGCGGTGCTAACACGGAAGATTTTCAATGTGTAGATTCAATGGCATGGATATATTTAGGCTGCTGTGATCAAAATAGTAGTGTAGAAAAAATAAAAAATCATCTCGTGAAAACGTATAATAAGAATCATGAGTTTTATTGTTTATTTGTAAAGTAAAAGGAAATTTAAAAGTTACTGTATAAGAGCAGAAAGAAAATTAATAAAAGAATTGTACGAAGGCAAATACTGACTGAAAGGAGCTTCGGTACGGCGTTATATTTTTCGCCGACCACCAGCGTCTTCCAACAACTAATGTTTCGAAATTTCATACTAGTTGAAGAAAGTACAACGATATCGATATTTCGAAGTGCGACTTTGAAAATTTATAATAAAATTAATATTTTATCGTTATATAGGGTTTTGGTGATTCTGATACGCCCACAGCTCCCCAAATTTAGCTTAGGAGGTATATATATGTATATATATATATATATATATATATATATATATATATATATATATATATATGTATATATGTATATATATATATATATATACATATATATATATATATATACATATATATATATATATATATATATATATATATATATATATATATATATATATATATATATATATATATATATATATATTACTCAAAACAAAATAAGGGCCACTCATATTTTGCTGCATAAATTTATTTTTATATAAGTTACAGTATAAGGTATGCTTACATTTAATTAAGGAACTAATTTTTTACTAAATAAAATTAATTTTAATAAGATTAAATAAAAAATTAATCCATAATTACATTTTTTAGGATTTTATCATTTTTATAGTCATTTTTACAGTCATCAACAAACATTCACGCTTTGAGTAAAAGCACACATTATGCAACTTTTCGGTGATTTAATATCGAGTATGCCCTCCCCTTTTTAAAACACATTCTTGAAGCCTCCTCGGCATGCTTTCAATAAGATGCCTAACGGTTTCATCAGGAATCTCCTCCCAACATCTTCTCAAGACATCAATCAGTTGTTGTTGGGTGTGCACATCCTCTCCGGCTGCTCTGACTCGCCGTTTTAATTGATCCCAAAGATGTTCTATTGGGTTCAAGTCAGGGCTATTTGCAGGCCACGGTAAAACCTGTATATTAGCCTCCCTAAGGACAGTTGTCGTCGCTCGAGCGGTATGCGCTCGGGCATTATCCTGCATCAGGATAAATCCGTCGGCCGCTCGTTGTGCAAAGGGGATCACATGGAGTCTGACAACCTGTTCGATGAAACTTTGAGCCGTTACAGTACCCTCGTTCAGGAAAACAAGCTCAGTTTTGCCTTGCAAACTAATTCCACCCCAGACCATGACATTAGGACCGCCAAATCTGTCGCGTTCATGAATGTGACAATCAGAAAACCTTTCCCCACTTCTTCTCCACACTCTAACACGTCGATCGTCACTAAAAAACTTGCACTTATCCGTGAAGAGTACGTGACGCCATTCCTCCAAGCCCCATTCAAGGTGTTCACGTGCAAATCTTAAACGGTTTGCACGATGCGCTCCGGTCAGTTTGGTACGGATTACTGGTCTTCTTGAACGTTGTTGGTCTTCATGTAAACGATTTCGTATGGTCTGATTACTGACAACAGTACCAGTAGATCGATGTAAGCGATTTTGCAGAGTACCTGCGGTAACAGTCGGCTCACGTCGTGCACACAATGTAATGGTCTTCACGGGCAGTGGTAGCACGAACTCTTCCTGAGCCACGTCGCCGAGTTACACTACCGGTCTGCTGATACCGATTCCAAACATTTTGAATAGCCCTTCGTGAACAACCCAACTGCAGAGCCACGGAACGTTGAGATTGACCACCCTCAACCATCGTTATGGCTCTGGTCGCAGTAGCTTCGTCCATATGGTGTCGAATTCTAGGCATTGTAAAAATAAATGATTGAATAACACGCCAAACTTCAAAAAACAACGTCAGCAATCAATAGTCATCTAGCGCAAACTGATTTAAAATCAAATTCAAAAAAATAAGTAAAACTAACCACTTGACGCTGTGCGAGACAAAAAAACATTTAAATCTTCCCCTCAGTCATTTAGAAAAGTTATTTTGACGTGGATCGACATAAATCAGTTTTAAAATACAAACTTTCAAGTGGCCCTTATTTTGTTTTGAGGAGTATATATATACGCCCACAGCCCCCCAGATTTAGCTTCCTAAGCTAAATCTGGGGGGCTGTGGGCGTGTCAAACTTCCCCTCCTCTATTATTGCGTTTGTGTCCCTTACCACCCCTTAAAAGTTGGGTCGGTTCCAAATTTTGCCCAAAATTTGAGCCCCCTTTTATGGTATTGATGCGCAAGCCCCACTTCGCAAATTTCAGCTCATTCGGTGGCCTAAACATGGCAAAGCGGGAATATATATATATATATATATATATATATATATATATATATATATATATATATATATATATATATATATATTATATATACGTAATTAGAAAACTTGTGTTTAGAAGAAATGTACGGGAATTTAATATTTTCGATTAATTTGATTTTCACAGCTACAAAAATATTTTTTCAGTGGGCGTATCAGACCCACCAAAACCTTTCCCCTCCTCTATTATCGCGTTTGTGCCCCTTAACACTCCTTAAAAGTTGGGTCGGATCCAAATTTTACCCAAAATTTGAGCCCCCTTTTATAGTATATATATATATATATATATATATATATATATATATATATATATATATATATATATATATATATATATATATATATATATATATATATATCATAAAAAAGGGCTCAAATTTTGGGCAAAATTTGGATCCGACCCAACTTTTAAGGGGTGGTAAGGGGTATGCACAAACGCTCCTTATAGAGAATATAAAGAATATCTTGAGACAATTAAGACAATTAAGAATAGTTAAAATAAACGTCTTTTAACAGGAGGATGAAATTTTACTGATATTTTTAGTTGATTAAAATACTAGCGATCATGTATAGATTAATTATTATTAAGGACATTAATTATTATTAATAACATTAAATTTTTACCCCAACTTTGAGGGTCGATTTCACCCCTTAAATGGTTTTATAGCAGATAAAAGAAAAATACGTGTCTGGTATTTTTGTTTGTTCTACACACCAGTTAAGTCTCATCAAAATCGGGAATTGTTACTTGAAGACTTATCTCTCTAAGTAGGTATGGGGCCACTTGGCCAATCTGGTAGTGAAACTTTGAATTTACAGAGTTCAAAGGTGGTTGCGCTATCTATTAGGGAAAATTTGGATTCTTAGCTTAAGCTAAGTTCGCTTAGATGTCGTTAGGTTATACCAAATTTCGTTGGGTTGGGTTGCCCCTGAATATAGGCAATTACACCGCGTTGCCAAGTGGCCCCATACCTACTTAGAGGGATAGGTCTTCAAGTAACAATTCCCGATTTTGATGAGACTTAACTGGTGTGTAGAACAAACAAAAATACCAGACACGTATTTTTCTTTTATCTGCTATAAAACCATTTAAGGGGTGAAATCGACCCTCAAAGTTGGGGTAAAAATTTAATGTTATTAATAATAATTAATGTCTTTGGGAATGAGTCTTTGGTGTCATTTAGTGTATTTTTGGTGTAATTTCGTGTATTTTTGGTGTTATTTGGTGTATTTTTGGTGTCATTTTAGTGTAAATTGGTGTAATTTTGGTGTTATTAGGTGTATTTTTGGTGTAATTTGGTGTAATTTTGATGTAATTTTGGTGTAATTTTGGTGTAATTTTGGTGTAATTTGGTGTATTTTTGGTGTAAGTTTGGTGTCATTTTGCTGTATTTTTGGTGTTATTTGGTGTCATTTTGGTGTAATTTTGGTGTATTTTTGGTGTTATTTGGAGTCATTTTGGTGTAATTTGGTGTAATTTTAGTGTCATTTTGGTGTAATTTTGGTGTTATTTGGTGTATTTTTGGTGTAATTTTGGTGTAATTTGGTGTAATTTGGTGTATTCTTGGTGTCATTTTGGTGTAATTTGGTGTAATTTTGATGCAATTTTGGTGTAATTTGGTGTATTTTTGGTGTCATTTGGTGTATGTTTGGTGTAAGTTTGGTGTCATTTTGGTGTCATTTTTGGTGTTATTTGGTGTAATTTTGGTGTCATTTTGGTGTATTTTTGGTATTATTTGGTGTCATTTTGGTGTAATTTGGTGTAATTTTAGTGTCAATTTGGTGTAATTTTGGTGTTATTTGGTGTATTTTTGGTGTAATTTTGGTGTAATTTGGTGTAATTTGGTGTATTTTTGGTGTCATTTTGGTGTAATTTGGTGTAATTTTGGTTTATTTTTGGTGTATTTTTGGTATCATTTGGTGTATTTTTGGTGTTGGCGTTATTTTACGTCAATTCTGCTCTGGTTGTACTATAGAAGGTCATGTCAATATAAAACTAATCAGTGTTATGCTATAAATCAAACTATTCACATCTATCGAAAAAAAAAATGTTTGAGTGTACACGTTGTGATAAGACATTTTCGCGGAGAGACTCTCTTTTACGTCATATGAAAAGAAGAGCCCATACGCGTTCAAATGCTCAGGAACATCAAACAAACAATAATGACCAGATCGCAAATAATCAGTCGGTAGATAATCAATCGGTAAATAATGAGACACACGTGAACAGTGCGGAGAACAGGAGACTTTCAATACAACGTGAATCGTCGAAATCTAATGATGAAGATGATGATGATGAAACCGACTATAGCTTTGGAGCAAGAAATGACATTGAAGAAAAGGAAGATAAAGCACCAGTATTTCAAAATCAACACAAAGATGACACAGATCTATGTAAAAGAAACTTGAATACTTTTAATGAAAGTATGATGGCTGCAGCAAAGCAGTCAAAAGGAAATTCGATTCTTTAAAAAACTCACATAATATTCTACAATCTGTGAATGACGAAGATAATCGATCTAACGAAGAAAAGCATTTACCATCGCCTGATAACTGCAAAGAAACAAGTTTTACTCCAAAAATGGCTGGTCTCTTGCAAACTTCTCTAGACATATTAATGATCAAAGAGCATCAGAACGCATACGCAGAGGACGAAGCACAAGAAGATAAAAATTCAGAAGAAAAGGAACAACCTTCAACATCAAATTCAATAAATGGAGAAGCTAAACGTCTGAAGTATGATGAAAACGCTAACCTTCATAATGGTCATTCGAAATCTGCTGATGTAGAAGAATATTTTGATGATCCGAACCATTTAGTCGATGAACTAAGAAGTTTAGCGACTCAGACGCAAATTGGAGAAGAAATGGTTAATACTATGTGCAATTTAAAGGAAAGACATCATATTGTAAATCCCAGCTTTGCGGATTATATCGAAGATGAGAAAAAACGAAGCCATTTTAATAATTTAAAGAAAAGTGACATTGGAAAGCAAATTATCTCGATAACTCGTAAATTGGAAAAGCATGATATTATTGAGCCAGTGTTAAAGTATGTATCAAATGATGGCGGAGACAGTGATGAAAAAACATCTGCTAGCGACGACGAAGATACTGCGAGCGAAGGAGAATCTGATGATGACGAGAATACAGTCGCCGACGATGATGATGAAAAGATTGCGGGTAAAGGGTTATATTTACGACCCTATAGGAGGCTTTAAGATAAACTCTTAACATTTTATGAGTTGTAAACTAAACCAATAGTGTAACTTTTCCAATAGCTGTATACCAAAGTTAATTATTTAATAAAATATTTAAAAAATTATGTGAGTGTTATTATTTCTTACATACCACAGCTCTTTAACAATTCGTTAAAAAAGGTCGTCGAAGTGATTATTCTTACAACGAACTATGTAATGTATATTTTTCGAACTATTAAAATAGGTAATGTTTTTACTTGCTCCTGAATATAGGCAATTAAATTGCATTGTCCTATTGATATCCTAGCACAATAGAACACATGTGCAAACTATATAATTCTTGTAAATAAGTATTATTAATGATTTGTTAATTTGGAGTATCGTTTGAACAGTAATTATGTAAAACTGTCAAACAGAAAAGGGTTAATTAATTGAATGCAGCTTAACTGCGAAAAAAATAAAATAAAATTTCATACTCCAAATTAAAGTTTTCATCCGCTCTTGAAAACGACGACAATTATTTTACTTTCCACCCTGTATACGTATATATTCTTAAAGTATTAGTTTACATTTTCAATTCGTTACTTACAATTAGAAATATTTATATATAGGGTAAAAGACCCGATTGTCGAACGGGGTTATAAGTCCGAACAGTTTTGACATTTATATATTAATGAAGTTATTTCTGAAAGAAACCTCTGATAAAAAAATTATTATTATTAGAATGATTATTTTTCAATTTAAATTCACCTCAGATTTAATGCCTCCTCACTTAATTTAAGAAATATATATATATATATATATATATATATATATATATATATATATATATATATATATATATATATATATATATATATATATATATATCGAACAATTTTTGTTGAATTCGTGAATTTTTAATATGATGGATGATCATTATTCAAAACACATGAGTTATAAATTGTAACATTTTTCACCGAATTTTTAAAGTTATTAGCATAATAAAAGTATACAGATAATTGTTATTAGCCCAATTAAGAAATTAGGATAGCTAAATTATATTTTATATGCGTTAAATATTATTTCTAGAAGCGTTCCTTCTTGGGATCCAAGTTTTAAGGTTGGGTACCCCATTTTGAGAATTATATATTACATATCTATTTTATAAACATTTTTAATTAATTTTTGGGTTTAGAACACTTAACTAACCGTTTTTATAATTTCATTTTAATATTTTATTTATTTCAGAGCGTAAAATCAACTGAAAAATAATTAATAATGAATTAAAACTTCGAAATTGAAATAAAAACGTCAGACATTTAGATTTGAAACAACATATAAATATATACGTCATATACTTAATTTAACTGTTTAAAAATTCACAATGGCGTATAGATAAATTAGAATCATGTTAGAATGTACACAATGTTTTTTAAAAGATAATTACAGGCATCCCCCGAAGAACACGGTACTCGAAGAACACGGTACTCGAAGAACACGGGTCTCAAAGAACACGGGTACCCTTCCCCCGAATTACACGGTTTCAAACAACACGATTTTTAAGTACATATTATATATTTGATATAAAGTTACATCAGTCCTCAATGTACACGAATATGTATATCACATGTGGATTCGATTTACACGAATAAAATCGTGGTAATTAAATCTGTCATTATAAAAGAAAAATGCTGGAAATAAAAACTACTAAAATTTTTGAGAATTTTATAATAGAAATGATAAAGAATATGTAGAAATTTACTGTAGAAAATATTATTTTCGACATCGATAATTTTCGATAACGAAAAGTAGGTTTTGAATATCTCAATATGTTCGGAATACCCATAACTTGCTTCGCTTAAGCCTTCAAAAATTTCGTTATTTTTTCGCTACGACGCACCGTTTACGAGATATTTACGATCAAAAGTTTACGTAGACGTAAACTTTTTATTCGAAAAGATTAGTTTTCGAAAATTTGCTATTGGTGACTAAATCAATGGAGCTAACAGAGCCTAAAAAAACCAGTTATAACCAATCGATGATAAGTTACGTGGTATCGATAATTTTCGATAACGAAAAGTAGGTTTTGACAGTCTCAATATGTTCGGAATACCCATAACTTGCTTCGCTTAAGCCTTCAAAAATTTCGTTATTTTTTCGCTACGACGCACCGTTTACGAGATATTTACGATCAAAAGTTTACGTAGACGTAAACGTAAACTTTTGATCGTAAATATCTCGTAAACGGTGCGTCGTAGCGAAAAAATAACGAAATTTTTGAAGGCTTAAGCGAAGCAAGTTATGGGTATTCCGAACATATTGAGACTGTCAAAACCTACTTTTCGTTATCGAAAATTATCGATACCACGTAACTTATCATCGATTGGTTATAACTGGTTTTTTTAGGCTCTGTTAGCTCCATTGATTTAGTCACCAATAGCAAATTTTCGAAAACTAATTTTTTCGAAAATATTCTATTGGTAATCAAATCAAAGGGACTAATAGAGCTTAAACAATTATAACCAATTTATGATAAGTAGTCCGTTATCGATAATTTTCGATAACGAAAAGTAGGTTTTAACAGTCGCAATATGTTTGGAATACCCACAACTTGCAAATTAAACGGAATGTTTTTTTTATATTTTTTTATTTTCACACTTGTAATAAAAAATACCTATCTTTTGGTGGTCTCGAACTACACGGTTTCAAAGAACACGGAACCAATTAATCGTGTTCTTCGGGGGATTGCTGTAGATGGAGAAAGAAAATGCAGTATTTTAGTGGTTTATTTTATCGAATATTTAAACCCTTCTGTCATTGCTGCTATGTTTCACAAGGTGTCATTCTGTGATACTCTATGACACAGACTGACCCCTTGTAGTGGATAGAGTGTCAAAGTGGCTGCAAGATAATGGTTTAAATATTCGAAGGAGAAGATGGTATGTATGGTATGTATTGCATGTCATGTACATTAAATGCGTGTTTTTTCTTAGGGGTCAGTGTGTTGTTTTTTTAAAGGAGGTTAATATATTCTGTCCGTTTTTTCATAGACGTCAACAAATTATAAAACAAAAACATTAATAAATCAAAATTTTTGTGTTATATTTTCTTAAAAACATATCCATTGGATTAAAAAAACTTGGTTTCATACTTATTAAGAAAAAAAAAATGGGTGTTTTGTTTATTTTTTTAATTTTTTAAGCTACTTTAATGATATAGCTAAAAATAGTGTTCGGTCATCGGGTCTCTTACCCTATAATAATTTTTTATTATTGACGTCTTGTAACTGATAATTTTTTTAAGTTTTTTACAAAATTAAACTGCAAATAGTTTAAAAGCAGATATGGCTAATGCACAGAAAAGAGTTAAAAATTTCACAGCCCAAATTACAATTTTCATCATATGGGTATATATGGGTATTGTTTAAATTGTTTAAAATTATCGATTTTCTATTTTTTTTTTTGTAATTAAAAAATGTTTTAAACTGTATAAATGCTTTTATTTAGGAGTAGAAAGGTTAACACAACATTAATTTTTTAATCCTAAAAAGTGTATCTTAACATAACTATCTAGAAAACCAGAATTTTCATATCAATTTTGAGTGCTCAGTTTATAAAAAGATGCTAGTTTTATTAAACAGAAAGAAATCGTTTTAATTGTAATCTAGTACATTATCGATGGCCAAACATATTACGTTAAATGAATAGGTTCTTATTCGTAATAAATTTTAGTATCAATAATACTATTGCCGGAAATAAATTTTCTAATAACAGAATTTCCTATTTTTACAATCAAATTTTCATCTAGTATAAAAATTCCAAAACAAGTACATTCTTATAGTATATTTACATGTATAATACGATTAATACATATGAGATCTGCATAATATATGCGATAACGCGAAATATGCAATTATCAGCATTTTCCTATTTATGATTGTAACTTTGTATCGTTAAAATACACATAAATAATATTACATATACTTACATAGTTAAGAAATTATTTTTATTAAATATAAATTAGAGTTTAGAAATTATTGTGACTTTGAATTCATAATTAAGTGTTTTGTTTTCAGGGGATATTAAATCTTTTTTGTTTTATAATTATTCACCATAAAACCCAACAATACGATGCATATGAAATATTGTTCATAAGTATTATTGACTTATACTTACAAGTAAAGGTTTTGAACTGTCAATTCGCAATTTTGATGAAACTTTGTATATGTGTAGTACAAGCGAAAATAACAGACCCGTATTTTTTTTTATCTGCCGCCGTCGCCATTTAAGGGGTGAAATCACCCCTCAAAATTAGGGTAAAATTTTAATTTTGCTTGATAACTTGGAAACTACGACAGATAGAAAAAAACTTTAAATTGACAAAACAGTGTATTTTTGTAGAGCTTTCTATTGATGTGTATAAATCCAGGGTCGGACCTACTGGAGGGGCTGTTCAGGTAAAATTGAGGGTAAATTTTGAAATAGGGTGAATATGTTTCAGTAAATTAAAATTTGAATAGCATATATGAAAACTACATGAAAAATACTAGTTTAGCTGTTTTTGCTCAAAGCTGTAATTTAAATTCTAAAATCTCAAAACTGGACAGCTAATTTGAGGTGCCAACCGTAATTTTACTGACAATCAGCAAACTAAAAATATTTCTATAAGGTTTTCAGCAAGTGAATTGTCTTGTAATTAATAACTGGCTAAAATATATCAAATTATACTTGTTGATGTCTGACTAAAACTTTAAATTTTATACAAGTAATATTAAAATTTGATTTTGTTAAACTATGCAAGAATATTATTGCATATAGTTATAGAAAAAATTAACTTTATAAAATACTTCTTTTTTATCAAATAATAAGGATAAGGAAATTTGTTCTAGTTTGGATGGAATGAAAAAAAAATTATAAAAGTTTTAATATCTTTAATTTAAAATAGTTTACAATAATAAAATAAGGCGTATATAGTATTCTATGGCTTATGATCCTCACAATAATGATACTGTTCAAAAAGATGTTTTAAACAAAAAAATTTTTGACACCAACCACATCTTACAACCACATCTTACACATCTTACAACAGCTGGTTCTCCACAAATATGACATTTCGGTTGCGTATCTACATCGGTTTTAAAAAAAATATATTCGAAGGGATTAACGAAGTAATCTGGTCTTTGTTCTATGTATCCGCTCTTATACCAGGCGTATTTAAATGTATCTCTAAAGCGGGGTGATGAGAACTGATTATGTGCTAGGGATTGTATTTTTATGATATTATTCCTAGAATGTAGGTCAATATCACTGTCTGATATGATAATTAAGTCAGACAATGTTCGAACGAAATTCTTCCAAAACCGGAAGCCATATACATCTAAATGGTTGTAAAAGCGCTGTTGTTTTTAGCGGTATGCTTAATATTTTTACTTCTTTATCTTCAGGAATGATATTTTTCACGACAGCTGGGCACTGACCACTCCACGAGTCAAGTAATAATAAAGACTTTTTATCGGTTTGTGGTAAATATATATTTTGAAACCACTCTTTAAAATGGTCTGTTGTTAACTTTCCTGATTTAGATGTCGAAATATATACATTCTTTGCTTTAAATAATAACTGCTGAACTCTAGGACCCAGTTGCCCGGTACGTTCTTTTAAAACTAAAAATAAGGGAGAAAGTAACTGACCCTCGGCTGAAATTGTTGGCTGTATAGTATAACTGTGTGTTGTTGCTGAGAGCGACTGAATAACTTTTTCGACTTTTTTAGCACCCTTTTCCGTTAATGTTCGACCTGAATGTAATTCTAAATTGAAACCACTCTGATCGGAATTAAAAACGTTTTGTAATTTATAAATTTCAAGATTGGGTTTCACTTCCTTAATAAAGGATTCACATATTTCACTTATATTGGAAGACTCTTGGCTTGATTTAGTAACGAATTTTGTAATTTTTCGTGATACTATTCCAAAATGCTTCTTAAATGTAAGTAGCCATGATTTCGACGCCTTAAATTCAAAAAAATCAATTGTATTCCTGGCGTCTAATGCCCATCGTCGAAGATCCATGTCATGAATTATCGCTCCTCTATCTACTGCATCTTTAAAATTATTTAAAACATACTGATTAATGAAAATTACTTTGTCTCTCTTACTTCCGCCTTCTTCAACTTGTTTTTCCCACCGATATAACTGCTTCAAATGTTTCACTCTTTTGAAATATTTTTGTACTGTTTCAAAAGATTTTCTTTTCTTTGCACCGCTTTTCCAGAATTTAACAGCTTCTTCTTTATATTTGAAATCTACAAAATCTTGTTCTCCATATGAACATGATGGTTCATCAACTTCTCTGGATATGTTTTCATCCGATTCCTCATCATAATCACGAAAGAAATTTTCATTCTGTTCCAGGGTATTTTGGTTAAATTCAGAATTAAATGCTAACATTAAATCATGTTCAATAATAAACGATGTATCGTCAGTTGATTGAATTGACACAATAACAAATTCACAAATACTGAAATTTAACTAAAGCACAAAATGCAGCTCCAGACTTTTTATATAGTTTTTGTTTAAATCTAGGAATTTTTTTATCCACCCCTATCTACCGCAAAAAAAATCGCACAAACTTGTTGAAAATGAAAAAATATATATAAATTATTTATTTATAAAGTTGCATAATAACCATACGTCCGTTTTTTTTAATCATGTGGTAAATTTCCGAATATATATATATATATATATATATATATATATATATATATATATATACACTACCCAAAACAAAATAAGGGCCACTGATCTTTTGCTTCGTAAGTTTATTTTTATGTAAGTTACAGTATAAGGTATGCTTTTTTTTATTGCTAATTTAATTAAGGAACTTACTTTTAACTAAATAAAATTAATTTTAATAAGATTAAATAAAAAATTAATCCATAATTACTTTTTTTAGGATTTTATCATTTTTATAGTCATTTTTACATTCATTAACAAACGTTCATGCTTTGAGTGAAAGCACACATTATGCAACTTTTTTGGTGATTTAATATCGAGTATGCCCTCCCCTTTTTAAAACACATTTTTGAAGCCCCCTCGAAACGCTTTCAATGAGATGCCTAATGGTTTCATCAGGAATCTTCTCCCAACATCTTCTCAAGAGATCAATCAGTTGTTGTTGGGTATGCACATCCTCTCCGGCTGCTCTGACTCGCCATTTTAATTGATCCCAAAGATGTTCTATTGGGTTTAGGTCAGGGATAGTAGGCCACGGTAAAACCTGTATATTAGCCTCTTCAAGGACAGTTGTCGTCGCTCGAGTCGTATGCGCTTGGGCATTATCCTGCATCAGAATAAATCCGTCGGCAGCTCGTTGTGCAAAGGGGATCATATGTGGTCTGGCAACCTGTTAGATGTAACTTTGAGCCGTTACAGTACTCTCGTTCAGAAAAACAAGCTAAGTTTTGCCTTGCAAACTAATTCCACCCCAGACCATGACATTAGGACCGCCAAATCTGTCGCGTTCATGAATGTGACGATCAGAAAACCTTTCCCCACTTCTTCTCCACCCTCTTACACGTCGATCATCACTAAAAAACTTCACCTTGCACTCATCCGTGAAGAGTGCGTGACGCCATTCCTCCAAGCCCCATTCAAGGTGTTCACGTGCAAATCTTAAACGGTTTGCACGATGCGCTCCGGTCAGTTTGGTACGGATTACTGGTCTTCTTGCACGTTGCTGGTCTTCATGTAAACGATTTCATATGGTGTGATTACTGACAACAGTACCAGTAGATCGACGTAAGCGATTTTGCAGAGTACGTGCGGTAATAGTCGGCTCACGTCGTGCACACGGTCGAATGTAATGGTCTTCACGGGCAGTAGTAGCACGAACTCTTCCTGAGTCATAGCGCCGGGTTACACTACCGGTCTGCTGATACCGATTTCAAACATTTTGAACAGCCCTTCGTGAACAACCCAGCTGCAGAGCCATGGAACGTTGAGATTGACCACCCTCAATTATCGTTACGGCTCTGGTAGCAGTAGCTTCGTCCATATGGTGTCGAATTATCGGCATTGTAAAGTTAAATGATCGAATAACATGCCAAACTTCAAAAAACAACCTCAAAAATCAATAATCTAGAGTCAAACTGAATTAAAATCGAATTCAATAAATAAGTAAAACTAACACTTGACGCTGTGCGAAACAAAAAAACCTTTAAATCTTACCCTCAACAATAATATCACTTAATCCTAACTGTTATCATTTACTCAACCACTTAATATCATAACAACAGTCATTTAGAAAAGTTATTTTGACGTGGATCGATATAAATTAGTTTTAAAATACAAACTTACAAGTGGCCCTTATTTTGTTTTGAGGAGTAATATTTCTTTTTTTGTGGAAAACCGTAAAATCCGGTAGAACTGAATATATTTTATGGTCATCAAAATTTTGAAAAACTTCCTGTGCAGATAATTTGTCTCGTCATATTTTCAGTTCAAATTTCAAACTTCTTTAAAGTTTTATGCCCAACTAGAACAAATTTCCTTATCCTTATTATTTGACAAAAAAGAAGTATTTTATAAAGTTAATTTTTTCTATAACTATATGCAATAATATTCTTGCACAATTTAACAAAATCAAATTTTAATATTACTTGTATAAAATTTAAAGTTTTAGTCAGACCTCAACAAGTATAATTTGATATATTTTAGCCAGTTATTAATTACAAGACAATTCACTTGCTGAAAACTTTATAGAAATATTTTTATTTTGCTGATTGTGAGTAAAATTACGATTGGCACCTCAAATTGGCTGTCCAGTTTTGAGATTTTAGAATTTAAATTACAGCTTTGAGCAAAAACAGGTAAACTAGTATTTTTCATGTAGTTTTCATATATGCTATTCAAATTTTAATATACTGAAACATATTCACCCTATTTCAAAATTTACCCTCAATTTTATCTGAACACCCCCTCCAGTAGGTCCGACCCTGGATTTATACACATCAATAGAAAGCTCTCTAAAAATAAAGTGTTTTGTCAATTTAAAGTTTTTTTCTATCTGTCGTCGTTTCCAAGTTATCAAGCAAAATTAAAATTTTACCCTAATTTTAAGGGGTGATTTCACCCCTTAAATGGCGACGGTGGCAGATAAAAAAAAATACGGTTTTATTATTTTCGCTTGTACTACACATATACCAAGTTTCATCAAAATTGCGAATTGACAGTTCAAAACCTTTCCTTGTTAGTTCAAAAATTGTGATTTAGAGACGAGACATGAATAAAAAAATCGATTTTTTTTATTTTTATTGAACGCCAAAAGTGTTTACATATTAATACAGCATAATCAAAACTAGAATATAAATCAATGTTTAGGGATGGGTATTGAATAAAAAAAAATCGAATTTTTGTTTTATAATTTTTATTAAATATATGTAAAAATTGATACAATATTAAAATTTCTAAATACATAGTCCAATTAAATAATACATTTGAAGAGAATGAATTACAAAATTCGTCATTCAGCATCCCCCGCGATTTCAAGAAGATCCAGCGTTTTGAATTGCAATTTATGAGTTAGTCCAATTGGTCCATTATTCATAATACCAAGTTTTGGATTGCTCTGCAGCCACGCCAGCATCTGCTCGTTCAAATTGTCAAATCTCGCCGGTAACGAAATGTATCCAATTTCTAATTCCAATATTGTCTTCATTTTCGATGAGTCGAATTTTGATGGTAGTTGACTGGCTCCCATTATTTTATATACTTTTCCAATCTCTATGTCAGAAAGTTTAATCCATCGTTTAACAGCGCCAAGATGATTCAATTCGTCCATAAAATTTCCCACCATTTTTTGAATTAAGTCTCTGTTTCCAGATGAAACACCAGCAGTAATGGATTCCATTGTTGGCAACAACTAATTGTTAACACAACAATTGAAAAAATTGTTTTACAACAATAAGATTTAATGTTTTCACTAAAGTTTCGAACACAATTGTAAACGAAGAAATTCTGTCGCGCCCTTTTTACAGCAGAAAAATAGTATGATGACGTCACCTATCACACGTTATGTGGTCATACAGGTTAAAATCTGCTGCTCCATTTTCGCATATTAGACAGAAATCTTCGCTATTTGATATCAGTATACATTCTAATGACGTCAGCTGGCAATTTATACAAGTTTAAACCTGTTTTCAGATAAAAATATTATAAAATTATGAAAGCAACACCATCTTTTCATGGAATTTTGAATCAAGGTACAGAGTCTCCGGTCGTCAGACTAGCAACGCTATCTTTTCATGGAATTTTGAATCATGGTACAGAGTTCGCGGTAGTTCAGATTAGCAACGCCATCATTTAATGGCTAGTTTACTATCAAAAAGGATTTTCAGCACCATCTGTTGACAATTTCTCAAACTTACGCACAGGGATCGCTAGTATCTGGACGAGCAGCGACATCTAGTAGCGAATATACAGGGCTCGAAGATGGCTGCGCCATTTGTTACGGAATTTTTGAATTCTTAGGTTAGAAAAAAGTCAGGTTAGGTTATGCTAGGTTAGGTTACACAAAATTTTGTTGGGTTCTGTTAGGTTGGATCAAGTCCCATTGGGTTTACTTAGGTTAGAAAAAATTATCGTTCACATCACTCCACCCACCGCTTCTAGAACCGCCCCGGTAGTTTTGCCACCTGCCGAGGTCACTCAAAAAGTCGGCAGGTGGGAAGGTGGGCTCAGAACTGTCATATTCCTACTACTTATAAACAGTTTTGTGTAAAAAAATAAACCAATAAATGTGCAATAAATAATTTTGTGCAAAATTTACGTGGAATTAAATAATAATAATAGTGAAATATGATTTCTAATTTTAGAAATATATAATTGCGATTATTAATTTTTTATGTGATATTTTTTATTTTACTCATATGAGCGATTAGAATGGCTTTCATTATGAGGAAAGATTGACTAAAGGTGAAAATAAATAAAAAACTATTTTTAGAAACAGTTCATTTTTTATTTAAATATATAAGTATACATATATAGTACTAAAGCATTGATAATACAAAAAATGTGTGTATATATGTAATAATTAATTTAGTGAGATTTAAGGAGATATTTTTTTCATCACACCAACCAGATGAGTTCGAGATTCTCAGTGGAGAGCTCCGCTATAAAAAAAGGAAAAAATTATATATTACCAATATAATAAATGTCAAAAGGGAATTAGGTGATTTGGTTAGATAATTGAAGGTTAAGGTTTTGGAGAAAAATCACCAACAGCTACTAATAAAAATTAAGTATTTATTTGCGACGTTTCGAAAACATTAAATTTTCATCATCAGGTAGGTATTTGGAAAAAACTAAATACATAAAATAAAAATAAAAATTATAAGAAAAAATTATAAGAAAAAATTACCGAAACGAAATGAATATATGCAAAGTTAAGTACTTACATGTGCTAGAGATTGTCATAATTACACAAAGAATATACATAAATCAAAATGTTAAAATTAAAACAAAAATTATAATGTCATCAGTATAAAAACAAAAGTTAAATTGTTAAAAATTATAAAATTTGTAAAATTTTTGAATATTGAAATATAAGTAAGCGGAACATTTTTGATACAAAGTAACACAATGAGTTTTGATGAGCTAGAACAAAAGAAACCGGATTTTTTGTTTATGCGTAACACATGGTCTATTTCAGTAGTTGTCGTGCTGTACAACAGATGGACTCATAGTTGTTAGTATATGAAGTGTCATTCTGATTGTTGATGTTTTGATTTTCGGTAGCGATCCACAAGTTTTCGTTATTACACCGTCTTTTATAATTCCCTTCTTTTTGTAGTATGCTCGCGTTGTCAAAATCAAAACGATGATCCATAGAGATGGAATGTTGGGACAGGCCAGTTTTCTCTTCTCCTCTTCTGATATCCGACTGGTGTTGTTTTAAACGTTTTCCTAGTGGCCCTGAAGTTTGTCCTACATACAAACTTGGGCAAAATTGGCATCCACTTTGTAGACTACATTGTTTTCCATGTTGGTAGGCGTTGGTAGTTTTAATTTTGAGTGGAGCATATCTTTTATGGAATTAGGATAACTATAGGTAGTATTGTAGTTGTGAGATTTAAGGAAACGGGAAAGTGATGGTACTTGACTGTTTATATACGGAATTTTGATATATGTCTTTTTGGTGATAGTCTTGTCAGTGTAGGACGACTGGTTGTTGTAAAATGAATGTGTGATATCTCTTATTAGTTTGTTTACCAGGTCGTGGAAGTAATTATTTTTATTTAAAATAGACTTGGCCAGAGACAGAGCCTTTGGACGGTGGATGGGATGCGAAAGCCTGAACGCCCGATTTATTAAATTTTGAGCAATATTGCGTTTTAATGTAAAAGGATGTTTCGAATGCCAATTGATCAGGCTGGACGAACAGTATGATTTTTTGTACCACGTAGTGGTAAGTACACTGTTACTATCTCTATTTATGTTTATATCTAGAAAGGGTGTTTGTTTTTGGTTTTCTATTTCAGCCGTGAAAATTAGTTGGTCGGAAAAGGAGTTGAATTATGATCTAGAATGTGTTCTACACCATCATATGGCACAGCTGTAAGTAAATCGTCGACGTATTTATAGAAGAACGGGACCGTAAAATCTAGTTCGTCCAGAGCATAATCTACTAACATCTCCATGACAATGTTGCAGGCAACTACTGAGATCGCGCCCCCCATAGGGAAAACATGAGCTTGTCTGAATACACCATCTACGTACTTCGTAGTGAAAAAGGAGTTATTGATGATAAGCTGTAAACCCTCCAAAAACGTATCTTGATCTAAATTGGTGTGTGGTTGGATGTCAGTCCAGTGGTTTTGTACCCAGTCCAGAAAGATATTTGTCGGACAATTTGTGAACAAGGACTGAACATCCAAACTGATTAGTTTGTACCCGTATGGTAATTTGATATTATTGATTCTACTGCATAGTTTAAAGGAGTTTTTAATATCGAAAACTTGTGGATCGCTACCGAAAACCAAAACATCAACAGTCAGAATGACACTACATATATTAACAACTATGAGTCAATCTGTTGTACAGCACGGCAACTACTGAAATAGACCATGTGTTACGCATAAACAAAAAATCCGGTTTCTTCTGTTCTAACTCATCAAAACTCATTGTGTTACTTTGTATCAAAAATGTTCCGCTTACTTATATTTCAATGTTCAAAAATTTTACAAATTTTATAATTTTTAACAATTTAACTTTTGTTTTTATACTGATGACATTATAATTTTTGTTTTAATTTTAACATTTTGATTTATGTATATTCTTTGTGTAATTATGACAATCTCTAGCACATGTAAGTACTTAACTTTGCATATATTCATTTCGTTTCGGTAATTTTTTCTTATAATTTTTATTTTTATTTTATGTATTTAGTTTTTTCCAAATACTTGCCTGATGATGAAGATTTAATGTTTTCGAAACGTCGCAAATAAATACTTAATTTTTATTAGTAGCTGTTGGTGATTTTTCTCCAAAACCTTAACCTTCAATATAATAAATGTATGTATACGTACCGTTAATTATAAAAAAATCTGCAAATCGTTTTTCACCATTAAAATTTAATGCTAGAGTTATTTCACCAATCGCTCGATAGCCTACACTATGATAAAAAACAACTTTTGTTGACTCGCGTTCATACAAATTGAGCGCCCATAATGGAATTTTAGAAATGATAATAATATTTCAACTACAGTTATAATCGATATCGATTGTTGAAGCAAATAATACGTCAACACCCATTTTTTCAAAAAGTTAAAAATTTTCTGGAGTCGACACATATATTTATACCTAGACATAGCTACATTGTATCTATAATACAAGCAATCAGAATACTTTTTTAATTAGAAATACAACAAATTATAATTATCTCTCGATTTTTTTTATATTTTAAATTAGGTACGGCATGACTATAGCATCGTTGTTGTTGCCGTCGTTGGATATATTAGAAAGCATTTTAATTAGATAAACGATGGATATTTTTAATTGTTTGTTCAAATGCCGCTTTATAATTAACTTAGGTTATGTTAGGTTAGGTTAGGTTACAGAAAATTTTGTGGGGTTCTGTTAGGTTGGATCAAGTTCCATTGGGTTCACTTAGGTTAGAAAAAATTTTCGATCACATCACTCCACCCACCGCCGGAGGCTTGTAGAACCGCTCCGGTAGTTTTACCACCTGCCGAGGTCACACAAAAAGTCGGCAGGTGGGAAGGTGGGCTCAGAACTGTCATATTCCTACTACTTTTATATAACTTTTTTATTTTAATTTTTGTGAAAATATTTTTGATTAACTGAATTATTATTATTATTATAATTAGATATCACTGCATATTTTCTGAAAATTTAAAGGTTGTTTAGGGATTGGGTGTTTAAAGAAAAAACAATATTTTAATATATAAAAATTTTTTAGTAAAATCATCAAGGTCTAAATTGCGATATACAACTTGCTCCTATAAACACAAAAAATAATTTTTTAATATAAAAAAAATACAGTAATTTTTATATAAATAAAATACCTAAGTAAATCGGCTGATGGTTGGGCGTCGCAATAGAAATTAGTCGAATAAGTTGGTTGACTGAAATTGATCCATTCATGATTAGCACCATCACATGTTGGATTATAATATGTTTCGGATATGTAACCCTCATCCGACTGCTGCTGTGTTTGTTGCTGGGAGTCCATTACTGCTGCTGCTGCTGGTACTCTATTCGCCGGAAACCAAATCAATGTCGAAAGAATTTACACCAAGTCCTCGTCCGTTAATCGATTGAATCGGGCTGGTAAGAACAATGAATACGTTTCCAATTCCACAACAATCCGCTCACCAAACTTGGTCTTCACCCGTCGGAAACCGCAAATTTTATATTTTTTACCCTCTTTAAGCTCACTGGCTTTAATTAAACTCTTGTAATTCGTTCTAAGTTGTTGATATTTTTCCATTGTTGGAGTAAAATCACGCTGCTTACTCAACACTTGCGGTGCTATCGAATTTTTACTTACAGCTTTCATACACTTGTGAAATATGGTGGGGGTTTCTAAAAATTTTTATCATATCACATTTCCGAAGTCCGGAATGTCTTATCAGCACCAACTAACTTTAATGAGCGCGCAACGTTCAAAAAAACTAGCCAATTAACTTTAATGAGCATAAAAAACCCACGCACAGACCAATTAACTATAACTCAACAAATAACAACGGCTTATCGCACAACACACATATCAATTAACTGACTCAACAAACAACAACGGCTTATCGCACGCTGATAGTAACTACAGACCAATTAGCCGCCGGAAGTCTCATAAAGCCAAGTACAGTACGACACAAAATTATTCGGCCACGCATTGTGGGGGTCTATACTTTTGACGCGCAGTGTTCCCCCGTAACGACTGAGCCTACCTACTTACCCTACGTTTAGACATACGATTTCAGTCGAATGTTAATCGAATCGAACGAAAATCGTATAACAATTGCATATGTAAACCGGTAATCCGGTAATTGTGTTCGATTTCAAAACGATTTTTATAAAAAAAGATTGTAATCCTATTTTAGTTCGATTTTTTGAAAATCAAAATGGCGCAAACTGAAAATATTAAGTAAGATCATGTGCATATTATTATTATTTTAAAGATAAGTGTGCGTGCAATTTATTTTTTCATTGATATTTGACATTTCAATTTGTTCAATTTTTAATAAGATTAAAAAATCTCACCAAAAAACATTTCATGTTAAAAATTTAGCCAAGACTCGCAACTATTTTACTCTTAAAAAGTTATGAGATTTAATGTTGCGCCAAGTCCTAAATAAGTCGGCATCATGGACAAATCAAGTTATAAGGCTTGGCCGAGTCCCGGAAGTACGGTAAATAACCAATGGCCAATAGCACAATAATCTGCTATGGGCTGCTAATGTTTGGTTTTATTACCATAGTTTCGCGAAGCGGCCAAGCCTTACAACTTGATCTGACCATGATGCCGACTTATTTAGGGCTTGGCGCAACATTAGATCTCATAACTTTTAAGAGTAAAATAGTTGCAAGTCTTGGCTAAATTTTTAACATGAAATGTTTTTTGGTGGGATTTCAGTTCTTTTTGTAAGTTGTTCGTGTCTTTTTTTTTAATTTTTACAGGGACTACTTCCTGTACATCAGAAGCTCCTATCTTCATTGCCGACTCCCTATCTTTCCCTCTTTTCTTTGTGGGATTATTGATGGTAACTAGCAAACAGTCTGAATCCTTAACTAACACACATCACGGATCTCCTTACTTGTACGCTAAAATCCGCCCTGTGTACCAACACCAAATTTCATTTTACGAATATTTTTTAAAATTTAACATTAGTAGTAGTAAAATACATGTTTGTAGATGGTATTATTAATTTATGAAAACGACCAAATATTTAAATTTCGTAATAAATTCTGGCTACGGAAATTTTGTACCGGCATGGGGAGTAATTTGAGTCCAATTATTTACGCCTATACGCTTTGACGACGCTTTTATTAGCTTGATCTGTGATATCGTAAGGAAATCTAAGAACTCACGTGTCATCTACTTCTAATTATCGTATTAATTTGAAATTTTGTAAACTAATGCAATTCTATAAGTTACAATATAATTATGTGGCATCATAGACCAAATAAATTGTCGCCATTAAGCGAATAATCGAATAGACATTTTTTGACGTTTTAAACTGTCAAATAATTTCAAAGTTTTAAAAATCACTAATTTTTCTCATAGTAACAAGAAAAGTAAATAATTTATTCCTAGTTACAAATACAAAAAATACCAAGAGATTTTTGATTTGATTTTAATTTTACTTTATTTATACTTATAAAAATATACCTGCAACTTACTTTATTACTTATAAGAAGTTGAAGAGGGAAAATCACGGATTTGTTAATTTTCTCGTTAGTTGTATGCTAAACCCAGTCTATATACCAAATTGTAACTTTCTAAGACTTCGGGAAGTATTCTATAATTTTGATGATCATCAGTGAGTGAGTGGGTGACGAATTTAATGAAATTTGCGTATTAATAAAATCTAAAGTAGTAAAGCTATAAAATTGAAATTTGGTGTATGTCATTAGACTCGTAACTTTATAATATTTCATATAATGGGGTATTTGACAATTTTTTAAAAACCATCTTAGTGTGTTTATTACTTCTTACTAAACTCATAATACACATTTTTAAATTATTTTGTACTATATTTTTAATAAAAATCACGGATAAAATTTTAGTTTTTAAAAAGATCGCCAAAACGATGCTTTCTGTGACGTCAAATCGTATGACGTCATTGGCTGTAAAACATTGAGTAGTAGTAGTAGGTCTAGTAATGAAAATTAATGAAAAATTTCTTTCATAGTTACCAAAAAAGTAAACAGTTTTTTTCTACTCCTGTTAAAGGAGTATATCATTATATATCTGTTAATTGTTGAGAAAGTTAGGCATTATTTAAAGGTGTGGAGGAATGTTCATTACTCAATACCCTCTTGACCAATGAAATCACAGTATTAATCATTATTTCATGGGTTTGCGATTGTTTTGTGTATCAAGTTTTAATTTAATATACGTTGCGTAGTAACGTTCAAGTAAATAAAGTAGTTTATGTTTTGTTTTGACCGTTTTATACATAATATTATACAAACTTTTAATGAAATTAGAAATAGATTAAAAATTTGATTTAAAATTTATATTCAATTTTATTTAAATTAAAAAGGAAAAAAGTCGTAGAAAAAATATCGTATTCTACTCGCTTGCAATGGCATTACGACACTCGCCTCACAAGCTCGGCTCGTGTCGCAATTTCATCTTCGTGAGTAATAGCTATCATTACTAGCTCGTTGAATAATATACTATTTTCCTAACTACAATATAATACCTACATACATATTCGAACGAGCTTGTGACGTAAGCTGCTTTTGCTTGATGTTTTTGATTACGTCATTTTTAATGTAAATTTTGTAATTTTATTTAATTAAAATTTTTATATTTTTGAATGAAATAACTTGTAATATTCAGCATCATTATGACTCGAGCAATTATTTAAAAACCAAAATAGATATTTTTTCAACTACTGTCAAATACCCCATTATGTATATTTTATAATTGTCATTTAGTTATAATGCTTTATACCACTTTTATACATATAAGATCAGAGGTTATGTGAATACTTATAAGCTGATATTTTATGTAAGCGCCATTTTATTTTTTTAAAATCGAAAGAAGAAATTGTTTGTGTATAAACCCACAAATATTAAACGATTTTTATTTCGATTTTCATCCGATCAAAATCGTGTGTATAAACGCTCCCTTATATTCCTGTTGAACAAATTTTTGATATTTTATGTAGTACTCATGAATTCATTGGTCATGGAGGTTGTGACGGAATGCGAAAAGAATTACAGCAGCGATATAAAAATATAACATGTGAAATACAAATGTTCATCAATTTATGTGAACCGTGTTACAAAAAAAGAAATCTGAAAAGAAGGGATTAGTAGCATAACCTATGGTATTTTCTCATTTAAATAGCAGATGTCAAGTTGATTTAATTGATTATCAAACGCAAGCTGATAACAATTATAAATTTGTAATGGTATATCAGGACCATTTAACAAAATTTGTTGTTTTAGGACCATTAAAATGTAAGAAGGCAGAAGAAGTTGCTCATCACTTGCTTGATATTTTCCTGTTATTTGGTGCACCAGCCATTTTGCAATCAGATAATGGATGTGAATTTTGTAATATTATTATTGAGAATTTTAAAATTACATGGTCTGAATTAAAAATTATTTAGGGAAAGCCACGCTACAGTGAATCCTAAGGTAGTGTAGAACGAGCTAACCAATATGTAGAAAATATGTTATCTACCTGGACGCTTGACAACGCTTGAAAAAAATTGGAGCAAAGTACTTGGTTTTGTACAATTTATGAAAAATCGATCCCTACATGCTGGAATAAAAAATCACTGTACGAAGCTAAGTTTGGACAAATAGCAAAAGTTGGGCTTGCATCATCAAATTTATGCAGCGAAATTATACCCCTGATAAATACTGAGGAAGAACTTGAAATAATGCTGAATATGGATGAAATGGAAGTAGTTTGTTCTATTGAACAAAATCTGCCTTACTCAATTTTTACTCTTACAAATCCTAGACATACCAGACACCATAATTCAAACATTCTTTTCTTTTTAATCGCTGGTATTACTCCTATTCCTAATATTTGTGGAGAAAATTCAGTCTTGATAACTTTCCTTCAAACTACACCTCACGCTTAATATTCATAAATGTTTTTCTTATATAAAAATCTATATATATATATATATATATATATATATATATATATATATATATATATATATATATATATATATATATGTATGTATGTATGTATACATATATATATATATATATATATATGTATGTATGTATGTATACATATATATATATATATATATATATATATATATATATATATATATATATATATATATATATATGTATGTATGTATACATATATATATATATATATATATAGGATGTCAGAGAAATAAGTATTGTCCTTTTAAGGGCTGACTCATAGCACCTTGCAGACTCTAAAACCACAGGAAAAATTCCTGTGGTTTTAGAGTCTAGAAGGTGCTATGAGTCAGCCCTTAAAAGGACAATACTTATTTCTCTGACATCCTATATATATATATATATATATATATATATATATATATATATATATATATATATATATATATATATATATGTATACATACATACATATATATATATATATATATATATGTATACATACATACATACATATATATATATATATATATATATATATATATATATATATATATATATATATATGTATACATACATACATACATACATATATATATATATATATATATAGATTTATATATAAGAAAAACATTTATGAATATTAAGCGTGAGGTGTAGTTTGAAGGAAAGTTATCAAGACTGAATTTTCTTCCTTGGTATAAAAATTAGGAATGATTAGGAAGAAATGAAGTTAAATGTTACAGTAAAGAACACGGAATGAAGTGGGAGAAGAATTTTACTCCGCTACCGAACAAATATGCCCAACTTGATTTTTACTTTTACAGTATGTTTTTCAATCATTAAACATTTTTCTTAACGCCCTTGTATTTTATACCGAGCGTTCATAAAGTTCCGGAACAGCTGAAAATCTCAGTTAATATTGACTTTATCGAAAAATAACCCGGACAAAAGTTTCATGGGAAGAAATGAGGAACTAGAAAATGACCTCGAATTTGACCTTGAACATGACCTTGAGCAAAATTTGGAGGTCAACTTTGTTTTTTTAAATAGAAACCCCTATTTTTGACTTCGGATTCGGCAAGAGCGGGAAATTCAAAACCATATTCATACTTCATATCCCGAAGTCGTGTAAAGGTCATAAAAACGAAAAACATATGATACTGGTTGGTCAAGGTCACGTTCAAGGTCAAATTCGAGGTAATTATCTAGTTCCTCATTTGTTCCCATGAAACTTTTGTCAGGGTTATTTTTCGATAAAGTCAATATTAACTGAGATTTTGCGGAACTTTTGCGGAGCTGTTCCAGAACTTTATGAACGCTCGGTATACTTTAGCTATATATGGTAGCAATTTAAAATTTCCGCCAATTAAAAATAACGAACAACTTAATGCAGCCGTACTGTTTTTGTCTGATGTATTTCATCATCGTTGTCATTATAAGTAATTTCTCGCATTTACTAAATTTAATGTCGCATTTACATAAATGGGTGCTGATGCCTCGTTTATAAAAATGAAATCCAGGCTTATTATTTTTTTATTTTTAAATTGTATAAAATTAGTATATAATAATGTACGTGTACAGGTGTATAAAGTTTTTTTATTATTTTTAATTTTTATCAACACACGTCTAACGTATAAAAAAAGGGAAAATTAATTATGTTTTGCGTTCTTCCTTCTATATGATAATACACTATAATACATACCATCATTCAAAATTGATTTACAAAAAAATCTAGTTGTTTTTAAGTGAATTTCCTTTTTTTTTTTAAATTCACTTATTACAGCGGGTGTCATAAGTCCCAATAGCTTGGATGAGATCGTCAGCCAGATACGTTCGATTTCTAGAACCCCAAATTTTGGACATTTTTAGTGTTTTTTTTTGCAAAATTTGGTCAGATTTCACAATTTTTTTAATTTAGTTTTACACCACCGAAAAGACGTTAAAAAATTGCATAACGGAGGCTTTTAAAACATTGTTTTAAGTGAACTAGCTTTTGAGAAAAATTAAGAAATTTGCTGAATTTCTTTATAAGTGCTTCAGTGTTTTTATCATTACTATAACAAAATTTATATCTTTTTTATTTTCAAAATAAAAATTAACTAACTTTTTAAAAAAATCGTCATCACCGATTTTGAAAATTTGTTCATTGTTAGAGAACTAGACTATTTTAGATGGATTTGAGTTATGTTATATGAGGTCTGCCAGTGTCCAGGTATCCCAAAAGCGCCAAACTACCCAACCGATCTTGAAAATTTTTTCACCTTTTAAAACGTGAATTCTTTTAAATGTATATATGCTATACTATATGAGATCTGCTAGGGTCGGTTCTCGAGACCCAAACGCGCCAAAAATTAACAACTCAACCGATTTTGAAAATTGTTTCACTGTTAGAGAACCAAATTATTTTAGATGGATAAAAGTTGTTATTTGAGATGTTTGTTAGTTGAAATTCACTATATCATGCAGATGCTGCAATAGCGGTATTTCAATTAATAAGGTCTATTTATTAATTAAGATTTTATTACGAATTTTAAACTTTTTTATCTACGACTATCATGAAATTGCTTGTTTATTGCACAAAACACTATCTAGGTAAGCTAGGTTTTATATACAGTTGTACAAAAAATGACTCTACACGCACGTATGCGTAAAATACCACAGGTTGCTACACTTTTACTAATTCTTATATTGTATATTATATTAAAATCTGTACAAAAATTTTACTTAGCAGCTGAATGTTTGCATTTGTTTTGTATAAATTTCAAATTATACATATTAGTCGCATATTATATTCATGTTAGTCGTAGATAAAGTGTAGTAGGTAACTCGGTTGTAAGGCATTATACACACTCGCGTAATTACGTACTCGGCGCTGCACGGCTCTTGTGTGACTTTTTCACTCGTGTGTAATATACAACTTACAACCTCAATCACGTAATATACTATTTTGTTTATTCCAGTTTATTAAAAAACACACAAGCACACAGCTATGTCTAAATCCGGATTTCTACAAATGAGATATCTATCAATAGAAAATGATCCCAGGAATGACCTAACAGGGCCTGAAACGTAATATAAAATTTTTTTAAAATTTGATTTTGTAAAAATAATTTTTAAAAAGCTTTTTTAATATTTTATTTCAATAAAGGTTGTGCAAAATAAGTAGCCGCCCGTGTAGCAATGTATCAAACATTAGTGTCAAAGTATGACTACATTTTAAAACTAAAAAAAAAGAAAAAAAAACAGACATGTGTTATAATTATAACTTTGGTGTTCGAGTTTGTCGTTAATCCAAATACATGCTCTTGGGGAAAACAAGTAAGACAAAGTACTTAGGTAACTACTTTGCCGGATTCAAATTTACATTTAGTTCTTTGTAGTTTTAATTCGTAAATCATTAAGAAAACAACAAAGAGAGAATAAAGCAAAAATAGATGTTCTATTAAGAAAAAAATGATGAATATTTCAAAAAAATTAATAAAAAATAATGAAATCACAGAGCAATGAACACTATTATATTATACTACTAGACAAAGCGTAAAGCCAGTTTCTAGGCATTTTTCTTGAAGCAGGTAACAAGGGTGCGACGGGTGAAATTTAATGAAACAATATAATGACAATTTTTTTGCGCAAATGTGACTGGATTGCAGGATATAATTTGCAGGACATAATTTGTATACGTACGTATTTCGAAAATAAAGCGAATACCACTTTTTTTCAAAATTTTGCAGTTTCTTCTCAAAAAAGTAAAATTTTATTATCAATATTATATTATATTTTTACTATAATTATTTCAAAACGTAACTACGGATACCATCCATTACTATATATTACAGAATACTATTAAGGTCGGAACTTGGTTGTAACTGGTTGCCTCAATTACACATTTTTATAATTAGTCTATATAATATAATATACAATATGTTCACTGCTCTGTGAGAAATATATCGAAATTGCAATTTTAATAAAACTGAATAGTAGCTGTGTCTATAAAAAAAATATTTCCATAGAAATAGTATATTAATTAGTAAGTGTTATTTTTGTGACCTTGAAAGCAGTTTAAGAATCCGAGGCTGAAAGCCGAGAATTCTTAAATATCCATTATTTTAAGCATTTAAGTTAGTTTTTGAACTGGAAAAAAAGATAAATGAATTTAAAAAAATGAATCAAAAATAAAAAAATTCATGGAAAATGCAATTTTAATGAAAATGAAAATACTCCTGTCGCAGCGCCTGCATAACTTAGCGAATTTCCCTTTATAAAAATCTGTTTTTCTGTGATTTTTCACCCTTCTAAGTGATTTTTCCTCTTTTTTCTAATGGTGTAAATAAATGTCGCAAAAATTTTTTAACTTGAGACAATTTTGGCAAAAAACTAATTTTTGTCACTAAAAATTACCAAAAAAACCATGCTCCAGGCATCCGACATGGCTGGCTAACGAACTTGTCCAACGGTGTGGGATTAAATACAAATATAATACATAAATTTTAGTGAATGTTATTTTCTGTTTATAGGAACCTCAAAACAAATTTCTGCCATAGTCTCAGGCTCAAGTCATACCATGAGAGTGGCTGTAATAGCTAAATTCCATTCTGGAAATTCGCTAAAACCACCCATAAAACCTATAAGTCTAGCCAAGTACTTAACACATTAATATTTTTTGTATATATCAACATCTAAAAACATTTCTGTCCCTTTTTGCCAATCTTGGCAGAACTTAAACACTTTTTTAAATTTTTTTTTATTATTAAAATCGAAACGTTATTTTTAAGACGGTTAAAATTACTATATTTTACATCAAAATGTCAACACAATGACCCCCTAGTTAATTACCCCTAGACTTGATGCTAGAAAATTGAGAAAAAACAGGTCATATAGATTTTTTTAATTTAGATTTCATTTGTAATGATTGAGTTACGAAATTCAAAAGGACATTTTAAAAATGTGTGTATTCGCTAGGAGCTTTTGTCTGAAGGGAATCCAGCTCCTCAAAATCGGCTCCAGCGCTCAAAATGGACAGAACATATCAGTTTATCAAGACGACATTTGTACATAATTTTAATATTTTCTTTAAGAAATAGTACTTTGTTCTAAATACTTGTTTGATTTTTTCATGGCGAGTATTTATTACGATTTCTATTTACCAGCTTCTACAAAATAAAAAGAAAAAAATCATTTGTAACACTACTATCAAATGTTGTAACACTACTATCAAATGAAATTTTCAAAAAAAAAAAAAAATATAAGAGTTACCTCTTATATGCTTTTTTTGGGTCAATTATTGAAAAATATTCTATTTTCCGACATTTTTGAGGTAAAATGAGTAGATGTATGGTTTTTATTAAACAAATTTCAGCTTTTTAATATATTTTCGCCTTAAAATATTTAACATTTTCAAAAATGTATGATAGAATTTGTCAAAATTTAAAATAATTTGTTTTGTTGTCAAAAAAAAAAATTAATATGCAAATTTATTTACGAGTAAAATGCTGTGTTTATACATAAAAATTATAACAGTGTTGTCATTTGGATAAAAAATTACTTAAAAATATTATTGTTTGAATATGATTTAACGTAATTTTTATGCGATTGTAGCAAACTCTTATTAATTTTAGTAAGGTGTAAACATAATCTAAACTCTGACCGTATCACATAAAACAAATTTTCTTGGTAATTTTCCTATAAAAATATGGAATGGATAGATTAAACAGATTTATTCAACTGAGAGAAATAGAATATAACTGAATCGTTAAATTTGATTAGAAAAATCATGACACGTCACTTATAAAGTCGTTTTTTTAATGGAGCATCGCAAAAAATGAGACAGAAAAAAAGACTGTGAGTGAGAGTGTAATAAAAAATTATTTCTTCCAACATGTTTTCTAACTTTTCTCAAAAAGTAATTAATTTAGACCAATGGTGTAAAAACATTTTTTACGCATATTGCCCTTTACTTTGGCTTGATCTAAAAAAAAATTGAAAAATTGCTTAATTCTGGCAAAAAACTCATTTTGTTGACAAAAAGTGCCCGAAAAACCTACTTCTGGGCCTTCGACGTGTCTGGCTCACGAAATTAGCCGAGCCAATCTAGTCTTCAGTACGCACACAAAATTTCATAAGCAATAAAAGTTTCGTTCGAGAGTTATCGCGCCGACACACACACACACACATTATATATATATATATATATATATATATATATATATATATATATATATATATATATATATATATATAAATTTTAGTGAATATCATTTTCGTATTCTAGGGACCTCAAAACATATTTCTCTAATGGTCCTGGGCTTAGGTCGCGTTATGACACCTACTGTAATAGCTGAATTTTGAGTTTTCGAAATTCGCTGAAAACAATAGTTGGTGTCTATAAAAAACTGTTTCCATAGAGAAATCTCTTTACTATTGACGGCAAGCGCTTACTTACGTTCTTAGGTAAGTGTTGTTTACGTAACAAATTACCTATTATCATATAGTAAATATAATATTTTAGACCTAAAATATTATATTTACTATATGCTACTATGTAAGCGGCAACTTACGATATAAGAGGTTAAAAAATTTCTTTACTATTGACGGTAAGCACCCGAGTCAAAATATTTAACCTACATTAAACCCACATTACAGCTTTGAATTGAATAAAATAAAGTAGTTTCAGAATTACATGTAAAAATGATACTTACTGTAAAAGGAATAGTGTCAAAGTAGTATCTCTACTGACCCTACAATACTGCTCCTTCACTCTTAAGGTTGTTATGGTATGAGGTTTAGTTTTTTAATTCTGGTGATACTGTATCCTATACTAAAGCATTACTTTTTAAAAGTAGTGCCAACTGTATTCAACGAAATTTCAAAGGAGAAATTTATTAATTTTTAATATATACAAATATAATTAAAACATTAAAATATGTTTAAATGTCTTTAATAATACTTTGGTAAATATTTTCGACAGAAATAAATTTGTTTTTATACAGTTTTTAAATAGTGAATTATTTCTTTAAACCTCGACAACACTGGGTTCAACGTGATAATTGAGTTAAAATATCGGTAAGATGCAAAAGTGTCGTCATCTAGTGACCCTGATTGAAGCATCATCTAATTATTACCTAACTTAACCCATAATAGTGATCCTACAATTAGAGAGATTACACTAGATGGCAGAATTTCTTTTGTATTTCGTTTTATGAATAATGTGGTTTTATGGGTTTTATGTATTTCGCAATTAATTCATTTAATGTCCATATATATATATATATATATATATATATATATATATATATATATATATATATATATATATATATATATATATATATATATATATATTCATGAATAAAATGAGTACTTTCGAAAAATTTAAAATTTTACAATGGAAAAATAAAAACGTAAGTGAAAAAGTGTATAGAAATCGAATAAATTTAAGTGAAAAAATGAAAAGAAATTGGGAAAAAAAGAAAAACGATGAAAGTGAAAACCTTGAAGACCTGTTTCACCTAGAAAGAGAGCCAAAATTGGAACACGTATTATCAATATGGATATTTTTAGAGAAGCAATGCATTGTAAAATATGCAAGGAAAAATTATCCTTGGATAATATTTTAAAACAAATGCCTAGTGGAACAGCTGAAGTTTTCCAAATTAAATGTGATCGTTGTTTTCATGTCAACTCCGTTCCAACAAGCGATTATTACCGAAAAGAAAATGGACGAAAAGTTTTTAATATAAACTGCAGACTTATTGTTGTATATATTTTAATATATATTGCAGTACTGACTAACGTTGTACACAACGCTGTACAGCGTTAACAAATTCATATAAAGTGTATTAGTGTTAAAATAGTGTATCAGTTGAGCTTTAGTTCATAATTGCTTGTGTGCGTCAACGTGTTAAATATTAATTTTTGTCTTTTCTATTAATATTTAATTTTTTAGTCGAATTTTTCCTTGACTCATACAGTCTATACGACAAGAACGGCGAGAGGCGAGAGTAGGGGCGCTATCCGTTTTCGGACCCGTAGAACACGATTCTGAAGAAAAAATTTCTGATATATATATATATATATATATATATATATATATATATATATATATATATATCAGACATTTTTTTCTACAGAATCCTGTTCTACGGGTTCGAAAACGGATAGCGCCCCTATATTTTCCCGCTACCTTTTAATATGTGTAGGGCCCCGTTATGAAAATTAAGAGCTCAAATTTGGTAAATGGGGCTCATTCCGATGCACAACAATACTATCAAAGTGGGGTCAAATTTTGGGCAAATTTTAGATCTGACCCAACTTTTAAGGGGGTGGTGGGGGTGGTAAAACAATAAAACTTTTCCAAACCGGTCGGAAATAATGTTTCGGTCAATTACCTACAACATATCCAAAATTCAGCTTCCTAGGGTTACTTGGAGGGAGTGGAGGGGGAAAAAAGGATTTTGGCTGGATCTAACACGGCCACAGCCCCCCAGAATTAACGTAGAGTGTTGACATTTGGTGTGTTCATAAAGTTCATACCCAGGTTGTGATTTTTAGAGGTTTTAATATTTTACCCCCACCCCCTTCATTTTTAAGCTATAATTTCATGCTTTTTCGACATTTTCGAAGTTTGTACCACTCGCACAAGTCACCCAAATAAACCTAGAGGGCTGAAATTTTGTATTCGGATTGAGTTAGTATCAAGGGAGGGCCTTTTGGGGGTCTCAACTTTTAACCCTTACCCCCACGGGTTTCGTTCGGGTCAAAATCTCCCCAAATAAACCTAGAGGGCTGAAATTTTGTGTACAGGTTAAGCTAATAGTCAGACACTGCCTTTTGGAGGTTTTAACTTTTAACCCGTACCCCCACAATTTTTCCGCCAATATTTCCTTAATTTTTTTGCTTGTTTTCTAACACGTCTAGAGACTCTCTAAGGAAACCTAGAGGGCTGAAACCTAGAGTGCCGAAATTTTGTACGTGTATTCAGTTAGTATCCAGCTAGTACCTTTTAGGGACTCCACATTACTTTTCCCCCCACTTCACCCATTTTTACATCGGAATTCAATGCTATTATTAAATGTGTTTTAAATGCATTATTTTTATTCTAAATACAAGTAGGCGAATAGTAATTTTAAAAAATAAAAAAAAAGTGAACTTACTTTTATAACAAATGAAATACAATACATATTAAGTAATTTAAAAATGTTATTAAAGTCACTGTTTATTTATAAATTAGGAATTTTGGATTTTTATTATTTATAAAATAGAAATTTTGGATTTTTTTGGAAAGAAAAAATATCTTTATAAAGGCTTTCCAGTTTACTATTTAAGTTGCTTTTTTAATATTTAAAAATAAAACACAAAGGCAATTGGCGTATAAGCATGGGTAGGATTGCCCTCGTACGAATTGTGTTGGCTTTTTCCCTGCTAACTGCTATCGGCACAAATTGAAATTTACTGAGATTCAGCCTTTAAAAACTTAAAACCTTTTTTTAAAGCCCCGACCAACCGGACACTCATCATCACTTTTGAAACCACCAAAATGACAAATCGCTTGTGGAATTTCAATTACATTTCGCTTGTAGACATTCAATACCGAAGATGAAAGGAAAAATTCGACTTCCGTGGTGGGGCTCCGCTGCTCACGGCGTTTTATTTTTTTTTCTACTCACATGTGATGTATTTATTTTTTTTTACTTAGTTTTTATTATTTTGTTTTTAGGAAATTTCTTTATTATTTTGTTTTTCTTTAATTTACTTATTTCTGTTACCTATTTAAAAATTTTTAGGGGCTATCGATGCCGGAATTGGTTGTTATCAACTAAATAAATTATTGGCTGCAATAAGTTCATCCACCTTCGAAGAGCACAATTTCAGACGCCATGAAAGGATAGTTGGCGTCAAAATTGAAAAAATTGTCAAAGAAAGCTGCACGGAAGTTGCAAAGTTGGAAAGAAACCAGACACTTCAAAGAATGGATAAAATTATTAACATTATGTAAATCTATTTTGTAGAACTTTTGTAACTTTTTCGAGCCCCAAAAATCGTATTTTTGAAACTTTATTATTTTAGTAAATGTATATTCTACCAGTGTACGGATTTTTTCGCATCTTTATGAAATATCTATATGAACTCAGTAAAATTCGTTACACATGTTTAATAACTTTCACATCAAGCACCAATTAATATATATCTACTTTATAGCTTTCTAGCTTCCTAACAGGGAGCTATTGTAATGTTTTTTTTCTTTTTTTATAAATTATTTTCGGTTAGATGTTTGATAATTATGATATTAACAAAATCGAGTATTGTTTGGTGCAAGAGTGATTAGAAATATATTGTGTAACTACATCATTAACAAACAATCGATATACAATATGACCTGTACTTAGAATTTAATTCCAAATTCATTCACACTTATGATTAATAGTTTAAGCATGTTTTACCTTTTATAGAATAACATTACACATACAATAAATATTTTGGTTTTATTTATGTTATATAAAAAATTACACGATGTTTCCTGATTACATAATATTTAAGCAATGAAATATATTCCTCGTATTAATTTTTATCTTCTTTTTGTAACAGCCCCTCGGATTTTGGTCAAAATTTTATATTACCTGACTTGAACACTGGCAGTTTAGGGATCAATAGATAGCAGTTTTGTAATAGTAATCATTTTTTACCACAACTATCGAAAACAGAAAGTCTCTCCCTAAATTTCTACTAGTGTCTACCCCCATTGTTTTATCACACTACGCCTCTGCTCTTAATATTTAATAAGTGTGTTTAAAAATCTTTGCATTTTTTTCCAACAGCTTTATACCAAAGTTAATTATTTAATAAAATATTTTAAAATTATGTGAGTGTTATTATTTTTTACATACCACAGTCCTTAAACAATCTTAGTAATTCGTTAAAAAAGATCACCGAAATGATTGTTCTTACAACGAACTATGTAATGTGTATTTTCTGAGCTATTAAAATAGGTAATATTTTTACTTGCTCCTGAATATAGGCAATTAAATTGCATTGTTCCATTGACGTTCTGACACAATATTATTAATGATTAATGATAATTAATCATATTATTAATGATTTGTTAAAAATAAAGCATCGTTTAAACAGTAATGAAGTAAAACTGTCGAGCAAGAAATTTCATACCCCAAATTAACGTTTTCATCTGTTTTTGAAAATTACGAGAGTTATTTACTTTCCACCCTGTATACGTATTTATCGATGGTGGTGTTACATTAGATTTTCAGTTCGTTTGTTTTAGAGATATTTATATATAATATAATAATTTTTTAGTATTTTGCTTGTAACAGACAATTTTTAAGTGTTTTAACAATTTCCACCTTATGTACATAAGACATATCGCGCGTTTTCTGTCTCAACCTCGTATATCAAAAATTACATGTTTTAGGACACACAAAAATCATATTAAATACTGTATTTATACATATACTTATCTATATATATTTATATATATAGGTAGCCAACATCAATGGGTGTCATTAGCATAAATCTTGAGTTCATAGTGATGAAGATACAGATTTAAATACATTTTGTTTGTGTGTTCAAAAATTGGGATTTTTCAGATACGAGGTTGAGACAGAAAACGCGCGATATACGGTTCATACTGAACTTACATATATAAATAAATTTTATTCAATAAATTGCTTAAAACTATCGATTTTCGATTTTTTATTAAAAAAATGTTTTAAACTACTTGAATGCTTTTATTTAGAAGTAGAAGGATTAACGCAACATTAATTTTTTTTAATCCTATAAAAGTGTTTCTTAAAATAACAATTTTGAGTGCTCAGTTTGTAAAAAAATATGCTAGTTTTATTACAGAGAAATAAATCGTTTTAATTGTAATCTAGTACATTATCGATGGCCAAACATTTTACGTTAAATGAATAGGTTCTTATATTTATCACGCGATACCGCGTGGTCGGCCATATAGTAGTCATATCATGCGATATCACGTGTCGGCAACGAAAGTGTTAAAACTATCGATTTTTTTTTTTACTTTTATACCATATAAATGTGTCTAGTTTAAATTTTTTAACAATCATTAACGTCATAAGACGTCAAATAAAGTCTTACTAAATCATACATCATATCCAACAAGCAAATAATGTGTTTTAAAACAGATCGCCAATATTACCTTTAAAAAATTTTTTATTAAAAAAATACATAGAAATTTATAAGTAGCAGCGATTTTTAGCTGAGTAATATGTATTCTGATATTAAATATCATCAAAGAATGTATAGATTAAAGAAATATACAGAGTGACGCATTTTGTAAAATTATGAGAATATACATGGTGTGCCGTAATTGTAAATGAAAATTTTTTATAAAATTTGATATTAATTACAAACTTATCACTTTTTGCTAGCAAAAATCGGCATATGAATAAAAACTAACATTTCTACTCATAGTCATATATTTAAATTACATAATGTTAATGATATCAAATAGTTATACATAAATTTATCTGAATTTTCTAGGGATGGATGTAAATAAAATATCGGTTTTTCTTTTTAAAATTTTTATTTATTAAGTATAGTTTAAAAAAAATATTTACAATAATCACTTTTTAGCATGTAAACAATAATAAGATTTTTTACAAAAATATGGCAATTTTTTAAATTTACAAATTTCAAGAAGATCCAACGTTTTGAATTGCGATTTCAAGAAGATCCAATATTTTGAATTACAATTTATGAGTTAGTCCGATTGGTCCATTATTTACAATATCCAATCGTGGGTTGTTCTGTAGCCACGCGAACATCTGCTCATTTAAATTGTCGAATCTCGCCGGCAATGATATGTATCCAATTTCTAATTCCAAAACTGTCTTCATTTCTGATGAATCGAATTTTGATCATAGCTGACTTGCACCCATTATTTTATATATTTTTCCAATCTCCATATCAAAAAGTTTAATCTACCGTTTAACAGCACCAAGATGGTTTAAATCTGATATAAAAGTTGACGTCATTTGTTGCACGAAGTCCCTGTCTCGAAATAAAGAACCAGCAGTAATGGATTCCATTGTTGGAAATAATTAATTTTTAACACAACAATTGAAAAAAATTGTTTTAAATGTTTTCGCTAAAGTTTCGAAAAAATTGTAATTGAAACGTTATACTACGGTATTTTATAGTAGAAAAACAACATGATGACGTCAGTTATCGCACTTAGGGAATTTCTTTATGTAGCCATACAGGTAAAACCTGTTGCTTCATTTTTTTTGCATATTAGAAGAAATCTCCGTTACTAATATCAGTATACCTTCTAATGACGTCGGTTGACAATTTATACAAGTTTAAACCTGTTTTCAGGTAAAAATATACAATCATGTGATAAAATTCATTTTTGCATATCAGACAGAAATCTTCGCTATTAATATCAGTATACCTTCTAATGACGTCACCTGACAATTTATACAAGCTTAAACCTGTTTTATTTTAAATGTATTAATTTTACAATAATCAGACGCTGAACGCCATCTATTGACAATTTTTCAAACTTACGCACAAAGATCGCTAGTATCCAGACTACAAGAGACATCTAGTAGTGAAAGCTTGGAATTTACAGAGCTCATTTTGACTTCTTAGGTTCGGTTAGATTAGAAAAAAATTTGTTAGGTTCGGTTAGGTTAGGTTAGGTTAGATAAAATTTCCTTAGGTTCCGTTAGGTTAGATCAAGTTCCGTTAGGTTAAAAAAAATTGGTTAGGTTAGGTTAGACCAAATTTCCTTAGGTTCCGTTAGGTTAGATCAGGTTCCGTTAGGTTCAGTTAGGTTAGAAAAAAATTTCGTTCACATTACTCCACTCACCGCCGGAGGTTTCTAGAACCGTCACGGTAGTTTGCCACCATCCAAGATCGCTCAAAAAGTTGGATGGTGGGATGGTGGTCCCAATTCTCTCATATTTCTACTACTTATGTATACTATATTTCAACTGCAATTGATCGTCAAGCGATCTTATATTCGAAACAAATCAATCTTCCATTCTTTTCTAAACACAAACTGTACATTTAAAATGTAGACAATTGCAATAATGAAAGAGATAAAGCTAAGAAAGAATGTTTCAATGTATTTGCATAGGAGACACCAAAATTTTTTATACCTCTTCTTATTAAAATTAAAAAGTAAATTGTATTATTTTTAAAAATAAATGACTTTTAATTGTAATTTTAAAATTTTTTAAGCCGTATCGTTTTTTATTCGAATTTTTTTCTTCGTTTCGTGAGATTTGGCAACAGTTAAAAAAATTCAACTAGTATTATTTACATTGTAGTTCTAATTCCATTTATTTTTTTGAATATTTACGAAAAAATGGCCGGCGAAAGTCTTTATTATTAAAATTCGTGTTATGATTTTATTTAAACTTTTAAAAACTTACAGTGTTACATTAAAATTGTCAAATAAGTAATTTATTCATTAATTAATATTCTATTTATTTCTTACTGTTAAAATTTTTTAAAATTTTAGTAAATGGTGCATTGGATAATAGTGTACGTTCATGGTAAAATTTTTTTAATAAATTTGTACGTTTATGGTAAAATTTTCTGTGCTTTTCCAACGGGTTAATAAAAATATTGTGTTTCAGTGAATTTTATTTAGTTTTGTAACATAATCTTGTATAATTATTGGTGATTAATAAAAATTTATGTTTTCAATTATTTTATGACCCTTTGTTGTTGTAACATAACCTCATATTAATAAATTTTGCATTACATTATTTAAAATGAAGTTAAAATAAAAAATACGTTTTGTTTTATTTAATTCTTAATTCAGTTTGTCAAATATAATAAGTTTTGTATTAATTTATTGAGAAAGTACGTAGGGTTACTAATTATTGACCATAAGTTTTGGTTTGAGCAGTACTTATTTTAGAAAATTGTTAACGTTTTATCATATAACTGTGCCTAAAATCTATGCTTGTATTTTATAATTTTTTTTTTTATTTAATTGAAAATTCACCTTATTTTATTAATTTCAAAATCAGTCTTATCAGTTGCATATGTATTATTAGATACATTACGTTTAAAGCTTTAAGTAGGTATTTTAAAATCGTAGATCTACAAAAATCATTCAAAATTAAAATAAACTCAGTAGTGATAAGAAAAAGATGCTATAAAAATATTAATTTTTTATTATTCGTAGACATAGAAGGTAGAAAAGGCCACGTCAAACGGCATCTACGTAGCCAGAAATATAAAAATGCTCAGAAGATTCTGGATTTAATTGAGCTTTTTATTTCAGTCCTGTTTTTGTCAATATTTCATTTTTTATCAAGAAGAAACATGTCACTCTAATTATAAGTAACTATATTTAGTATATTTAAATGTAAAGAAATACATTTTAACTCGATAAGTTTTATAATTAATTATTAATTTAAATAGGTATGTATAATTTTTTTTAATTGTTCGTTTGTCAAATTCTATTTTTTAATTGATTATTGTAAAACAATAACATGATCAGAAACACTTTTAGTATATTTGATCTATAGAAATTATGTTATTACCTAAGACAAACGTTTTCTTAAAGTTGCAGCACGGGGATTCCTTAAATTCCTAAGTAAAGAGTCATGCGTAAATTCAAGTGAAAGCGAGAATACTTACATACATTAGTAGATAAGCTATGACAGAGCTGGAGCACCGCAAAATTAACCAACTTGAACCCTTTTGCCAATGGTTGAAATCGTGTGACTTTACGGTACTACACATTCCGAACTGATGAGTCATCAAACTGTATCGATGTGCAAACCTTGACCTTTGACCCGGCACGTAGAGTAAATTCCACCAAACTTGTCACTGTAAAACGTACTAAAGGGGAAAATTTTTAATAGAGGGAGTTTTACTAGAAGTTTTTTGAAAACAAGGATAAAGTTATATTTCAAAGCATAGTGTGAACAGTGATGATATTTATTTTTGTAAATAATTCCTCTTCCACTTAATCCCAAAAGTTTAACCATTATGATAATAAACGATAAGTATTTACACTACTAAACAAAAGTAAACAGTCTTTTATAAAAATTATTTGGAAACAATTTTTTTTTTTTATTATTATAGATTGATCATTGAATTTAAATTTATAATTTACTATTGGTAAATATTAAATTCTGTATTAATTTTACTTATTTTTATTTTCCTTTTTAACCAAATATAACTAATACATTAATTAAGAAATGATATAATTTTTTTTTTTTACTTAAAATAAAATATCCAATATAAATTATTTAAGTTATTTATAAACAAAATTTAAATTTGTACAGTTTGTCCAATAGATAATTATTTAATTTAATATTTTAATTCAGGGATGTCCAAACTTTGGCATAGAAATGTTCAAAACATATTGAGCAAACATATTATCTTCTGTTATCTATTATCTAGTTATCTTCTAAATCATCTTCTTCTGTTTCACTTGAAGTGTCATCAACATGTATGATAATGCTGTCTATCGTCTCTTCAGTTATGTATTCTTTGGCCATAAACTCATCCTCGGTTTTAATACAATTGTCAACCAATTTAACCCAGTCTTCTTTTTGAATTAATTCAAATTTGTGCCTGGTTAAAGTCTCAACATCCTTTAATTTAAAGGTCACATTCCTTGCTGCCACCCAATTCTTTACTCTAGCCCATATCTTTTCTATTGGATTCAGTTCTGGGTGATAGGGTGGCAACCGCAAAACTGTATGACCATACTGGGAGAATAACTGATTAATTTTATATACAGGCTGCGTAGGCTTGTAAATTTTACAAATTTGTAAAAGTTCTAATTTGGTTAAATTTGAATCGAATCTTATATCACGATTTTGTAACCACTGAATTAAATCGTTTTTTAACCAAGCTGAGGTTGGTTGTTTTTCTGCCAAAGTATTATGATAGGAAGCATTATCTAAAACAATGACACTCCTGGGTGGTGAATTTGGGATGAGTTGCCTCCGAATCCACGTTTCAAAATTCACTAGATTCATTTCAGAATGATAATCACCAGATTTACTCCCAGACTTAAAAATTAATAGCGCATTTGGAATGAACCCCATATCACCACCGGCATGCACAATAATTAATCTACTTCCTTTTGATATGGGAGACTTTAAACCTTCCCCAGACTCATCTGTCCATCCAAACGAATTGGTGTGAGTACTATGGATATAACTTTCGTCCACGTAAACTATTGGACGTCCTTCCGATCTAAAATTTTTGATGGCTCTTAAATAATTTATTCTTTTTAATCTAATGTCGTCCTTTTCTATTAACAGTTTTCGATTATCCGTAGTTCTTTTCCACGAAAACCCCATATTTTTTACCGTTCGACGGAAGCTACTTAAACTTCCTTTATATTCCGGAGTTTCTTCCTCAATACTGCTATTAACGTTATAATAAATTTTCTTCATTGTCGGTTGACAACCTTCTATTAAATGGAAATTATTAATAGTCCTTCGAATAGCTTCTTCCAAAAAGCTATCAACTGTAGATATAGGATTTGGTTTCGATTTTTTTGGGGGAGACGAAACTAACCCTTTCTCTCTTTTCTCTTCTGTCACACGGTATATTGTTCTCTTGGGCAAATCCAATGCACAAGCTACTTTGTCCATAAATTTTCTATTTCCACTGTTTCGTGCTTCGTTTTTAAAATAATTATATACTTTTAATATTAATTCCTTGGCCTGGCGATGGAGTGGTTCATTTCGGATCTGAAACCAGTAAATATTTTAGGCAAATTTCTAATTACTATTTTTAAATGTTAATTCACTTTTAATTTAACTGTAACCAAATATTTTAGGATTTCTAACTATGTGCATTAACTCACCTTTATATCCTTTTTATTGACTGAAGTTTCTGCCAGTTGGTGACTACTTTCCGTCGTAAACTATAATAAAATTTTTAAATATATAGTTTTTCTAGATTTTTTAAGAATTTTAACAATTTTTTATATACTTACTGCTGATGGATGTTCATCAATAGAATTGTTTGATACAGGTAACAATGATGATGATGGATCAGTCATTATCTAGAAATTATTTCAATTAAATGCTTTTTTATTATAATTGTGTTTTTAAGTATAACTGAATTAAAGAAATGTACTTACTTATCGTTTTTGATTATATTAGCCAAAAAGAATTTTAAAAAAATTTAGAAAAATTTTATTAATATTATAATAAGAATTTTAATAACTAAAAATTGCAGAAAGAACACTAATTTTTCTTACTTACTGTTCTCTAAATAGATATACATACATACAAATATGTGTATTTACAGATAATTTCCAGGTATAAAATATAATTTTTTATTTAAAGAAGGGTTACAACTCCTCTTTAATTTGTTCTTTTATCGATATTGATATTAATCTTTCAAATACGTATATCGGACGATTTAAAGAAAAAATAATAGAATCAAAATGTATGTTTGAATTTATGTTTCGTGTTTTTACAAAATAAGTAATGCATAATGTAGGAAATTTCGATATAATTGTTAATCTTGAAATATTATCGATATTTTTAAAAATTTGAAATATGGTTGTGTCCGAGCACATTCGAAAATTTATGTATATATACATGAGTATAGTCACTTTATTATTAATTTGTTACTATCTTAAACCGTGTATCAGAAAGAAATAAAATATATACTAACTCCCTCTACAAGATTGCAAACGCCAAATTCCAAAATTGGTTTCTGCGACTGTGACAACAAAAATAAAACTTACTATACCGAGTAAATGTATCAAAGTTTGTTGTTGACATTTGACCCCAACACTCGCTCATACTGTTAGCCTTGAAATTCGTAAGAGATGAGTTATTACGCGCAACCAAATTAATTTATGTTAACCCATTATGCGTCATCACAATTTACTTATCACAATTTGGTTTTGTGTTAACCCATTATGCGTCAGCACTAATGTAAGTTTTGAATGCAAACCTAACGCATGCGCAGACTGAATTTAACTACACGACGCATGCGCAGACTGAATTTTAGAACCCGGCGCATGCGCAGACTGAATTTTAGGTTACAAATTGATAGCTGGGGTACACTACCACGTCAAAAATGTGGGGTTACCCTAACTCGGGGGTGGCCCCAAACTTTTGACACCGTACTGTACTTAAATTTTTGGTACACTACCGTGTCAAAAGTGCGGGCACTCCTAACCAAAAAGGTGTCCGATCATTTTTGAAGCGTACCGTAAGTGCAAACCTTGACCGCAACACGCGCTTGCGTTAATTGAGCCATTTTAAACAAAAGGTACACTACCACGTCAAAAATGTGGGGAATACCCTAACCCAAGGGGTGGCCCCAAACTTTTGACACCGTACTGTGCTTAAATTTTTGGTACACTACCGTGTCAAAAGTGCGGACCCCCTGGCCAAAAAGGTGTCCGATCACTTTTTGAAGCGCACTGTACGTGCAAACCTTGACCCTAACACACGCTTGCCTTAATTGCGTCATTTTAAACGAAAATCGGGAGGCCGCTAAATTTTGTGGGGGTACTGTACCAAGCGCTACCGCAAAACTAACCTCATACTCCAGATTTCTGACCGCTACTGTACTGCCGGAAATTTGGGTGTCAATTGTACTGCATAATATTTTTATATATAATTAACCTTGAAAAACTTATTAGTTTTAGAATTTTATCAGCTTAAAATAAGTTTGTTTTAACTGAATGTTTATTTTAGCAGACCTTGAAAGCATATTGTAAAACATCATTTAAGAATTTTAGTATAACACAGAACTATTTACCGAATAATTTATAAATCAAATGAAAATTATATTAATACCTACACACCTGTATATTATGTATAAACCCTGTATATTAATAATAATATGTAGTATTCTATTTCTAATTTACGATTAGACTGAATCTAATTATAAAATAATTTATAAATATTGCAAAAATTTGTTTAATTAGCAAAATCAATGTATATCATTTTAATACTGATACATATTTATATTACGGTATAATAGTATTGTATCTATTCATATTTTAAACAGAATAAAAGTTCAATTTTCGGTTTTAAATTACTATAAACACGTTGCTTAATATAAAAATGATAACAGCATTTAGTTTTGCTAAATTTTTATAGATTAGTATCTATATTAGAGAATTCACATGTAAAATCATGTATATAACGGGAGTATATTTAATATTTTTAATGAATAGTTTCTTATACAGGGTGTATCATGAAATATGCTTTTCAATTAGAATAATAAATTTCATAAGATTTTTGTCAATACTTTTATAGGTTAACGAAAGTAACTTCTTGCTTTAAAAAATAGGGGAATTTAGGGTAATAATTAAATAAAACGCACATAATTTTTTTTTTAAATTTTATTTATAGAATATATATACAGAAATTAAATTGCTTAAATCTATATATTACATAAAATCTACTTATTTTCCATATAAAAATTTTTTAAAAGAATACAATTTTCTAAAGAACAAATTTTGTCAGAATGAAGCATACAACGTCTTGAATAATATTCATCTCGTAGATTGGAAATCTTCGGTACATCAAATATTTCCTCCAAATTCAAAATCCACGGCTGGTTTTCGGTACCATCAAACAAATTTGAAATCCATTTCTTCTTTTCACCACCCTTGAAACTTCTTTAATATAGGTTTCAATATGGGATGAAGTTTTTTGTACGGAATAAATCTATATGACCAAGGTATCCCATGCCAATTTTGGCAAAGCCAACGTGCAGCAACCCGTTCATATTTCTTCGGCAACTCGTTGAAATCAAACGGTGCGTCGAATATAAGATGTAATATTTCATCCGAATTTTCCGCAACGATACCCCAACTTCTTTAAACTAAAATTGGTTGTTAGCTCCTTGATAGCCTTGTATGTCAAGAAACGCCATTTTTTATCGCCGCCGTAGAACTGAATTTACTCACACAATCCACAACTTTATATAAAATAATTAAAATTGGTGAGGATAGTTAATTTGTAGGATGTATCCGAAAAAGGATACTAATAGCTTTTGCTAGTTGACCATCAAATTACAAACTGTTAATAATATTTAGCACATTGTTGCGTACCATGTTCTTTTCACTTTAAGACCTAGTGATTTAAGGAATGCTAAATTTTCGGGTGAAATGTGTTGTCGCTTAAAAGTTTTACGTTTAATGATCTTAGGTTTCGAAAGTCCTTTGTTAGGTTGTTTAGCAGTGGACTGCTCTGATTTGTAAATTATCATGGTTCAAAATGCAATTGTTTTACCACGAAATTGTTTTTTCAGCGAAAGTGATCTTAACTCTTTGACAACCACCGGTAAATTGACAATATTTTGTGTAAGTTTAACTATTTTATACCCTTTAACCATGATAAGGTTTATGAACTCTTTAACCATGATATTATGTATGAGTCACTCCGGGGGCAAAATAAGTCACTCCGGGAGCAAAATGAGTCACTCCGGGAGTAAAATGAGTCATTCCGGGAGCAAAATGAGTCATTCCGGGAGCAAAATGAGTCACGCCGGGAGCAAAATGAGTCACTTCGGGAGCAAAATGAGTCACTCTCGGAGTGAATCATTTTGCTCACGAAGTGACCCATTTTGCTCCCGAAGTGACTCATTTTGCTCCCGAAGTGACTCATTTTGCTCCCGGAGAGACTCATTTTGCTCCCGGAGTGACTCATTTTGCTCTCGGAGTGACTCATTTTGCTCCGGGAGTGACTCATTTTGCTCCCGGAGTGACTCACTTTGCACCCGGAGTGACTCATTTTGCTCCCGGAGTGACTCATTTTGCTCCCAGAGTGACTCATTTTGCTCCCGGAGTTACTCATTTTGCTCCCGGAGTTACTCATCTTGCAACCGGAGTGACTCATTTTGCTCCCGGAGTGACTCATTTTGCTCCCGGAGTGACTTATTTTGCTCCGGGCGTGACTCATTTTGCTCCCGGAATGACTCATTTTACTCCCGGAGTGACTCATTTTGCTCCCGGAGTTACTCATCTTGCTCCCGGAGTGACTAATTTTGCTCCGGAAGTGACTCATTTTGCTCCCGAAGTGACTCATTTTGCTCCCGGCGTGACTCATTTTGCTCCCGGAATGACTCATTTTGCTCCCGGAATGACTCATTTTACTCCCGGAGTGACTCATTTTGCTCCCGGAGTGACTTATTTTGCCCCCGGAGTGACTCATACATAATATCATGGTTAAAGAGTTCATAAACCTTATCATGGTTAAAGGGTATAAAATAGTTAAACTTACACAAAATATTGTCAATTTACCGGTGGTTGTCAAAGAGTTAAGATCACTTTCGCTGAAAAAACAATTTCGTGGTAAAACAATTGCATTTTGAACCATGATAATTTACAAATCAGAGCAGTCCACTGCTAAACAACCTAACAAAGGACTTTCGAAACCTAAGATCATTAAACGTAAAACTTTTAAGCGACAACACATTTCACCCGAAAATTTAGCATTCCTTAAATCACTAGGTCTTAAAGTGAAAAGAACATGGTACGCACCAATGTGCTAAATATTATTAACAGTTTGTAATTTGATGGTCAACTAGCAAAAGCTATTAGTATCCTTTTTCGGATACATCCTACAAATTAACTATCCTCACCAATTTTAATTATTTTATATAAAGTTGTGGATTGTGTGAGTAAATTCAGTTCTACGGCGGCGATAAAAAATGGCGTTTCTTGACATACAAGGCTATCAAGGAGCTAACAACCAATTTTATTTTAAAGAAGTTGGGGTATCGTTGCGGAAAATTCGGATGAAATATTACATCTTATATTCGACGCACCGTTTGATTTCAACGAGTTGCCGAAGAAATATGAACGGGTTGCTGCACGTTGGCTTTGCCAAAATTGGCATGGAATACCTTGGTCATATAGATTTATTCCGTACAAAAAACTTCATCCCATATTGAAACCTATATTAAAGAAGTTTCAAGGGTGGTGAAAAGAAGAAATGGATTTCAAATTTGTTTGATGGTACCGAAAACCAGCCGTGGATTTTGAATTTGGAGGAAATATTTGATGTCCCGAAGATTTCCAATCTACGAGATGAATATTATTCAAGACGTTGTATGCTTCATTCTGACAAAATTTGTTCTTTAGAAAATTGTATTCTTTTAAAAAATTTTTATATGGAAAATAAGTAGATTTTATGTAATATATAGATTTAAGCAATTTAATTTCTGTATACATATTCTATAAATAAAATTTAAAAAAAAAATTATGTGCGTTTTATTTAATTATTACCCTAAATTCCCCTATTTTTTAAAGCAAGAAGTTACTTTCGTTAACCTATAAAAGTATTGACAAAAATCTTATGAAATTTATTATTCTAATTGAAAAGCATATTTCATGATACGCCCTGTATAAGAAAATATTCATTAAAAATATTAAATATACTCCCGTTATATACATGATTTTACATGTGAATTCTCTAATATAGATACTAATCTATAAAAATTTAGCAAAACTAAATGCTGTTAGCATTTTTATATTAAGCAACGTGTTTATAGTAATTTGAAACCGAAAATTGAACTTTTATTCTGTTTAAAATATGAATAGATACAATACTATTATACCGTAATATAAATATGTATCAGTATTAAAATGATATACATTGATTTTGCTAATTAAACAAATTTTTGCAATATTTATAAATTATTTTATAATTAGATTCAGTCTAATCGTAAATTAGAAATAGAATACTACATATTATTATTAATATACAGGGTTTATACATAATATACAGGTGTGTAGGTATTAATATAATTTTCATTTGATTTATAAATTATGCGGTAAATAGTTCTGTGTTATACTAAAATTCTTAAATGATGTTTTACAATGTGCTTTCAAGGTCTGCTAAAATAAACATTCAGTTAAAACAAACTTATTTTAAGCTGATAAAATTCTAAAACTAATAAGTTTTTCAAGGTTAATTATATATAAAAATATTATGCAGTACAATTGACACCCAAATTTCCGGCAGTACAGTAGCGGTCAGAAATCTGGAGTATGAAGTTAGTTTTGCGGTAGCGCTTGGTACAGTACCCCCACAAAATTTAGCGGCCTCCCGATTTTCGTTTAAAATGACGCAATTAAGGCAAGCGTGTGTTAGGGTCAAGGTTTGCACGTACAGTGCGCTTCAAAAAGTGATCGGACACCTTTTTGGCCAGGGGTTCCGCACTTTTGACACGGTAGTGTACCAAAAATTTAAGCACAGTACGGTGTCAAAAGTTTGGGGCCACCCCTTGGGTTAGGGTATTCCCCACATTTTTGACGTGGTAGTGTACCTTTTGTTTAAAATGGCTCAATTAACACAAGCGCGTGTTGCGGTCAAGGTTTGCACGTACGGTACGCTTCAAAAATGATCGGACACCTTTTTGGTTAGGGGTGCCCGCACTTTTGACACGGTAGTGTACCAAAAATTTAAGTACAGTACGGTGTCAAAAGTTTGGGACCACTCCCGAGTTAGGGTATTCCCCATATTTTTGACGTGATAGTGTACCTTTCGTTTAAGATGACTCAATTAAGTGAGATTAAAGGCTAAGGCTTGCATGTACACACAAAAAATAAGTACAGTGCGCTTCAAAAAGTGATCAGATACCTTTCTGGTCAGGGGGCCCGCACTTTTGACACGGTAGTGTTCCAAAAATTTAAGTACAGTACGGTGTCAAAAGTTTGGGGCCACCCCCGAGTTAGGGTAACCCCACATTTTTTACGTGGTAGTGTATCCCAGCTATCAATTTGTAACCTAAAATTCAGTCTGCGCATGCGCCGGGTTCTAAAATTCAGTCTGCGCATGCGTCGTGTAGTTAAATTCAGTCTGCGCATGCGTTAGGTTTGCATTCAAAAATTACATTAGTGCTGACGCATAATGGGTTAACACAAAACCAAATTGTGATAAGTAAATTGTGATGACGCATAATGGGTTAACATAAATTAATTTGGTTGCGCGTAATAACTCATCTCTTACGAATTTCAAGGCTAACAGTATGAGCGAGTGTTGGGGTCAAATGTCAACAACAAACTTTGATACATTTACTCGGTACGTGCCGGGTCAAAGGTCAAGGTTTGCACATCGATACAGTTTGATGACTCATCAGTTCGGAATGTGTAGTACCGGAAAGTCACACGATTTCAACCATTGGCAAAAGGGTTCAAGTTGGTTAGTTTTGCGGTGCTCCAGCTCTGTCATAGCTTATCTAAACACATTCATGTGTATATACATACATATAGGTAGTTGCAAAGTTTCTGAGCGACTAAAGTCCACTTCCAGTTTTACTACAGTACTCCGTTAAATAAATGAAAGTAAGGGTCTACACCATTAAAAAAATCGTATTTATAAATACCAAAATATGTTATTATTACTATGTAAGGGTATTTTTCATAAAAAATTTTCCTGTTAGTATTTAATATTTTAAAATTGGTAGCATTAAGTCGGTTTGAAACATTAAATTTCTTATCATAGGTATTTCTAGTTTTAATTATATTACATATTTCTTGTAGTTTAGAAACGTTTAATTTTTAATATTTTATACTTTCTGAACAATTTACTAAATATTGCAAATAACAAAACGGTCTACAATTTTCTCTTTTAAAGTCTGTACTTTTCAGTGGTTAATTAATTGAAATGTATTCAATTTTATTGAACTACCTGATACAGTCATAAAACCTGCATAAAACCTACCTTTGTAAATATTGCTATTATTATGAATTTTTCAATAAAATCTGTTTATTAGTTTTACAAAATTTGTATGTTTACAAATAAATTTGTAATTTTTAAAATCAGTACTTTTACTTAGCTTTGGCTAGTCAAGTGCTTTACCTGCGAGATACAATTTTCGATATTTTAGCAATTTTTTTTTAACTTATCGTATTCGTGATTATTATTATACTTTTTTATACCCTCTATTTTAATCGGGTTTTTATCTATTGATATTTAATTAATTTAAATATGGAAATGAATACGAGTATTAAAAATAAAATGTTAATTAAGTCCACAAGCAAAACTTATCATTTTAAATGTGTTAGTGTTTATGAAAAGTGAAAGTGATGGTGTGAAAATCCCATTAACTCAAGTTAAAAATCGTGTTACTGCAGCTACGGGTATATCGCTGGCAACTTTAACTAGAATAGCTAGTGAAGCAGAAAAAAAAAATGATGGATTGGAAGCTATTTTTGCTGAAAAAAAAAGAAAAAAACATGTAAAACATAAAACAGATCTGGACAGCTTCGATAAGGGAGTACTTAATAATATTATACAAAACATTTTTACGACGGAAAAAATTGTTCCCATATTGAAAAACATTCATAGGAAATTTATTTAATTTAAAATTACTTATTTAAGTAGGTACATCATTGCATTACTATATAAATAAACAAACTATTTCAAATTCGATTACTTTTTTTACAACGTAGTGTATTTTTATACATTGTATGTATTGTTCAATATTACCTGAGTGAGAGATATAACAACTAATAGGGGGAGTTTAGACATAATTACTCTATATCCATCTTTATTGCAAAAGTATTTTATCTTCTTAATATAATAAAATATGTATATCTCTTACTAAAAATACATTTTTCCTTTTTGTTGGACTTTGATACCTCAAAAACTCTGCAACTAGTTATATACGTCTACATTTAAGCATATGTATGAATGTATGTATGCATACATGCATGCGTATAGATAGGATCTTAAAATGAATGCAAAGGTATTTTATTATTTTACTGTTTATTAGTTTTTAGGCTATTGACTATGTAGTTGAATAAGGAACTAATTCGTAACAGGTGTTTTATTGTTTCATATATTCAGTTGTACCCCAAAGATGATAAATTCACAAAGTGCTATTAAATTTAGGAGTTAGAAGTAGTTTTTGTACTCAATAAAAATAATTTTTGCCTGTAAAAATTACAAATAACTTGATATAACAGTAACAAGTAATAAAATTGTAAAATAGTAGGTAACTTTGAACTACTATGCAGCCCCCACAGCCACTCTCCTCTTTGACCGACAATAGGTAACTTTTTTAGTTAAACATACATTCAGAACACACAATTCCTCAAAATTCCTCCTGGGATTAGAGGCAGCCTCCTCCCCCCCCCCTTTTCAACTGGTTGGATCCGCTCTTGAATGGAGGTAGCAATACATCTTCAGGAATTATTAAAAGAGGGTGAAGAACATTTCGTTTACCTAGTATAAGAGCGTCTCGCTTAGGATTAGGTCAGTAAGCAAAATTCGTGTAATCAGTTTTGTTTAACAGAAACTGAGGGTGATTGAAAAAAACTAAGTATAAGGTTTATTTGTGGGTAGATAGTAGTGTTTAAAAAAATGATTCGAATTTGTTTTACAAAATCACTGTTTACCAGTGTAATAGCTATTGCTAGTTTACAATCAAATTACAAACTGTTAATAATATTTAGCACATTGGTGAGTACCAAGTTCTTTTCACTTTAAGATCTAGTGATTTAAGGAATGCTAAATTTTCGGGTGAAATGTGTTGTTGCTTAAAAGTTTTACGTTTAATAATCTTAGGTTTCGAAAGTCTATTGCTAGGTTGTCTAGCGGTGAACTGCGCTGAATTGTAAATTAACATGGTTCCAAAATGTAATTGTTTTACCACGAAAGTATAATTTTCAGCGAAAGAGATGTTAACTCTTTAACAACCACCGGTAAACACATAATATTTTGTGTAAGTTCAACTATTTTATACCCTTTAACCATGATAAGGTGTATGAGCTGGAGTATAACTCAGAAAATTATATAGCGGTGGTGACGTAACACACAAATGCGGTGGTTGTGTTGCGGTTGTGGCAGTTGTGTGGTGGTGGCGGTGATATATGTGTGGCGGTGGCGGTGTTTGTGTGGCGGTTGTGGCCGTTGTGTGGTGGCGGCGGTGGTGTTTGTGTGGTGGTGGCGGGGTAGCAGCGGTGTTTGCAGCTGAAGTGAACAACTTTATCATTAATTCAATCGAAGCAGCAATTTACTGTAGACAATGAATCGGTGGTGACATCTCACGGTGACGTTCCTGTTCCCTGCTCTTATAATGGAAGATTATTAAATATCGATTTTAGATAAAATATTGGAAAATTTCGGTCAAAAAATACTATAAATAGAACTGAATTATTAACCGGATGTCATATGTTGGTTAAGTTTCAGTGGATAAACAACAACAGCAACATGCCGATTTGTGGTATTTGTAAATTTCAACCGTCGCAGTGTAAGTGTGCCTTCTACGAGTATTGTGATAGGTGTCGAAATGAAAAACGAATTTACATGTGTTGTAAACGATGTATGATGCCATTTCCAAAGTGTGTTTGCAATTATGTAAACTGTCGCACATGTAAAATTCGTTGCAATTGCAAATAATTTAATAAAATCAGTCACCTGATTGCTACATAATAGGTATTGACCAATTCCACGGTTGCTCAAACCAACACAAGCTTTTATTTATAACGCACTGACCAGCGGTTTAATGAAGTATAACGTATATTTTGAGTAATAGTGGAATTGGTTAGTACCTGTTAATCAGCGGTATATCTAAAGTTTTAATTGAATACTCAAAATATGCATTATGCCTCTTTGCGTCGCCAGCCATGTTGTTACAAATAAATGTTAATGTTTATTTGATATTTTCCATTGGTTGTGGTGTATAAACACTGATCATATGAAGGTGCGGTTGCTTCAGAGTAACTTAATTTGTAGCTGTGTGGGAATAAATATATCGGTGGGGTAAAATGAGCAACTCAAATTTTGTAGTTGTGTTGGGGTAGTGGTGGTGGTGGCGGTGGTGGTGATGGTGGTGATATTTGTGGTGGCAACTCATAAAATATTTAAGCGACGTGCTGAAAGAGAAATTGGCAGTGTATTGGCAAAATGTCTGAACAACACGGTGTTGAGTTAAGTATAAGTGATCTGTGGACCACTTTTACTGCCACTGATGAAACAATGGATCCGGTTTTGAAGAAGTTGAATAAACTTGGCTCTGGTAAACCATTCAAATCGCTATCTACACTCAAGCCGTATGAAACGTGGAAAATTCTTGACGTACGATGCATGGAAACTCGATATGGGCCAGCGGTTGCGGTGGAACTTGCAGATGCTCAAGTGTTCCTTTTAAAACGATTCGCGGATTTGGATGAGCAGACCATGGAATGTTTACGTACAGGACAATATTTTATTACATATAAAGGCACTGATTCTAGTGGTTTTTTACATATTGTGGAATTTAGTAAATAGCTATCACATGTATGATGTTAGGTGTAAGATTAAGGTAACTGTCAGTTGTGAAAATGAATTGATTTTAATTTTAATATTGTAAACGTATATTTTATTAAAAAATAAATTATTTTACGTATAAATTCTTATATTGTTCTTATTTTACAACACATTAAAATCCTCAAATTATATCTTGAATTTTAATACGACTCTTAGTAGGTATGGGGCCAGTTGGCAACGCAATGTAATTGCCTATATTCAGGAGCAAGTATTTTAATGTTGGTGTTGAGTAGATATGTGGTCACCTGACACTTGCATATAGCTTTTCATTCATTTTTCTGAACTAATTTCCGAATCAAAAGAGCGTAATGGGGGCAAAATGTGTAAGCTGGATGTCAACCGCTACTTCATGGGGTAAAATGAGCAATAGTTGTGTTGGGGTGGTGGTGGTGATGGTGGTGGTGGAGTATATAAGTAATCGCTAACACAATTCTGAATTAATCTTGTAAGACTAGTTGAGCTTTACACATCTATTATAATGTTTGACTGTAGGCAGTGCTATAAAAGCTTCTCGCGGAAAGATTCTCTTTCACGTCATATAAGAGATACACATATGCGGGAATTTTCACCAAAAAGGTTTGAAAATAGTTACTCTCTTGATCCGCTAAAAAGACAAACATTAGACACGGCTGATGACTTATCTAGTTATGATACCGAGAGGAATGATGTTGATGATGAATTTCTAAACAATAAAGTTGAAGAAAGGTCCAATCCACTTGAACAAAGAATTAAAGCTGCATCAAAAGCAATTCAAACTAATTTTAATAATTTAAGAAATCAAAATAATGTTTACACACCCAGCGATGAGTCTAATAACAGGGTTTCAACCACTTCTGATAGTGGAACCGTTATCATTCCCAAGTTAACTACAGCTCTGCTAACCCTTTTGGATATTTTATTAATCAAAGAAACTCAAAATAAAGGTGAGGAATCTAATGAACGAATAGCAATAAAACCTCCAGTCAATTCAACGGACCAAGAACTACTTGCTAAGCGTATCAAATACAACGGCTCGGAAAATGCTAATGGGCAATCGAAAAAAATAAAATACTGGCATAATCCTAATACTTTAATAGATGAATTGAAACGTTTATACGAGACTTCAGGGACCGATGAAAAAATACTCAATATTATTTGTAGTTTAGAGGAAAATAAAAACATGTTGTTTAACGTTGACGATAGTGAAGCTTTAATCGAAGAGTTAGATGCTTTAAGAGAAACTACTGTCGGTCAAGAAATATTCTCTATACTTCGTGAACTTCAAAAGGCTGATGTTATTGAGCCAATAGGTGATTATCTGGATGAAACTGACAAAGAAGATGCTAGCGATTATGATGATGATTAATTTAGATATTGCGTCCAACAAACACCGCGAGATGTCACCACCGATTCATTGTCTACAGTAAATAGCTACTTCGATTGAATTAATGATAAAGTTGTTCACTTCAGCTGCAAACACCGCTGGTACCCCTCCACCACCACACAAACACCACCGCCGCCACCACACAACAGCCACAACCGCCACAAAAACACCGCCACCGCCACACATATACCACCGCCACCATCACACAACGGCCACAACCGCCACACAAACACCGCCACCGCCACACATATACCACCGCCACCACCACACAACTACCACAACCGCAACACAACCACCGCATTTGTGTGTTACGTCACATTGGGGTCAATATATTTCTAATAACGCGTTTTGTTGTAGTAGCAATTTATTTTTCTCAAAAGTTTTTTGACATTCCCGTGTCCATACAAATTTTGTACCTTTACGTAATAAGTTATATAATTCGCGAAGTTCCGACGATAAATTTGGTATAAATCTTGAATAATAATTTAACAAACCTAAATGCGACTGAAGTTCAGTCAGATTTTTCGGACTTGGAGCATCTACAATGGCTTTTATTTTAGTTTCGCTAGGTTTTATTCCCTGCTCAGTAAGGGTATGTCCGAGATAATCAATACTAGTGTTAAAAAATTTACACTTTTCTATATTTGTCCGAACATTAAAATGGTTTAATCGTTCTAACACTAGCTTTAATTTTTGTTTACAATTTTCAAAATTTTCAGCTCCTATTAAAATATCATCTAAATAACAAAATACTTTTGAAATACCCTGTAAAATTTGATCCATTAACGATTGGAAAATCAATGGCGCCGAAGCCACCCCAAAACATAATCTAGTGTACCTAAATAATCCTTTGAAGGTATTAATCGTGAGGTATTTTTGTGATTGTTCTGATACTGGTAACTGTTGGTATGCTCCAGTTAAATCTAATGTGCAAAATATTTTACAATTAGCTAAACTCGCAAATAAATCGTCCATCCTAGGTAGTGGATAATGCTCTGTTCGTAAGTACGGATTAATGGTAACTTTACAATCAATACACAACCGAATACCGCCATTCGATTTTTTTACTACTACAATGGGTAATGCCCATTCTGAATGTTGTACAGGAACAAGGATACCCTGTTCGCATAATTTATCCAATTCGGAACTAACCTGATCCCTAAACTTAAATGGTATTGGATAAGCCTTATGAAAAATAGGTACAATATTACAATCTAAAATAATTTCCCCTTTAAAATTTTTTATGGTTTGGTCTGGCTGAGTCGATAGTACATTAGGATATTCTACTTTTATAGAGTCAATCAAACTTTTGTTAGCAATATGACAATTAATTTGTTTTACCATATACAAATTTCGCCAATTTGGGAACAGCTTGTCTAACCAATCGCGTCCCATTAATGATGGTAACGATTTTCTTCCACAAACTACTACTAATTCAAGATATTTTTCCGGACCGTCACTGTTTGCCCTTACACGTACTGCTGTACTTCCAACCGTGCTAACTACTTCTGATTGTGCAATAGCTTCTCGCCCGGATGTCTGGCAACAGTTCGTGTGCGTTTAGTATCCATATGTGTGTGATTTTCAAAGTCGTGAGTCGTGTTCCGCCCAGTCGATTGGTGATATTTTTATATTGTGATTTGTGTTGTTTTGTCTGTGATTTCGTGCTGTGATTCTGTTTTTTATTTGTTTTTAAATCTTATAGTGTCCCCTGGATGGTGCACTCCAGTGGACACAAAAGTGATAAAGTGATTGGCTGTGTTATTGCGTTGATTTTTTGTCCCTGTGACTTCGACGGGTAGGAATGCGGTACTCGACGCACTCGTTCGCGTCATCCAGGCGTATGAGTCGACATCTGCCCGAACAGCTTGAGCGAGCTCGCTTAGTAAGGAGATGTCGTCTTCCCTCATACGGATGCGAGCTTGAGCGTCCTGGGACTGCTTTTGCCCCGTCGGGGTCATAGGGACATAAGTCAGATATACTGTGATACTCTGTGGCATTGTCCCGTTCTCTGTAGCCTCGACTCGGACGAACGTGGCCTAGCCATCGTACCGGTCTCCCGTGTAGGTTGACCCCGACATCTGACAGAACGGCACATGTACCCAGTAATCAGCTATCTGACAGAACAGTACATGTTGCTCAGTAATCAGATGTCACTGTCCCTACACGTGTGAGTTCCTAGGTGTTGACGAAGCCATTTCGGAATTGTCGAGACTATGGGGAGCGGAATCGTGTCACAGAGCAAGAAATTTTGAAAACTGTGATATTGTTGTTTTTGATTTTTAATAAGATTGATTTTAATTTGTTTTATTTTAACGATGTACATTGAGGGCCTTTTCCACCCGAGGTGGTACATCAATTGTTGTTCTTATCTGTGATATTTTGTCGTGCCGCTGTAGGCTTGCTGTTGTGATCCTTCAGCGGTATCGTTTTTAACTACTTATTGCGGCACTGGTCGGCCTGTGGCTCCCCAGTGACGTAATAAGATTTCGCTTTTCCTGTGATATTTCTAGTCAGTATTTTTCACTCCGAGGCCCTTTACACCTCGGAGATTCATCGTTGGATTTCAGACCTTGGTGACCGGACGCTCTGGCTAGCCCTTAGCGTATCGCCACCAAGGACTGTCCGTACTTTTTAGGCCCTGGGATGGCAGGGCTCATCGTTGAATTTTAATATGTGTATGTTGTCCATTGTCTATTGCATTTATGTGTTCCTGTCTTTATGTGTTGTTTTTATCGTTACTGAGTTTTGGCGGCGCATGCCCTTAGTTGGCGATGCCGCCGGGTGCTGCTGACCGCGCCATCCACCGGCAGCAGTACCCCAATTTTAACTAAAAAAAAAAAAAAATAATAATAATAATAATAATAATAATAATAATAAACGCCCTGTGGGTGGGGGCTTCACTTTGCAGAATTTGCCCACAGTAAGTCCTGCTTGTCGTAAAAGGCGACTAAAAGGACGACCCATTAGGATGGAGACTAAGAGAAAAAAGCCTCGGAAAAATGCCGCTGCCGGTGGAGCGACCGGGCGCATCAGGGTCACCACTGAATGTGACAGTTAAGATCGCGGTGACGACAGGCTGGGTTCTAGGCAGCCACCTGTCAGCTGTAATAACACCTTCAGCCAAAATACTACTGCCCTACTTACAGAGCCACCAACACCTTTGGCTCAGCCGACTTTAAGTGTTTCCTCGGAGCACCCTTTGGGGACCACTAAAGCTGGTAAGAAGCGTGTGCGTATGCAATGGACAGATGAACTGAATGAATTCATCGTACGCACATACTTCCAAGTTACTAAACTTGAAACGGACAAAACTGGTTACCGTACGAAATTACATCAAGAGTTCGCGCGCACCTATCCTCACCTAAATCGCATCACTGAACAGCGACTGGCAGACCAAAAGCGTGTCATTTTCACCAATAACCTTACACCTTCTTCCCTCATAAACGCTATTAAAACACAAGTCGCACATCAATTTGCTCAAAATGAAGAAAGTCAGGCCGACGACGGCCCACCAGAAATGGGGAGCCCCACACAAAACAACACTCAACAACTTGTCGAGAATGAGCCTAACTACCATGAAACAGCAGTAAATGACACCCTACTGCAAGAGATCGAACTGGAATTTAACACAGCGCTTACTGAATTCGAAGGGACGGACCCCACACATCGGTACTTGTTGCCTAAACAACACACCTCACGTAGATTGGCTGAGATCGTTGAGATATTAAATAACATAATACTGCCTCAACACTTGCAAACTTGTGACAATTTTATCGAGTTACACACAGCTATCTACTGTGGAGCCGCTGCAGCAATACGTTGTAACGGGTCCGATGTAACACCATCTGTAGCGCACAACTCGAAGGAACACAAAACCCCTGCCTGGGAAACACGATTGAATAAACGCATCAGCACCATCCGATGCAACCTCGGCTGGATCACCCAATACCAACAGGGTACGAGGTCCAAACGGCTCAACAAATATATACACGACATATTACACAAACACACAGTACACACACAATACGAGGAACCCAATAAAACACTCACAGAGATCAGAGATACGCTTCACCAAAAATTAACAGCACTAGCGAAGCGCTTACGAAGATATAAGACCAATACACAATGCAATAATCCAAGCCGACAAGTCATACACACCATTAAACCTCTCACACACAGAAATGCCAGATAGTTTTTGCCCATTGGTCACGAAGGAGGACAAAATCCAGCAATGGATGCGCAAGCCTCTACATGGGAGACATCCACATGACCTTAACCAGAGTAACGTCGACAAAGCAGCGTCGCACGCCTGGTTGAGTCAAGGAAGTCTTTTCCCGGAGACTGAAGGATTCATGCTGGCTATACAAGATCAAGTAATTCATACAAAGAATTACTCAAAATACATACTTCGTGACTCGTCAATAACATCTGACTTATGCCGGAGATGCCATTCCAAACCCGAAACGATCGAACATATCACAGCTGCCTGTACTCAGCTCGCTCAGTCCGAATACATACACCGTCACGACCAGGTTGGCAAAATTATATACCAGAAACTAGCGGTTAAACACCACCTTATAACCGATAAAACACCATACTACAAGCTCACACCAAAAGTAGTAGCGGAGAATGACTCCTGTAGACTGGGTTTACTGGGATCGGTCGATTATTATAGATAAGACCATAAATCATAATCGACCAGATATCACCTTCGTAATGAAAAACACTAAGACAACCTATCTGATCGATATTGTGGTTCCAAATACACACAACTTACAAAAAACACACGCAGTTAAAGTGGATAAATACACTGACCTCGCAGCCGAAATAAAACAACAATGGCGAATGGAACATGTCCATATTGTTCCAATAGTGCTCAGTGCCACCGGGGTCATTCCACACACACTACACAATAGTTTGAGCCTCTTGGGTCTCCCAAAATACACATATGTCACGATGCAAAAGGCAGTGATCATAAACACGTGTCGTATAGTACGGAAGTTCCTCAGTAATACAAATCCGACTGCGATATGTGAAAGCACAAGATCTGCTTCTACTCCATCTGAGCCATCTACAGTGAGCGAACAACACACTGACACCCATCTTACAGACCCACAACACACATACATAAACACACAATACACTAACACTGAAACACAAACACTTAACACACATACAGATCCAGATTCGTCTGATGGAGAGGGAGGATCGACCAACTGCCGCACCATCACTGTTACCGCTCTGGTGCACAATCCTCCCCAACTCAATAACACACAAAGTCCGTCAACCTCTGTACCGTCTAAACGCGCAATTCCAAGAACACCCGATCTTAATGAGCATTTTGATGAACCAGAACACATTTACACCAAGAAACGTAAAATAGAACGACACATCCACACACATACACGAACACACACACAAACACAAACAGTCCTTTCCCTTCCCTCTGTCCTTAATCCTACCTATTCTCTGAGGACACGAAAACGAACTAGGCTTTCACAGCCATCTGTCATTGAGCTAACATCTACGCTCCCACAAAAGTCTCGCCGTACGACCCAGTGTACACCAAAATAGACATATAACACCTCGTTTCAAGCAACAATAACAACAATATAAGGAGTGATGTGACAAACTCATCCGTGAATGTACTACGGTACTTTTACGGATTGGTTTGGCACATTACTCTTCCACAGAGCCTAATACCTTGCATAATGCCGGTATAGGTGAATGTTACCCAGTACTGTCCTACTGAGTAGTGAGCGCCAGGTTGGCGTAAAAGTTTTATAATAATAATAACGCCGAGCATAAATCCAACCCCTCGTCCTCGTCGTGCTCGGCGGTAACTGCTAGCTGGCTAGCAGGCTAACGGGGCACTGGTTTGTTAATAAATTAGGACAACACAAACTCATTTTAAACACATTTTTGATTGTTATTGTTTTTTCGTCCCTTTTGTGTTTTTTTTTTCCGCCACTGGAAGTCCAGGGGACCTCCAACGGTGTTGTTGTAATCCCCACTGTGCCACTGGGCGGTTCTAGGCCCCCGGGGATACAGTGGGTACGCTGTGATATATTTACTGTGATTTTTAAGTCTGTGATATTTTGTTGTTATTTTATTGATATTTTTTTATATTGTTGAATTTTGTTTAGTCCCCGTCTAATGAAGATTCTTGGAATCTCCATTGGCGTTGTTATAATCCCCATCGCATCACTGGGTGGCTCCAGGTCCCCCTCTAGTGCGATGGGTTACTGTGATAATTCTTGTTTGGCTGTGTTTTGTTGTTCCTTATCTGTGATATTTTGTTTTGCCGCTGTAGGCTTGTTGTTATGGGTCTACAGCGGTATTTTCTTTTAACGCCTTCTTGCTTCACTGGTCGGCCTGTGGCTTCCTAGTGAGGCAACAAGTTTTATCTGTGATACCGTGATACTTACCTGTGATATTTATATGTGTTTTATCTTTTTCTAGTCGGTTTCCTTCACTCCGAGGCCCTTTACACCTCGGGGGAGCTTCATCGTTGGTTTTTCAGTCCTTGGTAACCGAACGTTCTGGCTAGTACTTAGCGTACCGCCACCAAATACTGTCCGCACTTTATGAAGCCCTGGGATGGCAGGGCTCATCGGTGAATTTTATTATGTGTGTTTGTCCTTTGTCTATTGCATTTATGTGTCCCTGTTTTTATGTGTGTTTTAATTTCTTGTGTGTATGGCGGAGTCTGTTATGCAGCCAATGGACGAGGGAGAGTCGTACCGGCATCTCGGATTCAACCAGGATGAACGTATAGATCACAGCGCTGTAAAACAACACCTAATGCAGCGATACCTAGCGATTGTACAGAGATTGCTGAACACCCACCTTGGTGGAAAAAAATCATCAAAGCAATTAACACCTACGCAGTTCCGGTGCTAACGTACTCATTTGGGGTAATCAAATGGACGCCTACGGACTTGACAAACATCGAGATCAAGACCCGCGTCCTTATGACCAAATACAGAATTCATCATCCCAAAGCAGCGATAGAACGACTGACGCTGCCAAGAGCCGAAGGGGGTCGGGGTCTTATAGACATAAGGAATATGCATAGTAAACAGGTTCATAACTTGCGAGAATAATTTTACACCAAAACACACACATCACACCTACACAATTCAATAATCCAAGCCGACAAGGCATACACACCATTAAACCTCTCACACACAGAAATGCCAGATAGTTTTTGTCCCTTGATCACGAAGGAGGACAAAATCCAGCAATGGATCCGCAAGCCTCTACACGGAAGACATCCACATGATCTTAACCAGAGTAACGTCGACAAAGCAGCGTCGCACGCCTGGTTGAGTCAAGGAAGTCTTTTCCCGGAGACTGAAGGATTTATGCTGGCTATACAAGATCAAGTAATTCATACAAAGAATTACTCAAAATACATACTTCGTGACTCGTCAATAACATCTGACTCATGCCGGAGATGCCATTCCAAACCCGAAACGATCCAACACATCACAGCTGTCTGTACTCAGCTCGCTCAGTCCGAATATAAACACCGTCACGACCAGGTTGGCAAAATTATATACCAGAAACTAGCGGTTAAGCACCACCTTATAACCGATAAAACCCCTTACTGCAAGCTCACACCAAAAGTAGTAGCGGAGAATGACTCCTGTAGACTTTACTGGGATCGGTCGATTATTACAGATAAGACCATAAATCATAATCGACCAGATATCACCTTCGTAATGAAACAAACTAAGACCACCTATCTGATCGACATTGCGGTTCCGAATACACATAACTTACAAAAAACACACGCAGTTAAATTGGAGAAATACACTGACCTCGCAGCCGAAATAAAACAACAATGGCGAATGGAACATGTCCACATTGTTCCAATAGTACTCAGTGCCACCGGGGTCATTCCACACACACTACACAATAGCTTGAGCCTCTTGGGTCTCCCAAAGTACACATATGCCACTATGCAAAAGGCAGTGATCATAAACACATGTCGTATAGTACGGAAGTTTCTCACAATCAGTAATACGAATCCGACTGCGATATATGAAAGCACAAGATCTGCTTGTACTCCATCTGAGCCATCTACAGTGAGTGAACAACACACTGACGCTCATCTTACAGACACACAACACACATACATAAACACATTATTCCCGTATCCCTGGCGTGGGAGTCCCACGTCCCTTATGAGGTTCCGTGGAGGGTGGGGAGCGGGGTGGGGGATTTTTGTATTACAATTTATGGGTGATTCAAAACAAATTTCTTCAACAGGCGAGTCCGGGCCCGACAAACCGGACGCGAACCAAGCTCCGCCGTTGTCATCTGGAAGGTCGTGGGCGTACCATCCAGTCGGACGCCCCAAGAATGGAAGTTTCAAATTTTACAAAATATCTCGTAGTGAAATCAACGGAAGGCGACTTCAGTAAAATGAGTCCCTTCCAGTTGGCAAAATTAGTGAAGGAGAATATTGACCATGTCAAGAATGCAAACTGTCGGGCAAAGGGTTGCTCGTGGAGGCATTCTCAGCCACACAGTCCGAAAAAAGAAAATCGGACAGTATGCGGTGGAGGTATCACCTCATGGGGTAATTACTCCCGTGGTATTATTACGCACCCTTCACTTGCATACTGTTCCCTTGAAGAGATAGTGTCGGAGATGTCTCCACAAGGGGTTTTAGAAGGAAAGAGGCTTAAATTTAATAGGGGAAACAAATATCCAAATTCCCCTCTCATCTTATTGACTTTTAACAAGACCACATTGCCGAAGGAAGTGGTCTTGGCCCTCTTTAAGAAAATTGACGTTCGTCCATATATTCCGGCACCAATGCGCTGTTACAGGTGCCAGAGATATGGACACGTATCTCAGAAATGTAGCGTCGAGCAGCAGATTTGCGTTTGCGGAAGGCCGTTACACGAGGGAAGACAGTGTGACGAACCTATAAAGTGCGTTAACGGCGGGGGCAATCACTCGGCGAAGTCGAGGAATTGCCCCAAATTTAAAGAAGAATCAGCCATCCAAGAGCTAAGAGCCCTGGAAAAGCTAACATACCCAGAGGCAAGGCGAAAACTACTGGGCAACAAGCCTCGCCGCTCCGCCTTGGATGGTTATGCACGCGCTGCTGCAACCCGTGTCCCTACAGCGGTTGAGGTGTCGAAGGAAATTACTGAAATTAAAGAAGCGATGAAACAAATGCAGATCACAATGTAACGGATGTAAGAGAGCTTCATGCGCTCAGTGGGTGTAGTTAGCCCCACACCTGCTCCAACCGCTGCACCAGCCAGGCTCCCTGAGACCGAAAGGGTGATTAAAACCACCCCTCAGGGACCAGTCATAAGAACTGTGACGTCGTCTCCGAAAAAGAGCACCTCGTTTAAGAAGTCCCCGGAGGCGTCACAGTGAGGGGGAGACGGAAGTGATCAAAACAAAATCCCCACTTAAGGGTCCAACCACCTCCAAATCGGAGGCGGAGTTTATTCCGCCCCCAACACCTTTGACGACTCCGAAACCAACATCTGCGGAGTCGTCCCGACCGGGCACACCACAACGTCCGGTCCTCTCCCTTCCGAGTCGCTTAATTGTAAACATGAGCGACTCAGATTTGTCGACAGCGTCGGCACGGACGGGTGTCAAACGCCCTACGTCCGACGCATATACAAATACCTCGGCCACTGAGTCCGATAACTCAGACGCCGAGGTGCGAACGACTAAGGAGAAGAAAGGCTGGCCAAAGGGCAAACCTAGGAAGTAGCCACACTTCCTAGGGAGCAACCCAAGTCATAACAAAAATGGCTATTATACAATGGAACTGTAATGGTGTAAAACGTCATTACTGTGAATTGCAGATGCTTCTGGCTGAGCACACGCCTATGTGCGTGTGCTTACAAGAAACACACCTAAAGCCGGCGGAACAGTTTTCAATAAAAAATTATCATATCCGCCAGCACGATGTACAGCCAGGCTACCGGGCGAGGGGGGTGTTGCTATCTTAATACAAGATGGCGTCCCCTTCCGGGACCACCCGTTAAACACCCCCCTACAAGCAGTTCCAATACAATTTTTGAAACCGCCACAGTTCACAGTATGCTCGGTCTACCTACCAGACTTCGACTGGAATGTCGAATCCCTGACCGAGCTTACCTTACAGTTACCACGTCCATTTTTGTTATTAGGAGATTTTAATGCTCACAGCCCCATGTGGGGCTGTAGCATAAGAGACGCCCGTGGAAGACTCATAGAACGGTTTCTAGATGAGTCTGAAGCGGTCTTGTTGAATACCGGTCAGGGTACTTTTATTAATGCAAGAACCGGTGAGTTGTCGGCTATCGACTTATCACTTGGCTTACCGGTCATGGCACACCGTTTTGAGTGGACGCTGGCGTCACACACAGACGGGAGTGACCATTTACCTATTATTCTAAATAGTACCATGCCGATGACTCCACAATCATCTTCGCCGAAATGGCGTCTCCGTCAAGCTGATTGGGAAATGTACGCTAATTCATTCCGTACACCCCAGCTGACTGGAGACGTAGAAGATGTTGTGGAGAAAATGTCCTCCAGTGTCAATGAAGCAGCATATACGAGTATACTCAAGTCGTCCAGCATTCCACCCAAACGTCAAGTACCATGGTGGAATGAAGTTGTGAGTGTAGCAATTGTAGAGAAAAAGCGGGCGTACAACGAACTCAGACGTCGACCCACGCAGGAAAATGTGATAGCCTACAAGCGTGCGCAAGCACGCTGTAAACGCACTATAAAAGAACAGAAGAGGCTATCATGGAAGCAATATGTTTCGACCATAAATACCTCCACCACCACCTCAGAGGTATGGAGAAGACTGAGGGCCATTACAGGGAAATTCTCTCGTTCACCGATACACTCCCTTCTCACCGTCGACGGTCGGAGCATCGCTGAACGCGCAGAAATAGCTAATTGCTTAGCTAAGCACTTTGAGCGCGTCAGTGGCTCCCAGAATTATGACCCGGACTTCCTGCGGATCAAGATCGAGCAAGAACAAAATGATCTTGATTTTTTCTCTGATGAATCCCTCCAGTACAATCAACCGTTTTCTATGCAAGATTTACTGGAGGAGCTTCGGGGATCTGGGGACACATCCCCTGGATCTGATGAGATCCAGTACGCCATGATCCGGAACCTGCCTTATCCTGGTAAGTATAGGTTACTGGATCTGTACAACGAAATTTTTAGGCAAGGCGTTTACCCTCCGCAGTGGCGAGAAGCTACCATCATTCAGCTGCTAAAAGAGGGTAAAGATTCATCAAAACTATCTAGCTAACGTCCAATATCCTTGACTTGCTGTTTCAGCAAGGTAATGGAAAAAATGGTGAACAACCGTCTCATCTGGTGGCTCGAATCCCACAACCTCATTCCTAAACATCAATGTGGGTTCCGCCGATACCATTCGACCTCGGACCATCTTGTTCACCTCGAGAATGCCATTCAAGACGCCTTTATCCAACGAAAACATCTTGTGGCCGTGTTTTTCGATTTGGAGAAAGCTTATGATATGACCTGGTGGTATGGCATTCTCAAGAAGCTGCACGACTGGGGTTTAAGAGGTAACCTCCCTCAGTTCGTAAAAAGTTTTCTGACTGACCGTTCTTTTCGTGTCCGGGTAGGTGACACTGAGTCTGAGGCCCACTCCCAGGAGAATGGTGTTCCTCAAGGCTCCACCATTAGTGTCACCTTATTTTCTATCGCAGTCAGTCATATTGCAGCTTCAGCACCAATTCGTCGTTGCTTGTACGTTGATGACCTCACCATATTCTATGCAGCCGATTCCATCGAGGATATTCAACAACGCATCAAGGAATCAACGAAGTGGTGACTTCTGCAGAAGCTCTTGCTTTTCGTTTTTCACCCCAAAAAACATCGGTGGTTCACTTCTGCAGAAAGCGCAGCGCACATCCGGATCCTATTCTCACATTGAAAGGATCCAACCTTCAGTGCGTCGATAGCGTCAGGTTTCTAGGACTTATATTTGATAAACAACTAACGTGGCGTCCACACCTCCAAGCCTTAGCTGCGAGTTGTCGCAGGACAATAAACATGCTTAAGTGGTTGGGTGGTGCATCCTGGGGTGTGGGCCGGGACTCGTTGCTGCGCCTGTATCAATCGCTAGTTCTGACTAGGATTGATTACGGCAGCATTGCTTACTCCTCCGCTCGGGCGTCTGCGCTTCTACTCCTAGATCCTGTTCACCATGCAGGCATACGACTGGCTACGGGAGCATTTCGAACGTTTCCTTCTATGAGCCTCTGCGTAGAGTCGGGTCTTCCCCCGCTGCGACTGGGACGTGAGCGTCTCTTGCTCAATTATGCAGCAGGGGTATATGCAACACCTTCAGATATAAATCACCCGACTCTATTCAGATACCCTTTACAGGGGCTCTGTGGCCGTAGTCGACCAGTGGCCGTTCGAACGCAGGAGTTATTAGAGAGTCTGCACTTGCAGTTCGCCAAGGTACTTCCCAAACGTCCTATGGAAGTACCTCCTTGGCTGATCCCTAAAGTAAGGTGTCGTTTCGACCTAACTGGTCTCAACAAGGAGGATACCAGTTCATTCGAATATCGATCCCGCTTTTATGAGATCATTAGCGAACTTGACTCTCTCTGCATATACACAGATGGTTCCAAAACAGCTACGGGTGTGGGAAGTGTCATCGTCATTCGTGACGACCCTCACTCTTGGTCACTTCCTCCCCAGGCCACTGTGTATACTGCGGAATTATTTGCTATTTTGCAAGCCCTGCGATTCTGTCAAACATCCGAAGACAGCGCATTCCTCACTTGTTCCGACTCGTTGAGCGCGTTGCAAGCGATCTGCCGCTCTCATACGATCGATCCACTGGTGCAGAACATCTTGAGGTATCTCTACATGCTCCGCCAGAAGTCTATCACCTTCTTCTGGATTCCCGGACATGTGGGGATACCGGGCAATGAACTCGCCGACCAGGCAGCACGTCATGCAGCCGAAGTCGGTGAGCCACAGGACATTGCGATACGCCCAGAGGATCTGAGAGTGACCATACGGTCCGCAACGTGAGTGCAACAAACTCACGGCTAAGCTCAGACAGGTGAAACCTGAGGTCCGAAGAACTCCGGCACCTGTAAATCTGAGTCGGCGAGAGAGTGTTGCCCTGACGCGTTTACGCTTGGGCCACACGGCGTTAACACATCGTCATCTTCTCGCCGGTGAGGATCAGCCAAGGTGCGCCGCCTGCGGGACGGCGCTGACCGTGAGGCATATAGTTGAGGAATGTGTAACCTTTGAGCCATTGCGCTAGAGGTTGCAGCTCCCGAATAATGTAGCCAAAGCTTTATCTTATGATGCTGTCTCTGAAAGAAAGATGCTTGAATTTCTCAGAAATTCGCATCTTCTTCAGAGACTGTAGGGGCTTTACGTCTCTGAATTTTACAAAGTCGACTCTCGTTTCTCCCCCGATAGTTCAGAATTTTATTCCAGTTACGTTTTTAATTTATGTGTTAAAATGATTTTGTGAGTGTCCTAATTTATTTATTTATTAACGATACCCTGTTCCAGCTGGTCTGGCAGGGTACTTTTAGTCTTATCGTTATGCCACTAAGGGCCTTTTACACCCTTAGTGGTACTGTTTGTTATTTATACTTGTTGTCTTGTTTTGTTATTGTTTTTTAACGATGTATCACCGAGGGCTCTTTACACCCGAGGTGGTACATCATTTGTTTTTATTTATCTGTGATATTTTATTATGCCGCTGTGGGCTTGTTGTTATGGCTCCACAGCGGTATTGATTGTTTTAACTCCTTATTGCGTCGCTGGTCGGCCTGTGCCCTCCCAGCGACGTAATAAGTATTATCTGTGATTTTTACTGTGATATTTATCTGTGATACTTAGTGATTGTCTAGTCAGGTTTCTCCACTCCGAGGCCTTTTACACCTCGGAGGGAGTCCCAGCGATGGCTTCCAGGCCTTGGTGACCGGACGCTTTGTCTAGTACTTATCGTACCGTCACCAAGGACTGTCCGCTCTTTTTAAGCCCTGGGATGTCAGGGCTCATCGTTGGATTTTATATGTGTATGTTTGTCCGTTGTCTAGTGCATTTATGTGTCCCTGTCTTTACGTGTTGTTTTTATTTATATTGTGTTTGGCGGCGCATGCCCTTCGTTGGCGATGCCGCCGGGTACTGCTGACCGCGCCATCCGCCGGCAGCAGTACCCCAATTTTAATCAAAAAAAAAAAAATAATAATAATAATAAGTATATATAATAACAATACATACATTCAATTACAATAATTCTGTTGTTTCATAAGGGACTTTACTAATTAAATACTTTTTTAGTTTAACATTGAACTTATTACATACGGTCTTAATTCGTATATTTTCAGGTAAATTTTTATAAATTTTATAGCTTATGTAACAAGGAGTTTTTTCAAAAAATGTTGTTCTGTCTGCGAAACTCAATAAATTATCATAGGTATCGCGTATCAGATTGCATTTTCTCTTTCGCTATTAAATAATTATTTTCTTTCATGTATGTTATTAATTCATACAGAAAGATACCATAAGTTAAAATTTCATTTTCTATAAATAAATACTTGCAAGATTCCCTTTTTGGGATTTTGAAAATTGTTCTAATTATCTTTTTCTGTATTATGAATGCTCGGTTTGATTCAGCAAATCTTCCCCATATTAATATTCCATATTTCAGTGTAGAGTAAACGTATGCATAGTAAAACATAGTCATACTATAATTTATATGAACTGAAAATGACTAATTCACATAAATTTATGTTTCAGACAAGCTCGTAATATAGCTGTCTCTCACAAGATCTACTATCTAATATATTGAAAAAAGATAGTAGAAATTATAATAACTTTAATTTGGCAAAATTTTATTTTTGATATGAATCACTTTCATTTAATATAAATTTGACTTTAACTGTTCATGATTCACACATTTTTTTAATACCGTCAAACGGGACTATTTGAAATAAGTGGGGTAGATTTAAACTCTTATATCTGTTTGATTTCTGAACGTATTCATAACGTTAATGCGTCTTTAATAGTGGATGTTCTTTAAGAGTTTAAATCTATTTTAAAACTCTTCTTTAAGGGTTTAAATCTTTTTTTTTTCAAATAGCCCCACCGATTTCAAATAGCTCCGTTTGACGGTACTCTAATTTGAAATAAAAATATATTCAGTTTCTTACATACCAAATTCACTTGATCTTTAAATTTTAAATTACTGGCTATACTACATAAAAACTTAGTTTGGTTTACTGATTTTAGTACATTCTGATCTATACATATTTCTACATTTTCGTTATATGATTGTCGTAATTTGAAATAGTTTGAAAAGTTTGTTACTCTGTTTAATATTACTTTTTCAAAGATTTTCAAAAATTCAGACAGTATTGAAAATGGCATATAGTTATTAGCCTTGTATCGATCATTTCGTTCAAAAAGAAGACGATGATTTTTATTATAAAAAAGTTAATGATTTTAATAGTATTAAAATCATCATCTGCCTTTTTGGAAATAGCTACGACAGGCTGCTTGCTGCTAGTTAAGCAAGGTTCACACGATTCCTCAGCTGCCGAATTTAACTGTTTCATAATCTAAAAAAAGAAAAAAATTATATAAGGAAGAGCACTTTTGATTATCAGGAAACAATACATTATAAATATACAAAATTTAAAATTTCTATTTTTTCGAGTTTTTGCGCTAGAAGTCTCTGATAAACGGACAGACGGAATTGGCTCACGAACAGAATTTCGTTTGTAATGGTAATATTTCTAATAAATATTATATGGGAAATCTTACCCAAGGAGGTAGAAATAGTGTTGGCACTGCACTTGTATGAAGCCGGCGTACATTTTTTTGGGTCGTGTAAACGGAATCAGCGGTAAAATGTTTCGAACATATATACCTATATTTATTCGGAATCCAATTATTTGGTCTTCCTACTCGCTGAACCCATATTAATTTTCTTTCATCGCTGGGAAATCTAAAACGAATTTAAATCGAAATAAAATATCATAATTTAATCTCGTTTATAATTTCTAAGAATGTGCAAAACTAATACACTTGAAACATAAACTTAAATAGAAATTATAAAAAATCTTATTACTTAGAAGAAAATTTATTACTATCTAAATATATTGTTACAGAAAATTTACGGAAATAATGAGATGAACAAAATTAAAGGAAGGAAAATCTAAATTTTAACATTCTTAAAAGTACTTACATAAAATAAATTTAAAACACTTACAAAATGAGAAGCATCAATAAATAAAAATAAACGTTATCAAATTTAAAAAAAAAAAAATCTTAAATAAAAATAAAATCTTAATAAATTCAAAATTATTAAGATAGTTACATAAAGTCCGGACCTGGCATTTTTACTTTTACATATAACAACATTGACAGATGTGACGTTTAACACAATATGACGTACCAAAAATTTAGTATTTTGAAAGAAAAAAAAATTACTTACATGTGGTAACTTATCCCATCATCTGCCTTTGTAACATTTATACTTCTCTTACGGCACGTTATTACAGCACATACAATTATTTTTAAACAAAAAGTATAAACAAAAACAACAAAATTGTAAATGTTAACATTAATACACACGCACTGAGAGCTGAAGTGTAACTGAGTAAACAGACCTATTTTGACCAATAGTTGACCAACTCAACAGCAACCTCTATCGTACAATATGCTAATAATTCTATATCTTATTTATAATTCAATGATACATACTATCGAACAGCTATATGTATGTATCTGCTACTATTTTTCATAATTCACAAATTTGCAATTTCTGGTTTCCTGCCAAATATCAGGCGGGGGTAAGATGTGTTTAGCTACTTTTTCATTTCAACTAATGCACCGTCTAACGCGACTAGAATATTTTTCAAATATTCAATAGTAAAGGCTATTGGCGGATAAGCATGGGTAGAAATGCCCCCGCACGAATTTTGTTGGTTTTTTTCTGCTAACTGCTTTCGATATAAGATTAAAATTTACTGAGTTTCAACCCTTAAAAACTCAACGTTTGGGGGTAAAAAATTATTTTAGGAAAATCAAAAAAAAATTGTAACTTTTTAGTGGCTTGACGGATTTGGCTGGAATTTTTATATGTTTGAGATACCTCTATAGTGTATCACAGAAAAAATTATCAGCTTCAAAAGAAAATTATAACCCCCCCAAAAAAATTGTTTAATTTTTCAATATTTTTTTTCATCAACTTGTAGCTATGGTACAACCACCAAAATTTTTTGCAGGCTTCCTACTATGACCCATACAACATATAATTTTTTCAGATTTTTTTTTTGGGTGCGTCATAGTTAAAAAAATAAAATGTCCAAAAAGATTTTTTTTTCGAGGTTTTGTTCGTTGTACAATCACCAAAATATTTCTACAGGCTCCTCACTATGATTGATAGAACACATAATTTTTCTAGAATTTTTTTCCGGGTGCATCATAGTTAAAAAAATTAAATGTCCGAAAATATTATTTTAGAGATAGGTATAGGCTTCCTGGTACTCAATCGATTGGAAATCGTTAGCAAATTTTGAATATGTTCATAAGAACGTTTGTGATTCCGTAGTTTTCGAAAAAAAAAGAAAATGGTCGACTCAAATCTTAAAATTCCTTGATCAGCCGAACACTTATCATCGGTCCTTGAAACCATCAAAATAACAATTATCTATTATTGCAAATGAGACTAATAAAGAATAATATTTAATATATCGACAGATGCTTTTTTTTACTAAACTTGGGTAAACTTCTATGTAGTATGTTAATCTTGGCTGTCGAGTAAGAACTTACTGTTATATGTAGTTATATTATTGTATCATATGTTCTATCAAATGTAACTTGCTATAATATGTTATAACATCTTGCATCAAATAGAATCAAAGACATGTAAAAATATTTTTGTGAATATACCGCGAACGTAATCACTAAAAAAATATTTCTCAGTCTCATTTGCAATAATCATCATTTTGTTAGTTTCAAAAACTCATGATAAGTGTTTCGCTGATTGAGGAATTTGAAGATTTGAGTCGACCATTTTCTTTTTTTCGAAAACTAAGCAATCACAAATGTTTTTATGAACATATTCAAAATTTGCAAACGATTTCCAATCGATTGAGTACCCGGAAGCCTACACCTATCTCTAAAAAAATATTTTCGGACATTTAATTTTTTTAACTGTGATGCACCCGGAAAAAAATTCTAGAAAAATTATATGTTCTATCAATCATAGTGAGGAGCCTGTAGAAATATTTTGGTGATTGTACAACGAACATAACCTCGAAAAAAAAATATTTTTGGACATTTTATTTTTTTTAACTATGACGCACCCGGAAAAAAAGTCTGAAAAAATTATATGTTGTATCGGTCATAGTAGGAAGCCTGCAAAAAAATGTTGGTGATTGTACCATAGCTACAAGTTGATGAAAAAAAATATTGAAAAATTAAACAATTTTTTTGGGGGGGTTATAACTTTTTTTTAAGCTGATAATTTTTTCTGAGATACACTATAGAGGTATCTAAAACATATAAAAATTATAGCCAAATCCGTCAAGCCACTAAAAAGTTACAATTTTTTTTTTGATTTTCCTAAAATAATTTTTTACCCCCAAAGGGTGAGTTTTTAAGGGTTGAAACTCAGTAAATTTTAATCTTATATCGAAAGCAGTTACCAGAAAAAAAAACCAACAAAATTCGTGCGGGGGCATTTCTACCCATTCTTATCCGCCAATAGCCTTTGTTTCCCACATGATGCGAACTTTATGAAAGACACTGTATATATGTATATTATTTTGGTTCATATAACTTTTTTAAACTATTAAAATGCTTTGAAAGACTACATCAAACCTGATCAGACCTAATATTTAATTGTTTCTAAAGTGTTACATAGGATTAAAATAGGTTTGTTGAAGGTTAAGTATCTTCAATGTAGGGCTATTATTTGAAAACATTGTGTTTGTAGGTTGATTGAGAGTCGATGTATATTCATTTAGGGTGAATATAAGCTCACTTAGATGTTATAAGGGTCAAAGTAATGTCAAAATTCTCGGTACTCTTGTGAGTACTACGTTCCTTGAAAGGTAAGTAAATTATTTACGTTCCTAGGAAAGAAGTGTTGCTTACGTAACAAGTTACCTGCTATGTAAACGCCAACTTATCATTCAAGAGGTTGAAAAAATAACTTTATCTACGCCTACCATGAAATTGCTTTTTTATTGTACAAAAGACTATCTAAGTAAGCGACGTTTTACATACAGCCACATATCCAGCTGTACAAAAAGTGGCCCTTTACACGCATTTATAATAAAAATAACAAAGTCTACTACACTTTTATTAATTCCTATAACCTATATATCTAAAAATCTCATGTCACAATGTTTGGCTAGGATAAACTCAACTACTGAACCGATTTTGATCAAAGAGTCTGGAACCATTACCATAGGTGAATTTGCCCAAGAAATGAAATTCAACGATATGTATGCGACTGTGTAGCTTAGTGAAAGAGTAAACCATACGTATGGATTTTTCCCCAATATCTTTACATTTTGCAGAGTTATAATACCAAATACCAAAAAATAGTGGTCTTATTCAAACTTTTTTTTCTCGTAAACTATTACAGCTAAAACGATGAAACAAAATCCATATTGTTTGCTATGTCCAGTACTTTATTATATATTTTTTTCATTTAAATGGACATTAAATACCCTTTATAAAATACGAAAAAAAAAATCATTAAATTTTTTTAGCTACTTGTACAAGAGTGACCACTTTCTTATTACTACCAAAAGAAAGCTCGCAAGCACTTCCCTCATCTCCCTGAATTTTATTTTTGTTAAAAGGGTGGAACATATTGAAAAAAAATAAGAACATATATATTTGGTGATGTTCATGGTATGTGTATGTGCAGGTACAGGTCAACAAATCTAACTTTACCTCTTCAAGGTCATTAAAAATGCACTCTTAAAGAAGTGAGATAGTACTTAATATAAAGAAAAAATGACCTTGAAGCGGCAAAGTCAGATTTGTTGAACTGTACCTACATGTTTTTGAATTATGTTTTTAAGAAATATTTTGAATGAATAAATGAATCATTGAATGTTTTTTTTTGTTTTTTGTTTTTTTTTATTACATGAGAATCTGATGCCTGCTCTACATTCTCGATCGAAGTTCCTCGACGAAGTAATCGCTAAAGTTGGCTGAAGTCGGAATACCGTTATAACACCAGCCACGAAGAACCATGAAATGACCTTTTACACTCTCGTACTCGGTTCACTTTGCGAGAATTGAGAGTAGCCATAAGGAATCTAATATGTTTTATGTTCAAAATGTATACTCATTCCACATAGGAGTTTTAAAAAATAATCAGCTACGAATCAAAAACTAATTTTTTTCATTGCTTTTAACATACTTCTCAAGTCTACAATTTTAAATTCACTCATGAAGTTAAATACATCACTAATTGATCAAGTAAACAGTTTTAGTTTACCTAACGGGTAAGTAAAAATGTTAGTTGGATTTACTTGCGAAATAATTGTAAAACTGAGTAATACGTTAAAAACAATGAGAGAAGTTAGTTCTTTTTTCGTAACTAATTGTATTTTAGAACTCCGATATGAAAAAAGTCTACATTTTGAAGATAAAACATATTAGATTCCTTATGCCTACTCTCAATTCTCGCAAAGTGGACCGAGTACGAGAGTGTAAAAGGTCATTTCATGGTTCTTCCTGGCTGGTGTTATAACGGTATTCCGACTTCAGCCAACTTTAGCGCTTACTTCGTCGAGGAACTTCGATCGAGAGTGTAGAGCAGGCATCAGATTATCATGTAATAAAAAAAAAAGAACATTCAATGATTCATTTATTCATTCAAAATATTTCTTAAAAACGTAATTCAAAAACAAGTAGGTACAGTTCAACAAATCTGACTTTGCCGCTTCAAGGTCATTTTTTCTTTATATTAAGTACTATCTCACTTCTTTAAGAATGCATTTTTAATGACCTTGAAGAGGTAAAGTTAGATTTGTTGACCTGTACCGGCATATACACGTACCATGAACATCACCAAATATATATGTTCTTATTTTTTTTCAATATGTTCCACCCTTTTGACAAAAATAAAATTCAGGGAGATGAGGGAAGTGCTTGCGAGCTTTCTTTTGGTAGTAATAAGAAAGTGGTCACTCTTGTACAAGTAGCTAAAAAAATTTAATGAATTTTTTTTTCGTATTTTATAAAGGGTATTTAATGTCCGTTTTAAATGAAAAAAATATATAATAAAGTACTGGACATAGCAAACAATATGGATTTTGTTTCATCGTTTTATCTGTAATAGTTTACGAGAAAAAAAAGTTTGAATAAGACCACTATTTTTTGGTATTTGGTATTATAACTCCGCAAAATGTAAAGATATTGAGGAAAAATCCATACGTATGGTTTACTCTTTCACTAAGCTATACAATCGCATACATATCGTTGAATTTCATTTCTTGGGCAAATTCACCTATGGTAATGGTTCAAGACTCTTTGGTAACTATCTGCAATTTGGTCCAACTAAAAAGATCGGATAGTTTTTATCGTAAAATTTTTAGTCTAACCGTAGAAATTTACGAAAAACCGCAAAATATCAATTTTTTATTACTGTATAGAGATATCTGTGGAAAATTTATAAAAAAATCATGCAAATTAATTTGTTGCTAAGCATTTTGAGAAAAATAATTTTGGAATTTTTGTAAGTATTAATAAGTATTTCTATAGATACCACCAATAATATTTTTACCTACGACTACCATAAAATTACTTATCTACTGTGCAAAACTATTTCGTCAGCTGAGTATTGGTTTGTGCGAAGTCAGTTTTTTAAAAAAATTTTTCTGATAGTGGTTTCGGCTTCCTCAATGCCCAAAACTAACAAAACAACTATTTAGAAAAAATGTTTAAAAAGTTGACTTGGTACACACCAATACTCAACTGACGATTTATATCCTATAAAGAAATAAACAACTGGATTGTCCAGTTATCATCAATTGGCACTTCTGCTGTTTTCAGCAAATTTAATACATATGAAAATTAGATATGCTATAAAAATATGAAAATGACTTGAAAATACGAAATTTTGAATAACACTTTAGAGTTGTCGAGCGAGCAAAGCGAAGCACATAAGGAACTGATTTTGTACAAAATTTCAGAATATCAAATTTAAATGGACGTGTAGTTACATTGTCCGTCAGTTACACCAAATAGAGCGCAAATTAAAAAGCTGAAGAAATTTGACAATTTTTACTCAAGTACTGTTGAGATATCTGTGAAAAATGAAAGTGACGTTAAAATGGTTTCCCATGGCCTTGGTGACTTGAAGGGCCTAAAATAGAAACAATTCTAAAACTGTTGGTATAGGTACCCATACTAAGTTCTTCCGGTGCGGAAATTAGCCATATTAATAAAATATGAAGATAGTTACTTTAGAGTCATTGGGCGAGCAGGGTTAAGTGTTATAAATAATTGAATTGCACAGAATTTTGAAATATATGATTGATTTTCTTATCGTTTGAAATGATAAGAAAAAATTAGTTCAATCAATTACAATAGAGCACCAGTTTTGTCAAGAAAAAGTAGTCTCCAAAAGTGGTGCTTGACAAAAGTGATGCTTTTTGACCAGGGGCGATTCACAAATATCGTAAGATTATGTTTTGAATTAAAATTATGTTTTTTTTTTTTTTTAAATATTAATAAAAGAAAAAAGAAGTGAAGAATTAGGCCCGATTTACATTAACGCTTCGCTCTTGATACGATTTCACTACGCTCCCGGTTCGTTAAAATATTTTTACACAATAAACAATGAGTGTATTCACATCATCGCTCCTGACTGATATCTAACCGATATTGAAGCGATGATGTGAATCCACTCTTTGTTTATTGTGTAAGAATATTTTATCGAACTGGGAGCGTAGTGATATCGTACCGAGAGCGGAGCGTCAATGTAAATCGGGCCTTAAAATTATCTCAAAAAATATTTTTTTTCATTTGTCGTTTTATTAATTTGTTTTGAAATAATTTTGTTTACATTTTACGTATGATAAAAACCGCAGAACAAAACAGAACAGAATACATATAGATAAACATTCTATGTACAATCATTAAAGTCCACATTCCCACGTTTTGAGGTCTGTTGTTGTTTGTCAGTACCATTACCGGTATATTTATTTGTTTCTTTTAATAAAATCATGCGTCATGGTCTATTGCACATGGATTTAATATTTATATACTTGACATTTTTGATGCAACTTTCCAAAAATGATGTTGACTAATTTGATGCTCTCAAAAAATTTCCAAAACCGATGTTTCCATTATCGGTGGTATACTGTATAACTACTGAGCCACAGCAATGCGTGGCCGGGTCAGCTAGTTATTATATATTATACAGTGATATACATGATACATATTGTATTAGAATCTGTAAAAATTTTTTCTTAGCAACTGAATGTTTACGTTTGTTTTTAATAAATTTCAAATACTACATAATTTTAATGTATTAGTATTTGAAGATTTGTACCAAATTTTTATCGTTTATTGTGAATTTCATGTTAGTCGTGGATAAAGTATAGTACGTAACTCGGTTGTAAGGCATATTACCCACTCGCGAAATTACGCACTCGTCGGTACGCGGCTCTTGCGTAACTTTTTCGCTCGTGTGTAATATGCAACTTACAGCCTCAATCACGTAATATACTATTACATACATATATTTATACACTACATAAGATATTTAAATTAGGACACATTCAGACACTTTCTATCAAATTTAAACAGAAAAACATAAATTGACTTACGGGTGCATTTGCTGCATTGCTCGATTTGAATGTGGAAATTTGTTAATGAATGGATGTGATTTGATATGTACCTGGAACAAAATAAAAATTAATTAAAATTAGAAAATAAGATACCTTTATAATATTTTAAAACTTTAATAAAACCAAATCTTTATTTTATAATTATTTATTTAATTTTAGACAGGACTAAATGATAGAACTCTAATGACTGCGTATGTTTAAAGTATAATATGTCGAACAGGATCGTGTTGAGATATCTGATTACAAGGTACTAGTTTTTAATGATTTTATAGTAATGATAATAATAACAATAGAAATAATAACAATTCAGCCGGGCACAAATCCAACTCCACGTCCCGTCTTAGACCACGTGCTCGGTGGTAACTAAATCGCAAAATCAGTTTAAATACAGATTTTCTTTTATTATTGTTTGTTGTTCTTTTTTTTGTCTTTCTGCCGCCGTCGGCCCTTGCGGTGTCCAGTGGTGTTGTTGGTAACTCCATTGTACTATTGGGAGGTTCTTGGCCGCCAGGAGTACAATCGGACATTTGTGATATTTTTGTTATGATATTTTTAGCTGTAATAATTCTGCTTTTCTTTTTCATTGTTATTGTTTTCTTTTTGTTGTTGTTGTTTTGTTGTTTTTTGCTAATGAAGACCCTTGGAGTCTCCACTAGTGTTGTTGTTATCCCTATTGTACCACTGAGGACTTTGTGTAGTAGGTTGGCTGTGAAAAGAACTGTGATATTTATAATTTTCTTGAAGCTTTATGTGAGCTGCAATATACCCACCATCGAAGGCCCTTTACACCGGAAGTGGTGGTGCTCTATTAATAGTCTATTGAGTCCACTCAATGGGATCCCATAGATTCCATAGTGGGGTAATCTACGACTATCTTTTCGTAGTCTTACTCTGGACTATCTTTTCTTACATACACTAAGATTTGTCTTTTAATTGGATGTTGCCTTTTGATTGGTCGTGCTCGATTTACGCCATTGATGGTCTCTCTCTTGTACCGCCATTGGCGCATGTAAGAATCATAATGAAGTTATTCACTGGGTGGTTTCAGATCCCCAGTAGTGGTGACTCCCTTTGCAAGAAACTATCCATACCTATCATTAATAGTTCTATAATAGACGTCTGTAGAAGTGATCTTGCGCTAGTAAAGTCTTTACTTCCTTCAGTCGCGCTAAAATTTTTGCCGTCTGGGGGTAGGTTACTCCATCTGATCATGCGTCTTACCCTCATCGAGCCTTCATTTGCGCCCTGGGATGGGAGGGTCCACCGATGGTTATTTTAACGTGTTTATTATCCTTTATTTAATGCATTTATATGTCCCTGCCTTTATGTGTATTTTATATTTTGTCGTGTTTTGGCGGCGCATGCCCACAGATGGCGAAGTCACCGGGCACTGCTGACCGCGCCATCCACCGGCAGCAGTGCTCCAAATTTAATTTAAGAAAAAAAATAAATAACAATTCTTGTTACCATGTATACGACTGATTGTGGAAACATTTCGGACGAACTCTTCAGTAATCTTTCGCATATAGTCAGGTCTATCCCCGCTGCAACAAAAGCGTGAACGTCTTCTTCTCAATAATTCAAAGGGAATTTATGCAACACCTAAGCAAATCAATCATCCGACTCCATACATGTATCGTTTAAGAGAGCTCTATGGTCGTTGTCCCACCATTAGTCGACCGGTGGCTGTCTAAAAGCAGAAGCAATTGGAATCAGTAACTAGTTTTGGAGAGCCCACTCTAAGCCCACTATCTAATGGAAAAATAACATTGTTCCACCACCCAGCTTAATCTTGATGTTTTTTGATAATTAATAGGGGTAATTTTTGGTAATTAAATACCTTGGTCGTTTACTTCAGTAAACTATCTTAATAATACTGACATATTTTTGGCAATATTCAAAATTTTTGAGTAAATGTTTAGAAATAAACAAGATAGACATTGCCTACCCAAATATTTTTCTAAATAAATATTATTTTATCTATGACTACCATGAAATTTCTTATTAATGGTACAAAATATTATCTAGGTGAGCTATGTTTAACACAGAGCTGTACAAAATTTTGTACTTTACACACTTTATACACACCTGTGTGTCCTGGAGCATGTCGAGCATTTTATATTTATATCAAATCGCATCATGTTGAAGACATTCAATGAGGATGTGTTTCACAGAGATTAGTACATTGCAGACGTTGCAGTGTAACGGTTGTTCTTTTTTGAATATGTTGGAGTGTGTGGTCATTGTATGACCCAAGCGAAGTCGTGTGAGTATTATGTGATTCCTTCTGTTCAATGTTTTATTTAGTTTCAATCTTCGACGGTTTTACTAGTCTTAGCTTGTGATTGCTTCTTATGCACTGTTGTTGCTATTTTTGGTCTATTTAATTTGAAATCAAATTAATAAAATCTTTAAAATATATTTTACCAGTAATGGTGCTTGTTGGATTGTTTAATGCTAAACGAGCAGCACTATCTGCTTCTTCATAATTATACATACTTAATTTCATATTTAATAGAAAAAAATTTAATTGAACTTATAGTGTACAATATTTTTTTAATCACATAATTGATAATTTTACTGCACTGGAAGACACATATAAACATGTCAATATTAAATTTATGGTTTAGGAAAGATAATGTTGTCTTTTGTTTTGAAATATATTTCCCTCTTAGTTTTCTTTGACATGTTAACATGCCTATGACAGTGAAATGGTTAATATTATAGTAACATTATATAAGTCTGAATATAATAATCTATCATAAAACTTAAGTAATAGTTCAAACTTCCGAAAGGAAATAAAATGTTACCATAAATTTAGTTCATTTATGAAAAAGAGTGTAAATGCAAAAATCAATGAAGTAAAAGAAAAAGAAATAATTTCGACGCATGATGAATAGTACTCGTATTTTTTTCTTATTCATCTTCTTGGGAAAATATACTGTTTTCACTAAACTTACATAAAGAAGAAAAAAATCAAAAAACTTTTTTTTCGTAATTTATCAAAGTTAGATACCTATTCCTTTAATATACAATATATTTTTTATATATCATCCAGAAACACAAGCAAATAAAAGACTGAATTTGTATTTGAAATAGATTTAGAAAGAAGAAATATAATTTGGTATTTTAATCTTTTATTTAAGTCAAATTTTAATATACATACATTACTAAATCAAAAGATATATGTAGCTGTGAGGTATTTTCAAAATAACTTGTGTTGCGATATCGGTGAGTAATTAATATACTACTCATACATCAGATTCAGCTTTTGATCTGTGTGCGTTCCTGAGATACTTGACTATATAATACATAGTAGAGCGGGTATTTTTAAATATTATTTTATTCCAAAACTATTACAGTGAGACTAATCAAACCAAAAATGTTTGTCAGATAATACGTTACACCATATTCAACATTTTTTACAGATTTTCTAATTATTATTTATACAGCCTAAAAAAATTTAAAAAAAAATGTATTCATAGTTCTCCTAGACGTATAATCACAGAAAAAATATATAGCTTAGTATGTCTACTATTGTCACTAAAACGTGCATTCGGAATAGACGAGTACAAAACTTTTTAAAAATATAAAACGCCATGAGCAGCGGGGCCTCATCATGAGAGTCGAATTTTTCGTTACATCTTCGATATTTCCTAAATATGATTGAAAGGCTACAGGCGAATTTCATTTTTGTGATTTCAAAAACGATGATCAGGGCCGGATCTAGTCTAACTGGTGCTCGGGGCAGGGTAAAAAAATGGCGCATCTAATTATACCGTCCTCTTAAATCACTATTTGGCCGCCCGGGGCACGTGTCCTGGCTGCCCCCCTAGATCCGGCACTGACGATGATAAGTGTCCGACTGATCTAGGAGTGTAAAGACTTTAGTCGACTACTTTTTTTTCGGAAACCACGCAGTCATAAATGTTTTTATGAACATATTCAAAATTCGCAAATGATTTCAAATCGGAAGCATATACCTATCTCCAAAAAAATATTTTCAGACATTTAATTTTGTTAACAATGACGCACCCGAAAATAATTCTGAAAAAATTGCATGTTGTATGGATCATCATAGTAAGAAGCTGACAAAAATTTTGGTAATTGTACCATAGATAGCTACAAGTTTATTAAAATATTGAAAAATTAAACAAATTTTTTGCCGGAGGGAGAGGGGAGAGGGCATTACAATTTTGTTTTGAAACTGATAATTTTTTCTGAGCCATACTATATAGGTATCTGAAACATAAAAATTTAAAAATTTCAGACAAATCCGCCAAGCCATTCAAAATTTATAAAGGGCATAACCGGGTAAGATAGGGAAAATGGCCTTTGAGGCAAAATTGATTGTTTATATCCTCTTGAGTCCGGACCGTTAAAAAAAAAAAGAAGTAATAAAGTCCTGGCACGTTATTTTGTCGATCTACGTACACTTTTTTTTCATAATACCAAATCTTTATTTTTTCGTAAATTAATTTATTTTAAAGTCCACTCAACTATATACATTCTAAAGTATATTTAATGCGCACAAATTTACTTTTTTATGTTGACTCAAGTGTACGCACGCTCGTGTTAAAATTTGGTAAATGGGAATTTATAAACAGTAAATTTAATTAATTAGTTAAGTGTTTTCTTGAAATTTCTTTGCAATAAATATTAAATTACTGAAAAGCGTGATATCTAAAGATAGTTTTAAAATTCAAATTGTTATTGTTATTTAGCGAGGTTAATAGGTATATCCCTTTTTTAAATGTATTCATTTGAGGACATTAGGAATTAAGCATAGATTTACGTATAATTGCATACCTACATACTTGCACAAACTTGTAATTTTTAAATATATTATTGTTGTATTTAACGATAAAATTAATAATAATTTATAATTTAAAATTAATAATTAATAATAACGATAGTTTTTTTCAGTTACGTTAAGATTTTAAAGAAGTTATGGCTTTTAAAAATCTTACCGCGGACGAAATATTAACAATAATTGAAAATGGTAATACATCTGAATTTGAAGACGGCGATGAAGATTTTTACGGGATTAACTGGGAAAGAATTAACGATGTAGAAACGCCTTTTAAAGAAAACTGCCTCAAAATTATCCAATCCTGAAAAGACAAACGACATTTATTGAATTAGATGTTGAAGGTTGTTCCTTTTCTTCTGAATTTTTATCTTCTTGGGCTTCGTCCTTTGCGCATGCGTTCTGAAGCTCTTTGATCATTAATATGTCTAGTGCAGTTTGCAAGAGACCAGCCATTTTTGGAGTAAAACTTGTTTCTTTGTAGTTATCAGGCGATGGTAAATGCTTTTGTTCGTTAGATCGATTGTCTTCGTCATTCACAGATTTCAACACATTATGCGAGTTTTTTAAAGAATCGAATTTACTTTTAATTGCTTCTGCTGCAGCCATCATACTTTCATTAAAAGTATTCAAGTTTCTTTTAGATCGATCTGTGCAATCTTCGTGTTGATTTTGGGAGTGACTCTTTGGTGTCATTTGGTGTAATTTGGTGTATCTTTGGTGTCATTTGGTGTATCTTTGGTGTCATTTGGTGTATTTTTGGTGTATTTTTGGTATCATTTGGTGTATTTTTCGTGTAATTTGGTGTCATTTGGTATATTTTTGGGGTCATTTGGTATATTTTTGGTGTAATTTGGTGTATTTTTGGTGTTATTTGGTGTCATTTGGTGTAATTTTGGTGTCATTTAGTGTAATTTGGTGTATCTTTGGTGTCATTTGGTGTATCATTGGTGTCCTTTGGTGTATTTTTGGTGTAATTTGGTGTATTTTTGGTGTATTTTTGGTGTAATTTGGTATATTTTTGGTGTAATTTGGTGTATTTTTGGTGTCATTTGGTATATTTTTGGTGTCATTTGGTATATTTTTGGTGTCATTTGGTGTAAGTTGCTGTATCTTTGGTGTAATTTGGTGTATTTTTGGTGTCATTTGGTGTTATTTGGTGTATTTTTGGTGTCATTTGGTGTATTCTTGGTGTCATTTGGTGTATTTTTGGTGTCATTTGGTGTATTTTTGGTGTCATTTGGTGTATTTTTTGTGTCATTTGGTGCCATTTGGTGTATCGCCGACGATGGTGAAGAAAAAATTGCGGGGCTATACTTACAATCCTATAGGAGGCGTTAAAATAAACTCTTAACATTTTATAAGTTGTTAAAAATCATCGCAAACTAAAACAATAGTGTAACATTTCCAACAGCTGTATACCAAAGTTAATTATTTAATAAAATATTTTAAAATTATGTGAGTGTTATTATTTCTTACATACCAAAGTTCTTAAACAATTTTAGTAATTGGTTAAAAAAAAAATCGTCGAAGTGATTATTCTTACAACGAACTATGTAATTTGTATTTTTTGAACTATTCAAAATGATGTTATTTAAATGTATTTAGGAAATTCTTATATTTTGGGTACACACTGAGATGAATATTGTTAGCTAGCATTGGTTAAAACATGTAAAACACACAAAATGTGTTTAGGAAATTCTAACATGAAAATGACGAATGGAGAAGGGTTTAATTACATCATCCGAACAATACAGATATAATTAAAACGGTATATAACCACACAATGATTGAAAAATTGTCAAGCTGAGGTGGCTGAGATTCGAACCCAGGTACCTCGAATTATATATCTGTATTGTTCGGATGATGTATTAAAGCCCCTCTCCCTTCGTTATTTTCTTACATACGTTCAATATTTTTATTAAAATATTACATATATATTTAGCGTGCCGCTTTCATTCACTTTTTTCAAAATTACCCAATATATATGCAATGTTCTTACATGCTCCTGAATATAGGCAATTAAATTGCATTGTCCTATTGATATTCTAGCGCAATAGAACATGTGTGTAAACTATGTAATTCTTACCAATAAGTATTTACCTATATTATTACTGATTTGCTAATTTGAAGTATCGTTGAACAATAATGATCTAAAACTGCTGAGCAGGAAAGGGCTAATTAATTGGATACAACTTAATCCCGAAAAAATATTCCTATGGTTTTAGTGTCTACAGGAGGCTTTGAGTCGCTATTTAAAAACGATGAGAATTATTTACTTTCCACCCTATATACGCATTTATTCTTAAAGTATTAATTACATTTTCAATTCATTACTTACAATTGGAAATATTTTATGTATAATTTTTTTTAAACTGCAAATAGTTTAAAAACATTTCACTATCGTATAAAATTATTTCTAGAGTACGTGTTTAGAGTTGTATTTAAAGATATTAGCACTATTGCACCTTTTTTTCATATTATTTGCTGCTTACATCTAGGAAAGCCAACTTGTATCGATTTGGGAAAGGGGTACTTTTGAGTTTATCTGTTAGTTTGAAAGAATTTTTAACACTGTGTGTAGAGCTGAACTGAGTTTCTGTTTTAAATAAATTAAATAAAATGTCTAAATGTTTTGCTAATTTATATGACGGACAACCGACATGGGAAACTACAGGTCTTATTGAATTATCAGGTTTGTGTGTGTCTTTACGAGTCCGTACATTCTAGGAGCTTTTAGATTCATTTCCACTAAATAATGTCTATCTCTGTCAGAAAACATACTTTTATTATCATTAATTAGTTTTTTTAATTTCTTCATTACATTTATTAGTTGGATCGGTAAATAGACTTTTTTGTTTTTAGTTTACATTAACTTTCAAAATTTTTGTGTTTTAGTGGAAATTTAGTTATTTCCTTTTTTAGAATTTAAAAAAATTTAAATATGGCTCTGTATTGTGTGAGTGATCTATATACATAGTTAATCCCCAAGCTTACTGGAAGAAAAATCCATCAAATTTAAGGTAACAAAGAGGGTGTTTACAACTTAATTCCGAAGAAAAATTAAAATTTTATTGTCCAAATTAAAGTTTTCATCATCATTTTGGCAAACTTGTTAATACATACATAGACATGACTCTTAAAGCAAATTTTTAATAATTAAACACACATTTTATTTTATAAATAAAATTATAATATAATTAGTAGGTACATATTGAAGTATGTAAAAAATGCTGATTCGATGTTTGATAAAAAAGAATTTCTTGTTTAAGATATTACAGTCGTTTACAAAAACCAGAGGTAATTTAATACCTATAGGTATATTTAACTAATTTTTAATAATTAAACTAACAAGTAATAAATTTAACAAAAATAGATATATTGTTTAAGTAAATATAAAATATGGGAAAGAAATTTTTCTTAAAATATATGGAACATTGTGCTATTAATTTAAGACTAAAAAAAATATTTATGAAGAGAAATTGATGTTTCAAAACTGTTTTAAATTCTTGATATTATTATTACATATTAAGCTTTAAAAATATTAAGAAATATGATTTTTTTAAAAATATATTTATATTGTGAAATATGATTTTAACGGTGTATAAATCCTTACTTTTAACAGAGTACTGTTTAGTTTTAGTTTCAAATTTATCTTTTAATACGTACCCAAATGAAAAGAATGCTATAGAGTGGTTTAAACTATAGCGTGCACTTTAATTTCAAATTAAATTTTTATAACATTGCTAACAAAAACCTGTATATGAAAAATAAACTAACTCTTTTCCCACTAATAATCGTTTATTTCAATTACACAAGGTTAATAATAGCAAATATACATACACACAATTATGTGAATTTTATATCGAATTATAATATTTGATAGATTTGAGCGTTACTTTATGGTATTCCATTTTAAAATAAAAAGGCAATTTTTTACTTTACTAATACCACTTTATTTAGAGTTTTAATTGTCGAACAGTTCGTCAATCGCCATACGGGCCGAAACATGTCACAGACAATTAAAACTCTAAATAAAGTGGTATTAGTACAGTAAAAAATTGCATTTTTATTCGAATTATAATATTCGAGTAATGTTTGTACTTTGAATAAAGCAAGTTATAACATAATTTTCATTTTTACATATTAAACGGAAATTTTTCGTTCGTAGCATTAGTAACAATAATCTTTTAATGACGTCAGTAAAACATGCATACACACGACTTATTTAAGCAAGTTCACACCTATAAAAACCAGTTTTATTTTAAAGAAAACATTAGGTACTGAATTCGAAGCCGAACAGTTTGGCTCTAGACATCGCACAATGACGACCGACGTTGCGATTGTTGACTTCCAAGCCTTTGTAAGCACAACAAAGGGGGAATTCTACATAAAGGAATTGGCAGTGTTGAAATTCGATTCTTCCGAAGAAAATTATGGTGAAGATTATATACTACAACACTATGTATTCAAATCACCAATACCGTTTTGCGGATTAAGTGAAAAAGATCAGCGCACAACTCGCTAGTTGCGGAAAAATCATCATAGATTCTCCTGGATGGACGGACATATTGAATACGAGGAACTAAAATACATTTTAATAAACAATCTACATGGAACTCGAATCATCTATACGAAAGGTGAAGAAAAAGTGCGGTATCTGAAACGACTACTACCATCAGCGCCCATTATGACCTTTGAAGAAATAACAATTTGTCCCAAGTTGGGAATCATAACATCAACATAAGTAGTAAGAATATGGGGCTTTGGAGCCCACCTTCCCACCTGCCGACTTTTTGAGTGACCTCGGCAGGTGGTAAAACTACCGAGGCGGTTCTAGAAGCCTCCGGCGGTGGGTGGAGCAAAATTTGGTCTCCAACCTAACGATATCTAGTGAAATTTTTTCTAACCTAACAGAACCCAATGGAACTTGACCTAACCTAACGAAACCTAAGTGAACTTAGCTTAACCTAACAAAAGTTTTTTCTAACCTAAGAACTGAAAAATTCCCTAACAGATGGCGCAGCCACCTTCGAGCCTGTGAATTCGCTACTAGATGGCGCAGCCACCTTCGAGCCTGTGAATTCGCTACTAGATGGCGTTGCTAGTCTGGATTCCTGTGTGTAAGTTTGAAAAATTGTCAATAGATGGCATCGAAAAACTTTTTTTTTGATAGTTAAACTAGCCATTAAAAGATGGCCTTGCTTTCATAATTTTATAATATTTTTATCTGAAAACAGGCTTAAACTGTCAGCTGACGTCACTAAAGGTAAACTGATATCAAACAGCGAAGATTTCTCTCTAATATGCAAAAATGAATTTTATCATATGATTGTATATTTTTATCTGAAAACAGGTTTATACAGGTTTTCCTCTAAATAAAAACACATTTTATTTTTTAATTTTTAATTTTTATTTTTTTTATTAAATAAAAACACATTTTTTTTATTTTTAATTTTTTTTTTTTAATTTTTTCTTATTTTAATAAATTTATTTTAAAAGAAATATTTTTTTTACAATAAAAATGTTTAAATGTTATTACAATAATATTTGTATATGGATATGGCATTTTCCATGGCGCAAGTTGCTCCGGAATGATGACCGCATCGAGGACTAGTGTATGTTGATGTTATGATTCTCAACTTGGGACAAATTGTTATTTCTTCAAAGTTCATAATGGGCGCTGATGGTAGCAGTCGTTTCAAATAGCGTACTTTCTCTTCTCCCTTCGTATAGATGATTCGAGTTCCGTGCAGATTGTTTATTAAAATGTACTGTAGTTCCTCGTATTCAATATGTCCGTCCATCCAGGAGAACCCATGATGCTTTTTCCGCAACCAGCGAGCTGTGCGTTGATCTTTTTCACTTAATCCGCAAAACGGTATTGGTGATATGAATACATAATGTTGCAGTATATAATCTTCACCACAATTTTCTTCGGAAGAATCGAATTTCAACACAGCCAATTCCTTTATGTAGAATTTCCCATTTGTTGAATTTGGAAATCCTTGGAAGTCAACAATTGCTGCGTCGGTCTTCATTGTGCGTTGTCTAGAGCGAAACTGACTGATTTATAGCTGGATTGCGATGTTTTTATACATATTTTGTAACAATATTCGTCAATGGATTATATTGAACCACACGATCATGTAGTAGAAGGCAAAATGCTGATGTATTCTCTGGCACCTCCTTCAACGTTTTAAATTCAATTCGAATATCCACTGGTCCACTTTTCAAAGTTTCGTTTTGATGAGAACAATCGATGAATATAATTGGCGCGATATTCTTGAATTGCGTTTTGCTTAAAAGCGGTTCATTCTTCTTACAATCATAATATGCTTGTTGAAATTTCGAATACATGTGATATGCTACTGCATATCTATCATTACTGAAATCCAAATTCAAATCCATGTACGGGTATTTCGCAGAATTTAAATAAACTTTGACGTCTGAAAGTTCACAGTGATCGAAAATACTGGAATCTTTGTCTTTTTTATTTCGTCGATTCGTTTGTAGAGCGAATATAATGTAGCGTGGTTTCTCCAGTTGAGTCGATGTTTTCACCGTCCAAATGTTTTGTCTCGCTGTTGGAATCGTTGGCTGTATATGCATATCCCATGATCGAAAAGCAATTGTAATATCTCGACTATTTTCCACATACTTCAACAACTTCAGTTTCTGTTCATCTGCAACTGTAACGTGCGGAACCATCCATTGAATTTTATGTATATGGAAAGTGACGTCATCCGTTGGTGATATGACTGCATCGTGATCCGTCCGAGCTCGAGTCAGAATTAGTTGATGTTTCGCATTGATGATAACTTTCTTGTAATGGTTAAGAAATCCAAACATCCGCGCCAATGGTAGACAGAAATTGAAGTAGCCTTTTTCCGTTACTTTAATTGTTTCACCTGGACACCATCCGGCGTTGTAGAGTAGTTTGCTTTCATTTTCGTTTAATGCCAAATAATTGATTAACGTTGTTGTCGGTCCCACGTACTTGCATTGATCGATTTCCACGTCGTTCAGTTCATATCGTATTTCTTCAAACAGGTACGCCAATGAATTATTGGATAATTCCGCTGTAGTCGATACTGTTTTATCACTCTTCAACAATTGTCCTTCCACATACAGACAACTTTCGTGCGGCAGCAGGATCAGATCTTGGTTTTGACAGCAGATTCGTATTTCGTCGCTGTTTCCAAACGCATTTAGAAATGGCGAATAGCAGTGATACTCGATGTTTGAAATGCTCTCATCGAAATCGATTCCAGTATTGATGCTTAAAATGCTGCTCATTTTCTCCTCTTCAGCTTGAAACCCAATTGTCGAAGAAATTGTTTGTTCTCTCTTGTTAATGGTGGTCGTTGTTGCTTCTTCCTCGCCGATCCGTTCACCTTGGTGGCAAGTTGTAGACTGATCGGTCGCACCACATTTTCGTCTTTAAATACCAACATTTTCACGCCGGCTTCAAATGCAACTTTACTGTTATCGTTTCGCCTCGAAAATTCACTAAATTGCCGTCTTGATCCACAATTCGTAAAACTAGAGATGTTATCCGTCTGACGGTCACCGGCATATAAATAACTGTATTCGGTGATTCGCTTATTTTATACCCAGGTTCCACTTGAATCGAAAACGAATAAATATTATGTGCTGGAACGTTGTTCAGGTAGCTGTTCGTTGTAATGTTTGTTTCAACTTGTATCAGATTCACTTTCATGATATTCGTTGGTTTATCCGAATAGTGGTAATGACCAGCTGCAAGTTTTCGCTTACTGAAGCCAAGTAGCGAGCCAATTGTTCGTTCTTGATCGAAATGAATTGTTTCCGTACATTTTATTTCACTTTTTAGCGTATTGTTATTCGCACGAAGTATAAGTTGCGGGCTATCACCCGGTTTTCTCTTCTCTAGTATCCGATCTTCTATTTGAAACTCCAAATCTTCCAGATCATAATTGCCGACAGGTATCTCGATGCATTTCACTTCTCTATCACCGTAATGGAATAAATTATTTGTTTCGTCGATATTTGGCACTGCATTGTATGTTTCAAAATTGACCAACCCGCATACATAATCACCCGGCAAATCGATGGGTGGAAAATACTCAGCCGTCAATATAGATGAATCACCACTTAACGTTAATGTTAACGACATGGTGACTAAGATACGAATGACAGAAACTTCTTGCCACGAGTATATTTAAAGTATAGATGAGAAGTGCAACAAAATTATTGAAAATAATTTGTATTCCATAAAAATTCTAGACATAAATGTCCACAGTTGTACTGTTCATAATTTTGGTATCTGTTATAATTATATTTAATATTATTGCCATGTAAATATTGCACAACTTCTGCGGGTGGTGACAAATTTCCAAAACTATCAAAATATTCGACGTTCTTGTTATCTTTGGCGTACGCTACCCAATGGCTTCCTGGTCCTGATGAATTATCCAAATTGACGACTCCACACTCCTTTCGCCTTGGACGTTTCGGTAAATCATCTCTCATGAACACGCCACGAAAATTGGATAAATATTTGGTTCCAAACTGATAAATGTCGCGATCAGTTAATGGTCGATCGGGTAGCACGCTTAGCGGTTTTTTGATTCGATGTAAAGTCCCAAACCTCTTCTGTATGGTTTCAAATAAAGTCCAGTTCCAGACTTTGATCCAAGAGCAATTGCTTCCATCATCCTGTTATGACGTTCATTTTCATCCAGTTGTTTCTTTGCTGTTTTATAAGCATTCACTGCTTTCGCAACACCAGCAGCGCCTCCGGCAAGTGATCCTACAGCAGACAGGCCGGCAAAAAGTGGAACCAGGAATGGTAAAATTCCACCAGTTTTTGGAATTGGAATGATTCTCGGTGTTGTAAATTGACTGTCCTTCTTCTTCTTGAAAATATTCTTCGCAGCTTTCAGTGCAAATTTTATCGCATTCTTAATAGTTTTCGGTTTCTTTTTCTTCAATATGCTTCTCAAATCACGAATTCCGGCACCAAATATTAATTTCTGTCCTTTTTTGTTCTTCTTCTTTGAATGACCCATTCCTAGTTTTACTTTCGACTTCATCGCGTTCGTTACAGTCCAAGCAGCAGCTCGCTCGCCAAGATTTGCGTCCGATGATTTAACTCGCTCCCACGCTTTATCAGCTAGTATTAAATCAGCTTTATGTCGATCTTGAATATCTTTAAACTGTGAATAGGCGATGTCGTGTTCTTTGCATGCAGCGTCCAATTTGTTGATACCCGGATCACCTCGTAACAATCGCTGGCGCAGTCTAGTTCCAGGTCCACAATACTGATAGCCAGGTATATGAAGTTCAAATGGTAATTTGTTGATTATTCCGTTTACTATACCACAACCAGATCTTCTCACACCGCTTGTCTTCTCACGACTAACTGCTAGTTGTTTCCGCGTCAACATTTAAAAGTGAACTGAAAACAAAAGAACAGATGCTGTACTATTTATATATGTTATAAATATGCTGGAAATTTACTCAACTTTATTAGTATGAGAAATAGTGTTATCTGAACAACATCGACGACGATGTCTTCTTCATTCGTTAAACAACCGGAGACGCTACCAGTCATAAATTTCGAGGTTTTTTTGGATGAGACTAATGTCAAGAAAAATGGTCCACTGTTGCCGACGAGTATTAGAGCGATCATCTGTGGTCCAAGTGGATGCGGCAAAACGTCACTTCTACTATCACTTATCCAGGATCCTAATGGTGTGGCATTTGAAAACATATACATCTATTCCAAATCATTACACCAACCGAAATATCAATATCTGAAACGAATCATTAAAGGTGTTAAAGGTTTGGGTTATTTTACATATTCTAATAACGATGACGTCATACCACCGAAAGAAGCACGACCAAATTCGCTGGTAATATTCGACGATGTATCTGCGCGGGAGAAAAAAGCCATAATAGAAGAATATTTTAGCCACTCTCGACATTACAATGATGATTGTTTCTACTTGACGCAAACGTATACAGCGGCACCCAAACATCATGTACGGGATAATGCGAATCTTGTTGCAGTCTTCAAACAGGATGATCTCAACCTCAGACATATCTACGATGATCATATTAACTCCGACATGTCGTTCAATCAATTCAAAGAATTATGCAGAGAGTGTTGGCGTGATAACTATGGATTTTTAACTATTTGCAAAGAAGATGATATACGCAATGGAAGATACCGAAGCAAGTTTGACCACTTCTGGAAAGGATCAACATCCGAAAGCCGCTTCTAAGCTGGTTCTAAGCCGCTTCCAAGCTGATTCTAAGCTGCTTCCAAGCTGGTTCTAAGCTGCTCCTAAGCTGCACCTAAACTGCTACCAAGCTGCTTCTATACTGATACAAACATTTTTCGAACTGGTTTCGGTAACCGGTATAGCAGTTTCGAACTGATCCGCCTAAATACGACCATATAAATACAGCAGTCGCATGCGATAGAGCTTCAGTTCTTGAGAAATCGTTCTAAGAAGCAGTCATCGAGATGGATAAAAAGACGATTAAAAAGAACATGATAAAAGCGACAAGCAATATACGTAAAAAATTTAATGCTTTACGATCTGGAAAACTGGAGTCAAATATGTTGCTTCAAAATACACTGGAACCAGTCACTACTCCGCTTAAAGAAATAGCTACAAAGTTAAATGGTGACAAGAAGAAACATCCTATTAAAGTGGAAATAAAAGAAGAAGAAGATGCGCAAGTATCGAATGCGTTCACACCTAAAATTAAAAAGAAAAAATTGGGAAAACAAACGGCAAACTACTATACTCTACCAACAAAGGAGGAGGAAGATACTTCAATACAAGATATTCCAGAAGATGTTTTTGAAGCGTATCCAGAAGAAGAACAAAATGTATTTGAAACACCGAAATTTCTTGGATCAGCGCAAAGTGTTGCTCGAAAATTGATGCCAGCAGCTGAAGATTTAACAAAACAGTTTGGTCCAATAGCAAGAAAATACTTACAACTATACCTTCATCCCAACAGCGGAATTGATGTGGTATACGGACCATACAAAAAAGATGATGAATGGATGATTGGAAATCAGTCGTTTCAAATAGCTGGTGATGATATAATAATTGGTGATATTGTGTACGAAGGAACACCTGGATTATATGAATTGATTTTCATGAACTCGCCAAAACTTGGTTCATATCATACCGAAGATTTAAATGCGTATAAACAAATTTTAAAGCAAACAAATGCACACAGACGAAATTACAGTCCAAACCAGCAAATAAAAGGGAGCTCGAGTTATAAATACATAAACATTATTAGTCAGTTGTTCCCAATCAGCTCCGTTAAAAAACATATACCAAGAAAAATATATGATACAAGAAGTCGTGTCGGTGGTGCTCCAAAATCTGCTAGTGTCGGCGGTACTCCAAGATCGGGACATGGTTTGATGCAGTTTAATAACTTGAAAAAAGACTATATATACTGGGACAATGCGAATGAACTGGTCAGTAGACTGCGATTATTAGTGGCGTCACAAGAAGCTGGACACAGCGGTCACAATAACGAAATAATATCCATCATTGAAGAACTGAAAGAAGCAGATATCATCGAGTGAAAATGGACAAATTCGGTCGTGTGCGTAACAGAAACATAACTATTGACAAATTCGGCCGGGTGCATGATAAAAGTATTAAGAAGCAGTTGCTTAAAGACATTGGTTTGAAGATGACGCAATCGGGGAACTATGATTTTGGAAACAAACAACTATCCAATATAAAGGATCCGACTGATGATCAAGATGTGGTGAATCTGAAATTTTTAAAGAGTTTTACAACAGAGAAACTTGCTGAACTAACAGAAACAGTCGAAATCATCAAAACAAAGATTGAAAATGCTACGCACCTGCTGACCCAGGCAATGCAGCTTTCTACGCAGAATAAATTATGGATGAATCGAGAAATTTTCGCATTTAATCGTCGAATGTCGAGGACTGAAGAACGTCTTGATAAATTGCTGAAACCTGCTGAGACGCAAAATGAGCAAAGCACAAGTGGTTCGTGAACTACATAAACCAGCGCGAAAAAATTTTCCACGGAGACGTGTGATTGTGAAAGGAATTGACGATCTCTGGCAATGTGATTTAATTGAGATGGGTGCCTACGCTTCAGTGAATAAAAAATTCAATTATCTGTTGACAACAATCGACGTATTTTCAAAACATGCATGGGCGGTACCCGTTAAAAATAAAACTGGAAAAGAAGTAACAGCGGCATTTGAATCGATACTTAAACAAGGACGGAGGCCAGATAATTTGCAAACGGACGACGGCAAGGAATTTTATAATCAGCTGTTTAAAACGCTCATGGATAAATACAACATCAACCATTATTCAACATTTTCAACCAAAAAAGCGTCAGTGGTGGAGAGATTTAACAGAACGCTGAAGACTGAAATGTGGAAGAAGTTTAGTTACAATGGATCGTATCGATGGCTGGATATACTAGACGACTTAATGGACAGTTACAATTCACGGAAACATAGAACAATAAAAATGCGACCGCGTGATGTTACACCGAGCAAGGAGAAATTGCTCCTTTCAACTGTTTACAATCATATAAAAGTTGTGGATCTACCGAAATATGACGTTGGTGATGTGGTTCGCATTAGCAAGCATAAATCTCAATTCGATAAAGGATATCTACCATCATGGACGACGGAACTTTTTAAAATCAAAAAGGTACGATTAACCAATCCGGTTACGTATCTGTTAGAAGATTATCATGGTAATCCGATTAAAGGTGGATTTTACCAAGAAGAATTACAAAAAGTTAAATATCCAGATGTATATTTAGTGGAAAAGGTGTTGAAAAAAAAGAACGATAAAGTATACGTGAAGTGGCTCGGCTTTCCAAGTAGCGCCAATAGCTGGATTGATAGCAAAGACTTGGTATGATATCCCCACCAACATGGAGCAGCGAATACGTATGGTGGACCGGAGCAGTCGCAGTATCCCCCACCAACATGGAGCAGCGAATACGCATGATGAGCCGGAGCAGTTGCAGTATCCCCCACCAACATGGAGCAGTATAAAATTATGATGATGACGATGAGCCGGAGCAGTTTCATTTTTTTTTGGCGAAGCAATATCCAGTGAAAACACAACAATGAGTGAAAGTCTTCAACACCTTATAATAGTGGAGGAATCCATGGCTAGAACTCGATTGCTGAAGAAGATGTTGAATAAAGCCATTCGGTTATCTGATTTGGAGATGATCCGATCCATAGCATCAAGAGATCGTGACATTTTTTTTCCTGAAAAAATAACATCAGCTATAGAATGGGGTTCGTCTGTGGAAACTTTTGATCTTCTATTCACACTTACCTTCAACGAATCTGATATTGGAGAAGACCGCCTAGATGGATTCGACACGCTGACATACTTTCTTACGTTGTGGATGCGAAAAACGATAACATATGCTCGTCCGGAACTGCTGGATCGTATATTGAAACTTGTGGAAGAACATGATATTCCTCGATTGTGCTTCAATCCAAAGAGCGTAGAAGAAGACGGTGAATTGTTGGAGTGGATCGTGCAGAACATTGAAAAAGGCACAGCCAATCAATCGGCACTCCTGGGCTGGGAAAGTGGTCCAGATACGGGCGCGTGGCCGTCGACAAACTTACAAGACTACTTAGATATATACAAAATTTTGAATACGAATTTCAATATTTAATTTTTTCATGTATTTTTTTTCATGATGTATTTTCTTTTTTTAATTGTTTTCTTAATTTTTTTTCATCATGTATTTTTTATAATTTTTTATTTTTTAATTTTTTGGATTTTTTTTTGTTTTTAAATTTTTTTTTTTTGTATTTTTTTTTAAATTTTTTTCATGTATTTTTTTGAAATTATAATATTTTGACATGTACATATTTTATTTTAATAAAACTAAAATTTGAATTAATAATGGCCATTATTATTTTACAAACTAATTACTTAATAAGTACGACTTATAAACTAAAACCATGGTTTTAAGAATATTTACAAAATTAACAAAAAAATATATACAAAATTAATAAAAGATATATACAAAATTAAAAAAAAAAAAAGATATATATACAAAATTAGCAAAAAGATATATACAAAATTAAGAAAAATATATATAAAATTAACAAAAATAAAAATCGTCTATTTTATAGTGCCCCCACGGGAGAGTTTTGAGTCTGTTGTTGGGTACTATGAACCGTTTGTCGTCATCGTTTGTGAGCGCGGCCTTATTGATTAAATGTGTGTATAGTCGATGTTTCAAACTACGAAATACACTCATCTGTTTATATAACACTGCACTTGAGTCTTTGCTCATCACACACTTTATATAGTCTTTAACGTCTATTTCGTTTTTCACCACATCTTTTTTAACACCTTTGAGTTTTTTAATTGGGGGCACATCACCGTCTTTCACTATACAGTAGGATATAGCTTTAACACCAACAAATTGTTTAATTATTGTCCCAGAACACTCATCTTTAAATTTACCGAGCACTTTTTTATTTAATTGAGGCAGTCCATAGATGTTATCCGCGGCATAGTCACTCGTATCAAAGTACTCACTAATTTCCGGTTTAATATCGGCGTAAAAATTGTCCGTTTCTATCCGGTATATAAAACTGTCGGTATCCATGTACAGTAAATCCACTTTGTCATCATATTTCGGTTTTATATAACCGTAGTGGAAATCGTACATTAAAGTCTTGGATAACTCGAGCACGCTAAATCCTACGTAAATCGGTTTATCATACTTCACTTTCAAACGGTCCATTTGTATAGCGACCAGATTTTCATTGATAATTGAACAACTGTGAAAGTTCGGTCTGCTTATCAAATTATTAGCACCCAACTGTTTACGAATATTCTCCCAATGAGTCACTAGTCGCACATCAACACGTTTGTCCACATTCTCCATTGTTTTCCCGAAAACACTATTATTTTTCAACTTGAAATAATCTTTTTCAAAACTATTTGTCGCCTTAGAACGGAGCTCGGTGTTTAAGTCAATGTATTTTTTTAGCCACGGAGATTGTTTAAACTGGAGTGCACGATGTATTTTTTTCAGTCTAAGTCCGTATTTTAGACACTGTTTCAAATTCCGATAATGGATCACATATTTCTTCTTATCGTAAACGTTGGCGAGCAATTTGCTGTCTTTAGATGTGATGTATGGCGGCTTCATCTGCTCCGGACAGAATGGTAAATCTTGATGGTAATCGTGTAGTGTTTTCGGGTACTCCAGGTCGACTTCCAAAATGTATCCAACATCAGCGTCATCCGGAACCAATGGTATGTTGATATTATCCAATTCGTGTTCTGGGACCCACCGGAAATTTCTGATCGGCAAATGTTGCGACATGGCCCATCCGTACAAGTTGTTGGCGTCCAGATATTCGATGTAGGTCGACGGCTTCGTGGGGTCGTAGTCCGACATGTATTTATTATTAGCTTCGCTGAAACGACCGCAACACTGTGTTAATCCACCACGCATACCCTTTTTGATGAAGTGGATCATGTCGATGTCCGTTAGTAGCTCCAGTTCCACTTTTGTATATTTCAACATGGCGTCCCAGCTCAAGCCTGGTGCGGTGTAGTATTGGCACGGATCCAATTTGTACGTGTTCAGGCACAGGTTCCGGAAATTTTCAAAGACATCAGCCAGTAGCAGCACGTCCGTTTTCAAATACAAATCCGAATACTGTCCCAAACTTTGGATGTTGAATTCATTCCATACTCGCTGTGCACGCTGGTATTCTTCATCGGTAATACTGGATGACTTCAGGCTGCTATGGAATGCCGCTTTTGGTGGTAGAGCGCGTTCATTGAGTCGTTCAACACTGTTGACGTATTCGTACGGGAATACTCCTTTTTGCTTGATTAAATTGAAAAGGCGGTCTTCAGGAAATGCTCGGCGAACTTCGGCGAACTGCTCCGGCTTCAAATTCTCGGCAAGTTTATCTAAACTGCTCGCCATAAACCGGAACGAATCGATAAAACGCAGCTGGATGGTTTTAATTTTGAATTTGCTGGATTCTTCATCATCTTCGTCATCCAGATCTTCCACTTCTTGATTGGCATCGACTGGTAGATATTTTGTGAAAGAAATGTAGCGTTCTTTGTTGTTCGGAATGACATCGATTCGTTCCCTGGAGACTCCAAATTCCCGGACGATAAAGTGCGCATCATATCCAGATAAATTATGGAAAACGATCGGGATGAATTTCGGTAGTCTGTAAAGCCGATTACACTGGCTATGTGCGGCACCTCGAAATTCACCCGTTAGATGGTCATGATCCCGCACACGATCGTTGCCCAATTTTTTGCCGCATATGGAACAATCTTCGACTAATCCAAATACTAAATAGTCCAGCGCTGTTAATGGTTTCATCGGAATTTCCTTTCGTAAAATTTTATGTAGTCGTTGGGCATCTTCTTCCAATTTTTCCATAAACACTTTCGCACAGTTCGGCCCGCGGTACGTTTCGAATTTATTTAATGATTCATCATACGAACACTTGATGTAATATGCGAAGCTGAATGGTTCGTGGATATGCGTGGTGTTCGTAAACGATCCATCTGGATTCGGTACGCATGTATCGCATGGTTTTAATATTGATTCAAAGTCCGCATAGATGGTAAACGGAACGCGCATCTGCTTGGCATAATTTTGAAATTTCAAAATGCTGTCTTCACCGGGACTTGGTATTACAGTGCGAACTTTGTTGCAGTCTTCTTTAGCATGTTCGATAAGCCGCTCTTCCGTTGTGAAGTATTGTAGACATCCATCACATAGCCATGCAGTTTCTTTATGTTTCGATAACTGTCGTCCAACAAGCCGACTCAAGTTCTTTATCCAGCAGTAGTGACTGGTTTCGCCATTTTCAATGTACAGCAAATTCACGTGAGTGTTCCTTTTGTTTTTCGTATAGTGCAGCGGTCCAACAATACTTTTTTCTTCCAGTCCATAAACATTGACGCTGATGTTGTTGAGCGATTCAAACAATTTTATGTCTTTGATCTTCATTGGGAACTCAATATTGTCGAAATTTAAAATTGTCGAATAATGCGGATATGAAGCGACTCGATGCGGGTGATTGCGATGATCGACTGGATGTAAAGCCGATGTTATTGCCCATGCGAAGCAAGCCTGGTCTTCATTTTGGATATTGATAACCGCCATTTTTCTCTTGATCCATGCCGGAAGCTCGATATATGACGAAGCCCGAAGCGGATTGTATTTATTAACGTTCACTTCTAAATATCGGACTTCCAGAAGCGACCAGCCACTATCTCGTTCCTGGAATTCTTCGCTCTTGCGCACTACAGTCGACACCATATTTCGGTAAATTTCCTCCATGTTGGCGGATTCGCAAACAGTAACATTTCTGGTGTTGAACGACTTCAAATCCAGTAGTAAATTATCGTCCTTGTCGAATTTTGCATACAGACCGAACAATTCGAAATTTGTTTTAAATGACGTATGCTTCGCCAGTTCCATATGCAGCAGCTGAAGTACATTTTCCTTAACTTCATCCAAAAATTCTTCAATGGACTGGAAGTACTCGGAACTCTTCACCCGGTAGCTGATTATTCTGGTTTTGAACGCGCTGTTAATCGTTTCCACATTTACGTTTCCGGTACCGCGACATAATTTATTTTTGTGGGCCGCGCTGCGTAAATGCCCATTGAATGTTGAAATCGGTATATCCGCAACGCATACTTCGCAACGTCTGGTACCCCGATCCGCCTTTGGTTTTTTAGATGGACTGCCATGTTGTTCATCGGCTGTTCGCTTTCTCGAAATAGGACCGCTGCTGGTTGAGGGCTGCTCATGATCACGTACGACGTTGGTTGCGGGTTGTCCATGTTTATTAGCCATATGCCGCTCCAGATCACCTTCAACATATTCGCCGCAGTAATCGCACAATACAGCCGTTGAATGGAATTTTTTCAGATGTTGTCGTAAATTATCCATTCTCGTAAACATGACACCACACCGACCGCATTTTAAAGATGAGCCATTGTCGCTATGTTTCGTCTTCAAATGTCTTGTCAAAGCATCCCGACGGCTGAATCCTGCTGGGCACATTTCACACTTGAACAACGCCATTTTTTCTAAATTCACAAAAAATATTGTTTTAGTTTTAAGTTGTTGCATACAAAAATTAGTAATAATAATTTCAAAATAGAAATTATTATTAAATGTTTCTTACTCACCAATATTGAAAAAAATGTAATAAAATTTATGAAATTAAACTTTGAAATAAAAAGCTAACTTTAAAAATTCGCAAAATACGATATGATGACACGAAGCACACTGTACTTTATGAAATCAGAAGACGTAATGGTTTTAAAACCGTTTATTACGCGTATTTATATCCTTTTTTCATTTATGACGTCATACAGATGTTTCACAAGTTACAACAAGCTTGATTGCACAATGTGATGCAATAATTTTACTGCATTAGCATACGCAATGTATACATTTACTTGCTCAAACATGTTGCATTTCAAAAGCGGCGACGATTTCATATGTAAAAATGATGTGGAATGTGATGAGTAAGCTATTTTCAAGGTTAATCTTTTGCATTCCAAAAAATCTTTCTTGTAGATATTATTATAACTTTTAAAAATAAAATTATATTTTCAAATATTCATAAAACGTGGTTAAATTTGAGCGAAAAAAAAATATTTTACATTTTATTCACGGAATTCTCCTAGCCCATCCTGTAAATTCTAAAAATTGTAAAAGAAAATTGTTTAAACTAGAATTATTGTAGTCTGGAATCATTTCCACCCTTAGTTGGGATATCATTAGCTCGTGTAATATGAAATGTCGTTTTCCGACATTTTAGTGAAAAATTTTTTAAGAAAATTTTGTGATATGTTTCGGTCAATATGTTTATTATCAAAAATAATACTACCTATCAATATTCATTTTAGTGTGTACCCTAATTAAATTTCGTAAAAATACCACTTTTTGAAAAAAATTTTGTGACATGTTTCGGTCAATATGTTTATTATCAAAAATAATACTACCTACCAATATTCATTTAGTGTGTACCCTAATTAAATTTCGTAAAAATACCACTTTTTGAAAAAATTTTGTGACATGTTTCGGTCAATATGTTTATTATCAAAAATAATACTACCTACCAATATTCATTTAGTGTGTACCCTAATTAAATTTCGTAAAAATACCACTTTTTGAAAAAAATTTTGTGACATGTTTCGGTCAATATGTTTATTATCAAAAATAATACTACCTACCAATATTCATTTAGTGTGCACCCTAATTAAATTTCGTAAAAATACCACTTTTTGAAAAAATTTTGTGACATGTTTCGGTCAATATGTTTATTATCAAAAATAATAATACCTATCAATATTCATTTTAGTGTGTACCCTAATTAAATTTTCGTAAAAATACCACTTTTTGAAAAAAAATTTGTGACATGTTTCGGTCAATATGTTTATTATCAAAATTAATACTACCTACCAATATTCATTTAGTGTGTACCCTAATTAAATTTCGTAAAAATACCACTTTTTGAAAAAAATTTTGTGACATGTGTCGGTCAATATGTTTATTATCATGTGATAATATCGGCTAGCAATATGAGCCCTAGTGCATAATGTAAAAATTTCCTAAAAATTTTTATTTATTCACCTATATTCTGAATAAATAATATACTTAAAGAAATCCAGAAAATTTATTAATAATAGCAAAGTATTTGCAAAGAAAAATGTTATTGAAAAAAACGGCAATATCGAGCCTTTACCGCTGATTTATCGTAAGCGACACTTTTATCGTAACTGAGATTTTTATTGCATGTAACATTTTAAACCATAACGGGCCAAGCAGTGTTAACGTTCTTCTCAAAAATTCGTTAATTAACGAATTATAGCAACTGCTTAGTTTATCGTTAATACAACACATTTTCACATTTTAGCGTAACCGACAATAACCATCTTTATCGTAAGGTTAACAAAATAATAGGAATAATACGCTCAGGCGTAATAAAATTAAGACAGCAGAAATATCGCAAGCGCCATACAAATATTTAAAAAATCCTTCTCCTATAAAATTTGATATTTGTCGGTTACGCTAAAAATGGCGGTAATAGCTAAAAATTTCTAGCAAGTGTTAAAATTAATACTAAAAAGGAATTAAAGGTGTTTTTCAGCTTACCTGTAGTTTTCAAATAAAACAAAACTGTGAATAAAACAATCAAAAACCGCACACACAAACAATCAAAAACTATGATTTTCTAATAAAACAAAACGAAAACAAAACAAAAATCACACACAAAAAAACACAAATTTTTTCTTAATTCACTAATTTTAAATATTATAATTAAGACAAAAACTAAATATTAATGACTAAAATATAGCTAAAAATGAAAATTAACTTTGAAAATTCACAAAAACAGTCTAAGAAATTTCGCTTTGTACACAATTCGCGCGAAAACAAACAAAAACTATGGTTTTCAAATAGAACAAAATTTTTGTTTTAAAAGTTTTCAGTTGTTCTAGTATCTAACAATACTATTACCGGAAATAAATTTTCTAATATTAATAGAATTTTCAATTGCTGAGAAAGAAGATTTTCCTATTTTTCACAAGCAAATTTTTCAATTGGTATTATACTCGTGTATAAAAATTACAACAAGTCACATGTATGTATGTACACATATGAGATTTACATATGCGATACAGCGGCATGTGAAATTTTAATTCGTCAGCTGCTATTAAAAGGCATAGTTGGTTATAACATTATAAAATATAGAGTTTTGAAATTATTATGAAAATTAAATTTTTCGTTTTCAGGGGATATTAAATCTTTTTTTTGTTTTATAATTATTCACCATAAAACCTTACAATACCTACGATGCATATCAAATATTACTAATATGTATTATTACATATATTACTAATATGTATTATGTATGATTTATACTTAGTTCAAAATTGTGATTTAGGGACGAGACATGAACTGAAAAATCGATTTTTAAATTTTTTTATTGAACACCAAATAATGTAATATAATCTGGCATAATCAAAACTAGAATATAAATCAATGTCTAGCGATGGGTATTGAAAAAAAATCGATTTTTTTTTTTGTTTTTGTTTTTGTTTTTGTTTTTTTTTTTTGTTTTTTTTGTTTTTGTTTTTTTTTTTGGTTTTTTTGTTTGTTTTTTTGGTCTTTTTTTTGTTTTTTTATAATTTTTATTAAATATATGTAAAAATTGATACAATATTGAAATTTTTAAAATCCATAGTACAATTAAATAATACATTTTGAAGAGAGTAAATTACAAAATTCACCATTCAGCATCCTCCACGATTTCAAGAAGATCCAACGTTTTGAATTGCAATTTATGAGTTAGTCCAATGGGTCCATTATTCATAATACCCAGTTTTGGATTGCTTTGCAACCATGCCAGCATCTGCTCGTTCAAATTGTCAAATCTCGCTGGTAACGAAATGTATCCAATTTCCAATTCCAATATTGTCTTCATTTTCGATGAATCGAATTTTGACGGCAATTGACTTGCGCCCATTATTTTATATACTTTTCCAATTTCCATATCAGAAAGTTTAATCCATCGTTTAACAGCACCAAGATGATTCAATTCCTCCACAAAATTTCCAGCCATTTTTTGAATTAAGTTTCTGTTTCCAGATGAAGCACCAGTAGTAATGGATTCCATTGTTGGCAATAATTAATTGTTAACACAACAATTGAAAATTCACAACAATAAGATTTAATGTTTTTTCACTAAAGTTTCGAACAAAATTGTAACTGAAGAAATTCTGTCGCGCCCTTTTATAGCAGAAAGATAGCCTGATGACGTCATTTATCACACTTTATGTAGCCATGCAGGTTAAAACCTGTTGCTTCATTTTTTTGCATATTAGACAGAAATCTTCGCTATTAATAACAGTTTACCTTTAGTGACGTCAGCTGACAATTTATACAAGTTTAAACCTGTTTTCAGATAAAAATATACAATCATATGATAAAATTCATTTTTGCATATTAGAGAGAAATCTTCGCTGTTTGATATCAGTTTACCTTTAGTGACGTCAGCTGACGGTTTAAGCCTGTTTTCAGATAAAAATATTATAAAATTATGAAAGCAAGGCCATCTTTTAATGGCTAGTTTAACTATCAAAAAAAAGTTTTTCGATGCCATATATTGACAATTTTTCAAACTTACACACAGTAATCCAGACTAGCAACGCCATCTAGTAGCGAATTCACAGGCTCGAAGGTGGCTGCGCCATCTGGTAGCGAATTCACAGGCTCGAAGGTGGCTGCGCCATCTAGTAGCGAATTCACAGGCTCGAAGGTGGCTGCGCCATCTGTTAGGGAATTTTTCAGTTCTTAGGTTAGAAAAAACTTTTGTTAGGTTAAGCTAAGTTCACTTAGGTTTCGTTAGGTTAGGTCAAGTTCCATTGGGTTCTGTTAGGTTAGAAAAAATTTCACTAGATATCGTTAGGTTGGAGACCAAATTTTGCTCCACCCACCGCCGGAGGCTTCTAGAACCGCCTCGGTAGTTTTACCACCTGCCGAGGTCACTCAAAAAGTCGGCAGGTGGGAAGGTGGGCTCCAAAGCCCCATATTCTTACTACTAACATACACTAGTCCTCGATGCGGCCATCATTCCGGAGCAACTTGCGCCATGGAAAATGTTATATCCATATACAAATATTATTGTAATAACCTTTAAACATTTTTATTGTAAAATATTTCTTTTAAATAAATTTATTAAAATAAAAAAAAAATGTGTTTTTATTTAGACGAAAACCTGTATAAACCTGTTTTCAGATAAAAATATGATAAAATTATGATAAAGTTCATTTTCGCATATTAGACAGAAATCTCCGTTATTAATATCAGTTTACTTTCTAGTGATGTCAGCTGATAATTTGTACAAGTTTAAACCTGTTTTCAGATAAAAATATGATAAAATTATGAATCAAGGTGCAGAGTTCCCGGAGGTTCAGACTAGCAACGCCATCTTTTAACTATCAAAAAGAATTTTCGGTGGCAATCTGTTGACAATTTATCAAACTTACACACAGGGATCGCTATTATCCAGACTACGAGCGCCATCTAGTAGCGAATTTACAGGGCCCGAAGGTGGCTGCGTCATCTATTGACAATTTCTCAAACTTATGCACAGGGATCGTTAGTATCCAGACTAGCAGCGACATCTAGTAGCGAATTTACAGGGCTCGAAGGCCATCTGTTAGGGAAATTTTCAGTTCTTAGGTTCGGTTAGGTTAAAAAAAATTTTGTTAGGTTAGGTCAGGTTAGGTTAGATTAGGTTAGGTTAGGTTGGACCAAATTTCATTGGGTTCTGTTAGGTTGGATCAAGTTCCGTTGGGTTCGGTGGGGTTTCTAAGGAAATTAAAAATAATGCTTCATTTTTTCAAAATTTCCTTGGTGAGTATTTGTGGAACTAGTATATAACATATGATTAAAATTATCGCATTGCTTTATAAAAATTTTGTGATGATTTCTTTGTTGGACATTTATGAAAGGGTAAAAAATACTACGAGATCTCTTCGCGAGTGTGAATAATATTTTAAAAGTGAAATGTTAATGTATGTTGGTGTTAAAGAACGAAACATAAAATATCTGAGTTTAGATTAACAAACTTCTGGAGTATTAAGTTATCCACATGAAGCGGAATGTAATGTTCAGACCTCAGAATGTTCTGAGCAAACACGCATAAGCACTGATGAAGTTTTCATTTTAAGAATAGTTTTCCTATCTTTTTTAAGTTTGACACTGGTAGGAAAACGATGAAAACTCAGTCCTTTCCTTTTTATAAGTGATGGAATAATTTACACCATAAACTTAAGTATCCGGATGTTCATACGCACCCCTAAAATATGAATCCATTATTCAAAAGCGCCTAAAAATTTTTAAAAAAAGTCAATTTCAATCTGGAAAAAAGTGTAGATGAAAAGGTACCATTATTTTTCAACGCACTGTCAGCTCTAGCAATTTCAATACATAATTCCGAACCACCTGCATAATATATATATATATATATATATATATATATATATATATATATATAGGTATATATATATATATATATATATATATATATATATATATATATATATATAAAGAGAGAGAGAGAGAAAGAGAGGCTAAAGCATATTATAAAAAAAAGTTCGAATATCTTTCTGAAAATTTAGGTATATATTTATTCTTTAGATGTCTTACTAATATTCTATAAAAAAATTTTCAAATTTTTTTTTTTTTTTTTTTGATAATTTTTCAAACACTATGTGAATTTTAATTAACATTATGAATTGGCCATTTGCCAAGGTACATCGAGTGTTCAAGTATCAACCAAAGCTGGACATTAACCCTTTCGGTCCCAGTGGTTTCACCGCGAAACCACAAATTAAATATTTCATTTCTTAATTTCCTACTGGTTTTGTAGTGAAACCATGTAGTAGATATCATTCAGTATACTGCCATCTAACGTTAAAAAGCATAAGTTCGTGGTAAATTCAATTTAAGCACGTTGTGATGTCGGTATTTTAGCGGTAGTGTGTTGTTAATATAACGGCTGTACAGTGGTACTTTATAAAACTTTTATTTGCAAGGTTTAATCCTGAAATGGCAGATATGTTATTATCTATTTTTTATAGTAAGATATTGCTAAGCTGAATTAGGTTTACTGTAATTGAAATAATTCCCATAAAATGCTAATTTTTAGCAATATAAATGGATGGTTTCAGCATGTGACCACTAGGCACGTATAAAAATGCACTCATTTTTTTTTGCGTGTTTTGAACAAATTTGAAATTTTTTAAGATATTTTGTTTTATAGATTTAAGCGTTACTTTGTGGTATTCCATATTTGTAAATAATAAACAAATATTTTACTTCGCAAAAATACTACTTTTATTTTGAAACTGTGACAATATTGTTTCGAACCGTCATGTCAGTTCAGAACTGTAGTAAATGCCTACATATTTTTTCAAAAAAGGATCACATCTAACATGACACTAAAGGAATTTAGACTTTCGGTAGCTGCTGGACTAATTGGTGCAGGACCAAACTCCAAAAAAAGACGTCAAGTAATGAAAGACCTATAAATCATTTCAAAACTTTTGTATCGTCAGAAAAAAGATACGATAAATGTGCGTATCTACCTGTACATGGAAATTCTTTGCGATTTAGTTATTACATATATTCTATGCGATTTAGTACTACCAAGGAACCACATCGTACAAGATGGAAGTGCTCCACTTGTAATGTTGGCCCATGTCTGAACGATAAAAAGAACTGCTTTTTAGGTTTCATAAAAAGTAATATTACTCCTTTGTATTACTATTAGATTTAATTGCCCAGTGGTTACGTTGTGAAACCATACCATAAGTCTATTTTCAAAAATAAAAATAAAATAAAATACTGTTTTTTGTATTTTTTAAGCCCTAATAAGAAAGTTTTTTCTCAAAAAACAAAGTTTAAATAAAAAAAATTAAGTTGGTCCCGAAAGGGTTAAGTGAACATATGAATATTGATGTATGTTTAAAATACGGACAAAAGTCCGCCATACATTAATAATGTTTCACAGGCACTCGATAACATTTGAAATTAATTTCTGTTTCATTGAGATCTTGTGCTAGGATATTTATTTACTAATTTATGTATTCAAATGTATTATGGGTATTCTGGTTATTAACTTATTACTCTTACTATCCCCTGTTATAATTATTAATTAAAAATCCAAAATTGTCAGAAAAAAAATGTAACTGTAAGATTCAAATGTACAGTTTTTGCAACAATTAATTTGGATCTATTTCTTGGAAATCGAGTTGTTTCTGTTTATACCTACATACCTATAATGATATAGCATTTATTAACGTGCATGGTACATTTATTAACGCGTTTTGTATTTATCAATTATCATATTTACTACTGTACATCAAGAGAAATGGCAGATGGCAGAAAACGTTTAAGTGGCATACAATACAAGAAATTAAGAAAAGAAATGGAAGCTAAAGAGAACTTTGTTTTAAGTAAAACTTTAAAAATCAATAGATTTTTTAATTCCCATTGCCAGTTAAAAAGGCAAGCTAACGAACAGGACAAGAATCAAAGCTTGCTAAATGAAAAAGAAACCAAAAACAGTGTCAAGGAATTTCCTAGTGATAATGGTGCGGAGAGTAGCAGTGACACTAGCAGTGGCAGATTTACCAGCAGGCTGAATAGGCTGGAGCCTAAGGCGGCAAATTTGGGCTAAAAATGGCGGCAAAATGTAGAATTTGAAGTTTTTCTTTTTTGCTCATCACCTGCGTGGCGGCCGATTTTAGGGGCGGCAAATTTGGCAAAAAGGGCAGCAAAAATTTTTCAGGGGCGGCATTTTTCACTGGGCCTAGAGCGGAACTTAGGGTAAATCCGCCACTGTTGATCAGCTAGAAATACTCCACAATTAGCGCTCTTTCGCACATAAACGGAATCCGTAAAGACTTGCTCCAACAAGGACCAGATTTTTTAAGAATTTCACTCGTGCGTGTGGGCTGGCTTATTCATTAGGTATATTGATTGTTTCCTGGTTTTGTTCTTAGATCCTGTACGAAATTTTCTTTCGTTTGCCATATACTTATCTGTGCAAACGAATAAAACGTAGTGAAAACTTTCAGATATCTTCAGGGAAGCAAAAAGGGGTTGATACATATAGTGGAAAATTTCTTGAAATGAATTATTTAATATCGTTGATAAGAAATATACCAATCGAGATGGTACCAGTTGGTACCATCAAGAGTTACTATTTAAATGTTTAAGGTTATTTATTGAAAATTTCAATCTTTACGGGAAATCATTCAAAAAATATAAGTATGTAATTTGAATACAAATATTCAAATAGCAGAAAATTTTAGTATTGAAATAAATAGGTTTAGTAGGTTATGATTTATTGAAAATAACTATGGCCACCAGATACCATTCCAAATCTACATATTATGTATACCTATATCTATAGTGCTTAACTGTTTTAAGTGCTTTCCAGGGGAAAGCGAGGAAAGTTGACGCAAGAATCGAATGTGTGAGCAATACTTAATTAAGTGGTGATAGGAAAAAAAATAATTAGAAAATTTACTGACAAAAAAGCGAACATGCTTGTATTTTAACGCACAGAATCAGAGATAGATAAAATTTGTAACGTAAATATAAAAGAAAGATTTTTCTGAGATTCTTTTTCTTCAAAAATTAGACTTGACATCTTTAAAACTTGAAAATTCTCAACACTTTGTAAATATATACCCCTGTAAATCAAAAATTTGTTTGCCCAAAAAACCATGTTTGGGACACCAGACGTGTCTGGCTAATGAACTTATCCAAAACTTTTGGACTTCCAACGTATTCACCGAATTTTATAAAAACAGGATATTTTGTTCGAGAGTTATCGCGCGGACACAAATACTTATATACAGGGTGTTTCATTGGTTAACGCACAAAAACTAACTGTGGATAGGGGTCACTTAGGTGGTTCTAAAAAGCCTATAGTTAATGCGTTTAACTGTCTTTATAACCGAGATACAGGGTGTTTCATCGATTTTCCTCATTTCTTTCTATGATCATAACTAACGAACCATCCAATGTATTTTTTTTATATTTGGTGCACATGTTTTCCTTCCACTTCCATCAGAGGAAAAATCCAGGTCCGTATTAACAAAAAAGTAATAAATTGTTACTTTCTCAAGAAAACATCCTGTATACCAAAATTTTCAAAATCTGTTTAGATATTTGAAAAGAGAACAAAAAATTTACCTAAACAGCATACTTTTTGTAGTTTTGCATTTAATTCTGCGATGGACATTTTAAAGCCGAATTTACATTGTAAAAGAAAAAAGACATGTTAAAACATTGCACAATTTTTATTGTTATTGTTGAATTAAGCAAAAAATTTAATTTAATCTATTAAAACTTACAAAATGTGTCTGTTAGTGATGATGAAAAGTTCCATATCCTCTAGAGGACATTGGATACCACCTTCTTTCACAGTATTCTGTTTTTCACACTCCTCAGTATTTCAGTAAATTTGGATTTTGTCCATCTTGTGATATTATCGACCCAGGACGTACGTTTTCTGCCTCCAGTTCGTTTTTTTTCTAACTTTCCTGTTAGTATCAGCTGTTGAACTTGAAACTTTTCAGAACGCATTAGGTGCCCGAAATATGAACATTGTCTTCTTTTAATAGTAGTTACCAGTGATCTTTCTTCCTGGATTATTCTTAACACTTTATCATTACTTATAAAATCATTCCATTTAATGTTCATCATTCGTCGAAAGCACCACATTTCAAATGCATTTAATTTATTGATTATTGCATCAGTTAATGTCCAGGTTTCACACGCGTAAAGTAACACAGACCATACATATGCTTTCAAGAACCGCACTCTTATTTTTTTGTTCAGTTTATTATTACACAATATTTTTTTTTCATGTCATAGAAAGCTGTTTTTGCTTGCCCTATTTTTGTTTTAACTTCTAATACCTGATTGTTACTGTCATTAAAATTCACACCTAAATATTTATAAGTTTTGACTTGTTTAATACGCGTTATATTTTTAAATTTTATATTAAGGTCAACGTTTTTAGAACTTTTTGTAAACACCATCACTGCCGTTTTGTTTATGTTAAATTTTAAACCGACACTTTCACTGTATTTAACAACATTGTTTATTATTTTTTGGAGACTTTCTTCAGAATTTGTGACTAATACAGTGTCGTCAGCATAGCGTATGTTGTTTATTATTTCGCCATTTATTTTAACTCCTTCCTTTAAATTTTCTAAAGCTCTTAGCATTATTTGTTCGCTATATAAATTGTATAACAGTGGTGACAATACACAGCCTTGACGAATTCCTTTTTTAATCGGTATCCACGGTGTTTTTCCTGACTTTACTTTAACTGCTGCTTCTTGGTTATAGTAAATATTTTTAATTATATTTATAAGTCTTTTGTCAACTCCCACACTATACAAGTTTTCTATCATCAATTTATGTTTCAGACTGTCAAAAGCCTTTTGATAGTCTATAAAACATACATAAATATCCTGGTCACTTTCGCGTGCTCTTTCTATTAAAGTTTTTAGACTAAAGACTGCCTCTCGTGTGCCTATTCCAGGCTTGAAACCCATTTGATAATCACTGATGTTCTGTAATATTTTCCTCTGAATTCTGTTTAAAATTATTTTAAGGAACATTTTTGCAGTATGGCTAGTAACACTAATTACACGATAATCATCACACTCTTTTGAGGAACTTTTTTTCGGAATTGGATAAAAAATGGATCTTACGAAGTCCTTGGGAAGACTACCGGTTTCATAGATTTTATTGAATAATTTCAAAAGTTCTGTTAAGTTCTCTTCATTTAGAGACTTGATAAATTCTGCTGGTACTTTATCTTCTCCTACAGCTTTTCTATTTCCAACATATTTTACTCCCTGTTCGAGCTTACTCATTAATATCGGAAGTTCTTCATTTTCAACATTCAAGTTATTATGGGCTTCTTTTAATTCTTCTCTGTCGTCATTGTATAATTCTTTTATATATTCCGCCCATCTACGCTTTTCTTCCTCTTGGTTCTGTATTATTTTAGCGAATTTCCAAAAGTGAAACTGGAAATACGCTATAACAGCAGGTGTCATGACGGAACCCAAGCCCGGGATCATAACAGAAATGTGTTTTGAGGTCCCTAGAATACGAAAATGATATTCACTAAAATATGTGTCGCCACGATAACTCTCAAACGAAACGTCTAATGCTTATGAAATTTTGTGTGCGGACTGGATTCTGAATTGGCTCGGCTAAGTTCGTTAGCCAGAGACGTCGGATGCCCAGAAGTAGGTTTTCTGGCCATTTTTTATCATTCGATCCTATCATAAGACAGTTCGATTTTTACATCGTTGAAAAGGAAAAAAAATTATGAAGAAAATATTCTTATAATTTTCTTTCTATTTTAAGTATTTTTCGAGAAAATGTAAATTTTCACCATTATATTAGTTTTCTTTCTTTGTTAGTCTAATAAGTAATTTATATTTATATCTCAGCTCTTTATGAAGTATAAAACTATTTCACTTTTTTATTAAAGAATTTTGTGAGAACAAGTGAAGTCTATTCACATACATGTGTTATAACACACATACATGTATAGAGTTTTGTTTCTCATTTATTGCATTATAATTAGCATGGTTCTATCTCAAGTTGAAAAATGAAAATTAAACAGATTTTCTAAGCTAAAGTAATGAAGAATTTTTTTTTTATTGAATTTTTAAGTAAACAAGAAATTGAAGATTATGTTATGATATAATATTATTAAATATGAAACAAAACAAAATATGTACAATGTACATATGTATGCACGGAAAAATATTTTGAATCGATTTTGAAAATTTTTTCACTAATAATTAATAATGTTAAAAAATTAAACCATTTCAAATGGATTTAAGGTATTTTATGTGAGGTCAAGGTTTTCACTGTTACAGAGCTAAACTATTTTAGATAAATATAGATTACGTTATCTAAGGTCTGCCAGGGTCCATGGGATCCAAAAGTGTCAAAAATAAACTAATCGACCGATTTTGAAAATTTTTTCACTGTTGGGGAACTAAGCTATTTTAGATAGACATACATTACGTTATTTAGGATCCGCCAGGGTCCATGGGACCCAAAAGTGGTAAAAATAAACTAACCGACCGATTCTGAAAATTTTTTCACTGTTACAGAGCTAAACTATTTTAGATAAATATAGATTACGTTATGTAAAGTCTGCCAGGGTCCATCGGATCCAAAAGTGTCAAAAATAAACTAACCGACCGATTTTGAAAATTTTTTCACTGTTGGAGAGCTAAGCTATTTTAGATACATATAGATTACGTTATGTAAGGTCTGACAGTGTCAGTGGGACCTAAAAGTGTCAAAAATAAAATAACTGATCGATTTTGAAACTTTTTTACTATTACCGAGGTAAACTATTTTAGATAGGTACAGGTTGTGTTATCTGAGATCCACAACTGTCCTGCGGATGCAAATGCGGCGTAGAATGCTACACAACGGGTTTTGAATATATATATATATATATATATATATATATATATATATATATATATATATATATATATATATATATATTACATAAATTCCGCCTAGAATATACGGTCGAGCTGATTTTTTAATGAGGTCCACCGGGATCTTGCAGATCCGAAAACGCCAGTAATAAGCTATCGAACCGATGCTAAAAACATTTCTCACTGCTAGAGATCTAAATTATTTTAGATGGATACAACTATGCTGCACAAAATCCGTTCGGGTTCTTGGGTCCTCAAAAATACCAAAACTAATTACCCAGCCGATTTTAAAAATTCTTTTACCCTTAGAAAGCTAAACTATTTTAAATAGGTACAGGTCTTAGATGAAATTCGCCAGTGCCCAAGATTTGGAAATTCGCTATGTTATGCAGATGCTGCATAGCACAGGGGTATTTTTACTTTTATTTACTATGTTCTGTAACTCCATCTTTTTTTTGAGCTTCCCACAAACTTCTTTCACTTTTTGGTGTAATTTCCTATCTTGATGTAATTCTGCTAATTTTTCAATTTCATTACATTGCTCTTTCATCCAATTTTCTTTTGCATTCTTAATCTCGTTTTCAATTTCTTTTTGTATTCTTTTATACTCTGCTTCGTTTACGTTTTTATATTTTTTCCTTTCTAGCATTAACTTCAAAATATCTTCTGTCATCCAGTCTTGTTTTTTTCCTAAATTGTGAATTTTTAGTACAGATTCTCCTGATTTTACTAGTGCATTTTTTATATTGTTCCACCAGTCTTCTATATTATCTTTTTTGCTTTTTGAGTCTTTAATAATTTTTGAAACATTTTCATTGAACTTCTCTTTTGTTTCGTCTACCATTAGACTTTCTAATGTTTTATTGTTACTCATTATTTGTTTTTTAGTTATTTTGAATTTTATGTTGAAAGTTGCAACTAATAAATTATGATCTGATCCTATATCGGCCCCTGGTTTTGTTGTAACGTTATCGATATTATTTTTAAAACAGTCGTCGATAAGTATGTAATCTATCTGGTTTCTTACCACTCTTTCTTTTGAATCTGCGGGAGATTTCCATGTGTATAATCTTCGAATTGGATATTCGTACCAAGTGTTGGAAATTACGAATTTATTTTCTCTACAAAAATTTATCAGCTGTTCGCCTCTGAGATTTCTTTTTCCGACTCCAAATTTTCCGACGATTTTTTCTTCCTTTCCTTGCCCAACTTTAGCATTAAAGTCTCCCATGACTATTGTTCTTCCAAAAGTTTTGCTCATATTTATTGTTCCTTGTAATTCGTTGTAGAATTCTTTGCAGTCAGCATCACTATAGTCTGTTAGTACGTAAGATATAAATATAGGTCCGTCTTGAGAAGAGAATATTAGATTTATTAATGGTGTTTTTAACATCCTATATAATAAAATATGGAAAAAAGTTGTATGAATTAATTGTCTAATAATTGATAAAACACAATGTGATACGTGTAATTTTATAGTAAAAAGTCATCCGTTTACTAAAATTTAATCGGTCAATATTTCAGTATTTTTCTTTGTACCTGAATACTTTTTGTATGTGGAATCAGTAAATGGTTTTTTAGTCTTCGCTAAATAGTGGCATGAAGCATAATGATTACAAGGTATTCTATGATTACAAGTGTAATAAGCAATATTCAAGGACAGCGAGAGGGCAGTTGCCCGGGCGTTGGGGTCTAAAAAGGCGGCCCGCAGAAAGTGAGACGACGTTTTTTTCCTTTGCTCGTCAATTGTATTTTTGGGAAAAAATGTTTAAAAGTTGTCGCCAGTCCTGGCAACGTTACAAAACGACCACTAAAATGCGTTGAACGAAATGGGGATCATTTCGATTAACTTTTATAACTCGTGTATTAATTTCTTTAATAAGTTGTATTGTCCACATTAGTTGTAATAAAGAAAACTGTGTTGTTATCGTTTACTATTATTATTATTTTTTTTAATAAATACATGTATTTGTTTGATGCTATTTACACGTTATTTTTTATCAACTATTCGTTGATTAGTTCATAAAACTTTTTCAACATTTTGTTATACAGGATGTTAAAAACACAATTAAGAAATCTAATATTCTGTTCTCAAGACGGATCTATATTTACATTTTTAAACAATCTTATGTACTAACAGACACATTTTGTAAGTTTTAACAAATTAAAGTAAATTTTTTGCTTAATTCAACAATGACAATTAAAATTTTGTAATGTTAGGTATAACACTTTTTTTTACAATGTAAATTCGGTTTTAAAATGTTACCCGTAAAATTGGATGCGGAACTACAAAAAGTATGCTGTTTAGATGAATTTCTTGTTCTCTTTTCAAATATTTAAACAGATTTTGAAAATTCTGATATACAGACTGTATAACATAACAATTTATTACTTTTTGTTAATATGGACCTGGATTTTTCCTCTGACTATTATGTCAATTGTTGAAATAGAAGGAAAGCATGTGCACCAAATATAAAAAATATACACTGAATGGTTTGTTAGTTATGATCTTAGAAAGAAATGAGCAAAGTCGATGAAACATCCTGTATCTCGGTTATAAAGACAGTTAAATCCATTAAGCATAGGCTTTTTAAAGCCACCTAAGTGACCCTTATCCACAGTTAGCTTTTGTCCGTTTACCAATGAAACACCTATATATATATATATATATATATATATATATATATATATATATATATATATATATATATATATATATATATATACTGTGTGAGTTTTTCGAGAGTTGCCATTTTTATTACAGCCAAACCGTTGATTTAATCGAAAAATTGTTCAAATAAGAGTTATAGATATCGACGGGGGCAATCGATTGCTATTGTCAGGAGCTTTATAGCTCTTATGGTTTTCGAGCTATGATACAAACTTATAGATTTTTAAATGGGACTATATATTAATTTTTCGATAAAACTCCTCTAATGCATTAATTAATAACATAAATGGGCAAAAAAATTTTAGTTATCAGTTAGGCGGTAAAAATATGCATATGTACTTGAGGCTACTTCAACCGATAGTGTTTTTCTTGGTTACATTTCCATTACATTCAGGAAAAGAACCTTTTCCAGTACCATTTCTATCATAAAAATTTTGCTGCAATAGAAATGGCAACTCTCAAAAAACTCACATGGTATATATATATATATATATATATATATATATATATATATATATATATATATATATATATATATATATATAGTGATGGACACAACTTATGGACACCCTATATAATATTTTAATACCAACAAAAAGCGCCGCCCCAAGAAGTCAAACTTCTATGGCCACCGCTTTCATCTTAAGGAGGGAGGAGTAATGGACATAACTTATGGACACCCTATATAATATTTTATCTAGTATGTATCAATTACTCAACATTCTTTACATACCATTCACACATATGTATATCATATTTCAATCATATGCTTATGTAAACACTTTATAATATCAATTACAGCTTATATCAGCTTTTAACTTTTTACTTCTAAGAATTGTTTATAGAAGCCTCATTTCTTAGTCAGCTAAATGCACTTTTCTAGAATATAACGAAATAGTATAAATACAAGCATTCAAGTCAATTTCAATGAGTTTAGTTTCGCTATTATTTAATTCAATTTCAAAGTTCGCTAGACGTGAGGTTTCTACTATTGAAATTTGTAACAATTAAATATTTTATAATAAATATTGTAATAAAACGAAAAATAAAATTTATTTTTTAATCAACCTCGCGAACGAGTGAACATAACTGGCGCAGTCGTTCCGATCTGTAACGCGTTTTCGTGAAAAAAGGTTAAACTTGCGGACAGTTACAACCATCCGTACTATCCGTCCTACGTCTGGCTGTTCACGTAAGTCGATTTTTGTTTCATACGGGCAATTCCTTATAAGCGAAACTCTTCTCCCAACACCTTTGACGCCGCAGTAAACGGGAACGGTGTTGAAACCCAAAAGCACCCCAACACTAGTAACGCCGCAGAACACGGAAATAGTGTTGAATTAAGTAATTCTTTAAATAATTTTTACGCAAATTTTGAAAATCTCAATCCAATTAATTTAAACGAAAACACAATTAATCTAAGTAATACAAATAATATTTCTAATAATTTAACAATGGCAACGCCTAGTGAAGTCTTTAATGCATTAAGAATCCCAGATGCCATTAAAGATTTACCAACCCTCGATGGTAATACACGCTTATTGTATGATTTTATAAATAATGTAGAAGAAATTTTAAGTCTCATTCCTGATGTTAACGGAACTAGTTATGGAAAACTTCTCCTTAGAGCTATTAGAAATAAAATCACTGGACAGGCTAATGAAATACTTAATATGTATAGGACGCCTATCGATTGGGTCCAAATCAAAAATAATTTAATTATTCATTATTCGGACAAGAGAAACGAAACCAGTCTAATTAAAGATTTACATAACCTTAGACAAGGTAATCCAACTGTTGAGACATTCTATAGTAGCATAATAGAAATTTTATCGACAATATCAAATCATGTTAAAATACATGAAAACAATGGAGATGTTCGAGCTTCCAAACTAAGTTTATATAGTGAAATGTGTTTGAATGTTTTCCTATCGGGATTAAGGGAACCTTTAGATCCACCATTCGCGCAATGAAACCAAGCACATTATCAGAAGCCTTCAGCTTTTGTATAAAAGAGCAAAATACTTACTATACCAAATCGCAAACCCCAAACATAGTTAATAAACCGAAACCAATAGTTCAGCGTAACAATTCTAGTAACAATCGGTTACTTCCAAACCAATCACAACATCGTACATTTATTCCGCAACAAACGAACTATAGACCACAAATGGTACAAAGATAATTTACGTTTAAACCGACAACAAATTCACCACAACAATCAACTTCCAGATTCCCTCCTCAACAATTAATGCGATATAAACCTGAACCTATGGAGATAGGAAGTAATAGATTAAGTATTAGGGTACAACCACGAACACAGCAATATAATTCTAATAGTAATCGTGTATTGGCTCCTATGTCTAAACCAACTTTTGTTAGTGAAAAATTACATAATAACGAACAACAAAAAGTCCAAAATTTAGACGACTTTGAAACTGCAAACACTGATACTACTGAAAATATCGACGTATATGACGAACAAGACAACGAAAAAAATACGAATCCTATGTCCGTTGTCAGTTCCGAATACGAACTAGACGATTCAAATTTTCAATCAACCTGGGACCACAATTTGGTTACCTAGACCTAAACACTCACGGCAACACACTTCTTTATATATATATATATATATATATATATATATATATATATATATATATATATATATATATATATATATATATATATATATATTCAATCCCTATCCGGCAAGTGCTTAAAATTCCTTATTGACACTGGTGCTTTAATTCATTTATAAACCCGGAACACGTAGATCTAAATTATTGCGAAGAAATTACACCAATAGAAATTAAAGCAGTACTATCACTGAAAATAACTTTACCTATGTTTAAAGAATTTAGACAACCAAACGATACGATCGATTTCCTAATTTTTCAATTCCATCAATATTTTGACGGTCTAATCGGCCTAGATATTTTGAAAAAGATTAACGCAAAAATTGATGTTGTTAATCAAATTTTAAAAACAAAAAACGTTACATTAAAATTATTATCAAAACCAAATTTTATGTTAGGAAAATTTATATTACAATCTTTTTCAAAAATGATATTTAAATTACCGGTCGATATGTGTTGGATGTATTACACAACTTGAAATTTAAACACGAAACATTATAGTATGCAGATGGCAGCAGCTCATTAGCGGGCGATATTGTTATCCCCACTTACTTCACTTTTTCATTTTTTGTGTATGCTGGTATGCTACGCATCGCATCTACGCGACCACGACGACTTCGTGTGTGGACAACAAGCTAATAACATCACCGTCAATCAATCTTAAATTTATCTTAAATACTTTGTATAATAAATCAATAAAATCAATTATTTTATCAATAAATCAAATTAAAAGTTACAGTCCACATTTATTTATTTTTCGTTATTACTCAACAAAAATATTGGCAAAGAAATTCAATTCAACATTTGGTCCGGTTCGAGCCACATGTGATCCAGTTCAAGTCACATTTTGGTCGATTCAAATCACATTCTATGAAATTGGCGAATTCTACATCGTATTTTTGATATTGATGGTGATATCAACAAAAAATCAAAAATTGGGAGGATTTCATCAAGAAATTCAAGTCAAAAATTTGTCAACAAATGGGTTAACAAAACAACAAGGACGATCAACGTTCATAGTCAACAAACACACACGGCGTCCATCTTTGGCTGGTTCAACGAGTTCAACACAAGCAGCAAGCTTGGCGAGCACCGCACCGGTCACAAGTTCCAACGATTCCAACGGTCCGATATCAAACAGCGGTCGAAGGTGGTTCGGATCCATCGCATACATGTATGGTTCATAGACAAACAATATTGGTGCGACATCAAACAGCACAATCATACATACATATGTATTGGCACATCTAAGAAAGAGTCAACATCACACATCACTGGACAGTTACGTGAGTCTGTATCTTTCTTTCCTTTTCTTTCATAGATACATACAAGTATTTTTTACAATAAAATTTTAAATCTAGCATTTGTTTATTGAAATATTAACGGTTATATTTTTCATAATTTAAATTTAACAATTTACAACAAACAAAATATTTTTATTCAACATATTTTGATATTTTACAAGTACAATTGGATTTTAGAATACAATATAATTACATTATTCGTAATTATTTACAATAAATTTGATTAATTATACAATTTGCTTACATACTTATAAACATATTCGGTTAATTATACTTACCTATTTGCTCCGTCTGCTACAAATCAGCAAAAGCGTATTTTTGGTTTATTTAATATATATTATGCTTTTTGAAACAATCTGAAACAAACAAATAAAAATGAGTTTAGAACAATTAACAAAACATAGAAAATCAGTTAAGTCAAATATAACTAGAATAGTCAAATTCGCGGAAAATTTCGATGTTTCAACGGACAATATTGACGAATTACTGGTTCGTCAGCCGCAATTAGAGTCATATTTCAAAAAATATGATGATATACAAACTAAACTTGAAGAAGTTGATTTTGACGCACATACAACTGATAGAGATCAAGTTGAATCGAAATATTATTCAACATTAGCCAAGATCAAAAGTATCAGTAATTCAAATGCAGCAAATTCTACTTCGGTTTCTAGCGTTCAATCAAATTCAATATCGGTACATTTGCCGAAACTTAGTATTCCACCTTTCAAAGGGAATTATCATGCCTGGTCAGCTTTCAAAGATTTATTCGAGTCGCTAATTCACAATAATTCAAATTTAACTCCAGTCGAAAAAATGTACTACCTAAAAACTTCATTATCGGGGGAACCTTTACAAACAATTAGTTCATTACAACTGACAAATGACAATTATGAATCTGCTTGGAAAACACTTAATGATAGGTATGACAATAAATATCTAATAGTAAATTCATACATTAAAGCCATTTTTGAGTTAGCACCTTCCGGTAAAAATACGACAAGTCAGTTACGCGAAATAATATCTTTGACAAAACAAAATTTAAATTCCTTAAAGGCTCAATCTATCGAAACAGATTATTGGGATATTTTAATAATTTATTTATTAAATCAAAAGGTAGATAGTCAAACTCGAAAGGCATGGGAATTGCAAAGAAATGCTATAACATTACCGAAACTTAACGAATACTTTGCTTTTCTTGAGCACAGATGTAATGCTCTCGAATTGTCGGTTGACACTAATCGCACAAAATCAATCAAAACCACAACCCATTTTGTAAAGCGGGATACAAATAAAAAATGTTTAGTTTGTCACAAAGAACATTTTATTCAATTTTGCCCTATTTTCTTGAAACAAAGTGTACCCGAACGACGTCAACTTATCAAAAAATTAAACGTTTGTTTTAATTGTTTGCGTCAATCGCATTTAGTGAAACATTGCAAGTCTTCAAATTGCAAAATTTGTGATAAAAGGCATAATTCACTACTACACGTTCAGGAAAATATCGAAACCCAGTTACATTCAGGAGCTAAAACTCAAGATTTAGCTCACAAAAATGTAGGCAATGTTGAAGTTCAATCAAAAACAGAAGCTCAAGCTTCTACTTCAGCATTTGTAAACAATACTCAAATTACATTGCAAGCAAGCAAACAACCAGTACGCGTTTTATTATGTACGGCACAAATATTGGTAATGGACAAAGAGGGTAATTCCATACAATGTCGAGTACTTCTTGACAGTCGCTCACAATCATCCTTTATAAGCAAAAATTTAGCAAAAAAGTTGAAATTGGTGACGCACTCGTGTCATTCAACTATTACTGGAATTTCAAATACAGTAAAAACTGTCAATAAAGGTGTAACGGTGTTAATCCAGTCCAGAATAGGTTCATTCAAACGAAATATGGACTTTATAGTACTGGATACAATAACATCGCGAATTCCTAACGAACATGTCGATGTTCAGAATTGGGGAATCCCGGAGGGTTTGCAATTGGCCGACCCCGATTTCCACATACCTGGTGACATTCATATGCTAATAGGGGCTGATTTATTTTTCGACGTACTAACAAATGGTACGCTCAAATTGGGTACTAATTTACCTGTCCTTCAAAATACAAAATTAGGGTGGGTAATTTCGGGCAAATATCCGTCAAATGGAAATATTCAAACGAGCACCACTATGTGTGCTATAACGACTCCACAATTAGAGTCACAATTCAAAAGGTTTTGTGAAATCGAAGAAATACAAAACCCAATCAACATGTCACCGGAAGAAAAGCAATGTGAGCAATTTTACAATGATCACACAATACGTGATTCAGGGGATATCAAGAGATTCATTGTGAAACTTCCTTTCAAAGGTGATACTAGTCAGTTGGGCAATTCATACGATATTGCATTAAAGCGTTTTCAATCACTCGAAAGAAAACTCAATTACAATCAGGGGCTCAAAACTGAATATTCAAATTTCATAAAAGAATATTTGCAATTGGGGCATATGGAAATAGTTCCAAATAACGAAATTGACAATCCGTCATATTACTTGCCTCACCATGCAGTAATTAAAGAATCTAGTATTACAACTAAACTTCGCGTGGTTTTTGATGCGTCGTCAAAAACCACCACAGGTGTATCACTGAATGATATTCTTATGGTAGGGCCTACGTTACAAGAAGATTTATTCTCAATTATTATTAGATGGCGAAGTCACAAATTCGTACTAATGGCCGATATAGCTAAAATGTATCGCCAAGTCCTCATCGCAAAAGAGGATAGGGATTTTCAACGAATAATTTGGCGTGAAAATTCGGATTCACCCATTCAAATTGATCGATTAACAACGGTAACTTACGGCACTGCTTGTGGTGCATATTTGGCAATAAAGAGTTTGCATCAAGCGGCTCTAGATCAAAAACATAATTTTCCCAAAGGTGCGGAAACAGTAATTCGAGACTTTTATGTCGACGATTTATTAACTGGGGCAAATACCTTTGCAGAAGCCCTAGAAATTAGAAATCAAACGGTAGAACTCCTTAGCAAATCGGGATTCGAACTTCGAAAATGGATATCGAATGATCCATTACCTTTAGAAAATTTAAACAAAAATCAAGAACAATCATATTTGTTAGATTTAGATTCTAGCAACAGCAGAAAAACTTTAGGGTTATTATGGCAATCAAATACTGATAATTTAGGCTACTCAATTAATCTTTCGGATACTCCTACGGCTATCACAGAACGCCATATTTTGTCAAAAATTTCACAAATTTTCGATCCGTTAGGATTACTCGGCCCAGTTATCGTAAAGGTAAAACTTATAATACAGAAATTATGGCAGTCTAATATGTCATGGGACGAGCCTGTTTCCAATGATTTATCAAACAAATGGCGAATTTATATTGATCAGTTGTCATTACTGAACAATATTCAAATACCACGGAATGCTATTCCCTGTAAAAATGCAATACAAATCCAATTGCATACATTTTCTGATGCCTCTGAAAAGGCTTATGGGGCATGCGTATATCTACGGTGTACTGATCAAAATGGTACACATTTTTCAACATTACTGTGTTCAAAAACAAGGGTTGCTCCAATCAAAGCAATTACTCTACCCCGACTAGAGTTATGTGGAGCGCTAATCGCAGTTAAGTTAACGGATAACGTCAAAAGGGCATTGTCAATTAAAATAACCGATACTTATTATTGGACCGACTCCAAAATAGTATTAGGGTGGATCAGATCTCCATCACATCAATGGAAAATCTTCGTCGGTAATCGTGTTAGCAAAATACAGGATCTTACCAAAAATAGCGATTGGCATCATGTGCCTAGTTCCCATAATCCAGCCGACCTCATTTCAAGAGGTGTGGATGCAAACAAGTTGGACTCCACTTTCTGGTGGTATGGTCCTCAGTGGCTTGTTAAAGACGAGTCAAATTGGCCAGTTGAATTTGACGAAGCACAACCTGATTTACCTGAAAAAAGAAAAATACAAAATTTTCTAAGTACAATAAATATCAAATTCGAATTATTTGAAAAATATTCAAATATTAACAAATTAGTAAAAGTAACTGCATACTTACTTCGTTTTATAAACAATACTAAAAATAAGGGTAACGAACGTACAAATTCATTATCAATAAAAACACGAGAATACAATGATTCACTTAAATTTTTGATAAAATTAGCACAGCAACAAGAATTTCAAGCGGAAATTCAGCAGCTAAAACAATTTAAACCTGTCGGTAAAAATAGCAAAATCAGGACATTGGATCCCTTTATTGATAATGAAGGTATTTTGAGAGTAAGGGGAAGAATAAAAAATGCACCTATTCCATTTTCACAAAAACACCCCATTATTCTACCAAATCACAATTTAACAAATTTAATTATTACAAATGAACACATAATTAGTTTACATTCGGGACCTCAAGCGTTATTAACAATAATTAGAATGAAATATTGGCCAGTAAACGGTAAAAGCCGTATCAAGAAGATCATCAGGGGATGTATCAAATGTTATAGGGCTAAACCTACTGTTATTCAGCCTTTTATGGGCAATTTACCTGCTTCTAGAATTACGCCATCACGTGCATTTACTAATACCGGAGTCGATTACTGCGGTCCTTTTAACATTAGGGAAGGTCGTCGATCAAAAATTGTTTCAAAAGCTTATATCGTGGTTTTCGTTTGTTTAGCTACAAGGGCTATTCATTTGGAATTAGTAACAGCCTTGACAACAGAGGCATTCATAGCTACTTTACGACGGTTTGTAAGCAGACGCGGCAAATGCTCAAATTTATATTCCGACAATGGAACTAGCTTTGTTCGCGCAAATCGCGAATTAAGAGAACTAGCTCAAGCTTTTATGACTCAAAATCATGCAGATGCAATTAACAATACGTTAGCCGAGTTACAAATTAACTGGCATTTTATACCTGCTCGTTCTCCCAATTTCGGTGGCCTTTGGGAGGCAGCCGTGAAATCAACAAAATTTCACTTGAAGCGTGTCGTTGCTGACACAATTTTAACTTTTGAAGAATTTTATACGCTTATTACTCAAGTAGAAGCATGTGTAAATTCTCGTCCACTTACTCCTATTTCCTCTGATCCGAACGATCTAACTGTACTCACACCAGGTCATTTTTTAATTGGTGACTCACCACTAGCTGTTCCAGAACCAGAATTACTAAGTACTAAATTTAACAGACTGTCACGATGGAATCACATCCAAAAGATGTCGCAGCATTTTTGGAATCGATGGAGCAAAGAATATTTACAAGGCTTACAAGCTCGTAACAAATGGCTTTCTAAAACCAAACCGTTAATTACAGTTGGTACAATGGTTCTAATACGGGATGACAACCTACCACCTACAAAATGGATGTTGGGCAGAGTAACAAAATTGCACACGGGAAATGACGGCATTATCCGGGTGGTTGAAGTAAAAACTCGCAATGGTTTCATCACTCGAGCATTGTCAAAAGTTTCAATTTTACCACTCGAACAACAAATTTCAATTTAACACGTTGAAGGCTACAACCCTTCAAGAGGGGCGGCATGTTGGATGTATTACACAACTTGAAATTCAAACACGAAACATTATAGTATGCAGATGGCAGCAGCTCATTAGCGGGCGATATTGTTATCCCCACTTACTTCACTTTTTCATTTTTTGTGTATGCTGGTATGCTACGCATCGCATCTACGCGACCACGACGACTTCGTGTGTGGACAACAAGCTAATAACATCACCGTCAATCAATCTTAAATTTATCTTAAATACTTTGTATAATAAATCAATAAAATCAATTATTTTATCAATAATTCAAATTAAAAGTTACAGTCCACATTTATTTATTTTTCGTTATTACTCAACAAAAATATTGGCAAAGAAAATCAATTCAACAATATGCAATCAGGAAAATTTATTTAAAAAAATATTTTCATTGACAATAAACTTCTGATACCCGAAGGTATCTATAAAGCAAACGACTGGCACTTCATTTGTACAGTCATAAATTTAACAAACGATAAACATATTCTTTTTATAGAACAACCGATTAAGGCAGAAATTCTAAATCACAAATTAGTTCAATTTAAGGAAAACCAAATTAATTCACAAACAAGTAGCTTTTGTAATAGCATCGACAATTTAATTCGAATCGATCATTTAAATAGAAAAGAACGGTCCAAAATTATTAGCCTTTGTAAACAGTTTGACGATATTTTCTATCGCGAAGGATAAGACCTGCCTTTTACGAATGAAATCAAACACCGTATCATTACTAAAGACGACATTCCTATACACACAAAATCGTATCGCTATCCACAAATTCATAAAGAGGAGGTTAGGAGATAAATTGACCAATTATTAAAACAAGGCATAATTCGACCAAACTATTCTCCTTAATCATCCCCCATTTGGATTGTCCCCAAAAAACCCGACGCAAGTGGAAAGAAAAAATGGAGACTTGTAGTTGATTATAGTCGCCTAAACGAAAAGACAGTCGACGACAAATACCCATTACCAAACATCACTGATATTCTTGATAAACTTGGCAAATGTATGTATTTTACTACCCTTGACTTGGCCAGCGGGTTTTATCAAATTGAACTCCATCTAAAGATATTCCGAAAACAGCTTTTAGCGTCGAGAATGACCACTACGAATATTTGCGAATGCTTTTTGGCCTAAAAAACACCCCGTCCACCATTCAAAGGGTTATGGACAACGTTTTGCGAGAACTAGAAGGCACTGTTTGTCTAGTATATATGGACGACATCATAGTTTTCTCCACATCGTTAGACGAACACATTGTAAATTTACGTAAAGTCTTTGAAAAACTTAGAAAAGTAAATCTTAAAGTATAACTTGATAAAAGTGAATTTTTACATAAAGAGGTCGCTTTCCTTGGACACATAGTCTCTTCAGAAGGTGTGAAACCAAATCCGGATAAGATCAAAGCCATTACAAATTTTCCATTACCTAAAACACCAAAAGAAATTAAGAGCTTTCTCGGTTTACTAGGGTACTATCGTAAATTCATTAAGGATTTCGCGAAAATTACTAAGCCTTTAACCCAATGTTTAAGAAAAGGAGAGGAAATTAAATTAACCCCGGAATATATTAAGACTTTTGAACTATGCAAAAAATTACTCACTGATGAGCCAGTACTTGCATATCCTGATTTTAATAAAGAATTTAACTTGACAACAGACGCTAGTAATTGTAGTATAGGCGCGATACTTTCGCAAGGACCTATCGGCAAGGATCGCCCAATCTGTTATGCCAGCCGTACACTCACTAAGAGTGAACAAAATTACAGCACAATAGAGAAAAAACTTCTGGCTATTGTGTGGGCCACAAAATACTTGCGTCCAAACCTATTTGGCCGCAAATTTAAAATTATAACAGACCACAAGCCCCTTACGTGGCTTATGTCATTAAAGGAACCGAATTGTAAACTGGTTCGGTGGCGCCTCAAACTTGAGGAATTCGACTATACCACCATACATAAATCAGGCAAGAGTAATACAAATGCTGATGCTCTTTCACGCGTTATTATTCCAGAAATTAACTCACACGAAACTAGTAGTAATACTTCAACCCATGTAACACGACATACTTCTACTCGAACAAATAACAGCAATGACGAAGACAGTATTGTACATAGTGCTGACGATGACGATACATTATTTATTCCAATCTCTGAAAATCCCTTAAATTATTTCGCTCAACAAGCTCACTCATTAACCCAGAACCAAAGACGACAAGCCGAAAATTAAAAATTTTGTTTAAAACGAAACGTAGACAAACTTTTTAAGGTCCAAATTATACTAACGAAATTTTAATTGAAATATATAGACAGTTCTTACCACCGGAAAAACGCACAGCTATATACTGCCCCGATGACGATTTGTTTAATAAAATACAAGAAATCTATCACCAATACTTTTCTCATGGTAGACAATTCAAAATTATAAGATGTACAAAATTATTAGAAGATATTGAAGATGACGAACAACAAGACCGCATAATTTCAGATTATCACCAGACTAGTAACCACCGTGGAATTAGTGAAACTTTGGCTCACTTAAAACGAGATTACTATTTTCCAAATTTAAAAAGCAAAATAACTCATTACATTAATAATTGTAAAACATGTCAAGAAAATAAATATCGAGAAAACAGACAAAATGTCGGATAGTGATAAAAGCTTATCTTACCTCAGTGTAATTTAAATTTATTAAATTAATTAAAGTGAAAAGTGATCAAAGTTTAGTTAAACCCAAACCAGTGAACTTTATTTTACATAAAAAACTACAAATATTATTAACAATTACTTAGTTATAATACAAGTTATAATAAATAAGCCAAATACAATATAACCTAAAAACAAAAGAATACAAATTACCGACTTAGATGGTGCTTAGACACCATCTATCGTCATCCGAAACAAAACAAAAATTTGAAAAATAATTATATTAAACTTAAAATTATAAAAAAAAAATGAATAATCAAACCAATTTACTATAACAACCACAAAATCAACTAATAATGCCATCTACGAGCACTCAAAAACATACAATACGACAACAAATATATCGAACGTACATACTATCACAGAACTAAATATAAACAATCAACAAAAACAACAACAAACTTACGCACAATCATTACAACACGCACCTGATGTAAATAAAACAATTAAAATATTACAGTCAAGGAAAAAATTAATCAAATTTAACACTCAACCTCACACACCAAAACCAAAACAAGGAATATTTCTAAACATACTCGACGATATACCTTACATAGAATACGCAAAAGCAGTAGGAAAACAAATCGGCCCAAATAACATAATATTCCTCAGTCCAATTTCAAACAAAAGACTGCTCATATTTTTATCATCGAAAGAAATGGTCGAAACATACATGAAGCACTTTGCCGAAATAAAAATAAATAACCAAACAATAAATGTGCGACGATACGTGACTCCAGTAAAGAAACTAATAATAACGAGAGTTAACCCAATAATTCCACATCAAACAATTATTCAGGCAATAAAAAATTTGGGAAACAACACAGTATCAGATATGATTTATCTGCATATAAATACCCAAGAAATTGAATACCAACATATTTGTAGTTTCAGAAGACAAATCTACATATCTACAAACCAAACCATTAACATACCAGAATCAATACTCATAACACACGGAGACGACAATTACAGAATCTACTTCCATTTAGAAGATATATCGTGTCAAAAATCTCAGAAACCGGGACATTCAAGTATCTCATGTCAACTACCTCAAAGTGATAATATACAAACAACACAAAGTGAAAAAGACAGTACAGCAATGGAAAAAACTAATGGAACGGAACCAATCGAAAACAGAACAAATACAGAAAACAAATACAATACAAGAAACTCAAAAAATAATAAGTTCCTTATGTCAATCTTCCCAAAATGAAAATAAAACACCACAGAACGCAAAAGTAGATGTTACAACTGAAAACCCAAGCACAACAAAAGAAGTAGAGAACAAAGTAACCACAACAATACAAAAAGAAAACATTACAACTCAAGAAAACCAAGAAAAGGAAATAGCATACAGTGAAAATCAAGAGAAATCAAAAGATGTTACACTAAAAAGAAACGCAATACAGCGTTTATCTGAACCTGGCTCCACATCAGTCAACTCCGAAACAGAAAATCAAAATACAATAACCAAAAAGAAAAAAGCAAAAAAAGAAAAAGCAAACTACAATATAGAACAGGAAACAAAAAACATTACATTAAATGAAAATGAAAGATAGATTATTCAAAATGCAACAAAGTTAAACGAAATCCTAGAAACCCTCCTAAATACACAAGATCCACTGAATGCGTCTCGAGTCTATACAAAAGAAACTACGAAATTAATAGACATTTTAGAATCTATTTAGAATTTAGAACAGACATTTAGAATCTTAGCAGCTATAACTAAAAAAAATTCAAAATTAAACAAACAACTTGAAATAGAAAATATTTACCACGACACAGCCACTACAACAGAACAAGAATCCGAAAACGAATAAGAAAAAAACGTTTAAATATAAAAATGGCCAACTTAAAAATTGTACAATGGAATCTTAATGGATTCTATAAAAGATTAGAATAGCTCCAAATATTAATAAAAAGACAGCAACCAAAAATAACTTGCTTACAGGAAACACACGGAAAAATCAACCAAAACCTAAAAATAACAGGTTACAAAACGTATGAAAAACACAGAGAAAACATAGACCATGTAAGTGGAGGAGTCGCCATATTCATCAAAGAAAACATTCATTCTGAATAAACAGCTACAGATACAAACTTCGAAGCAATAACAACAACAACAATATATATATATAACTACCGAAACCATTTCTGATACTAGGCGATTTTAACTGCCATAACTATGTATGGGGATCAAATCGAACAGATACTAGGGGAAAAATGATAGAGGAAATAATACTACAATCAAATCTAGTAATACACAACAAAGAAAATCCAACCCATTATAATATACACACCAACACATTCACAAACATTGATCTTAGCCTGTCTTCTTCAAAACTAGCCCCACTTATACAGTGGTACACATTAAATGAACTATACGACAGTGACCACTACCCAACAGTTACAAAAATCCAACTTAAAAAAAACCCAACAAAACAACAATCAAACACAACTCACAAATAAATGGAAACTAGAAACCGCTCAATGGGAAAAGTTCACCGCCCTAACCAATATGAAGGAATATATAATTCATACTAACGATAAAAATATAGAATACACACTAGAAAAAATCACAATCGTCATAAATCAAGCAGCCGAGCAAACAATACAAACTAAAAAACACCCTAAATATCATTTGCCAGTACTGTGGTGGAACCAAGAATGCAAAGATGCTTTAAAAAAATCACATGCAGCTTTCAACAGATATGAAAAAACAAAGAAACCAGAAGATCTCATCGAATTTAAAAAACTAAGGGCGAACTATAGAAGAATTATCAAAAAATCAAAGAAACAATCCTGGCAAGATTTCGTACAATCCATAAACACCAATACAACACCTAAAGAAGCATGGAATAAAATCAAATTAATTAAAGGCATCCCTAACACATTTAAAATACCAGCACTTAAAATAGACAAGAATATAGAAACAGACGTACAAATAATCACATCCACATTGGCGAAACAGTTTCACAAAATTAGCAGCAACGACTCACTAGAACAACAATTTATGGCAAATAAAAGAAGAGCGGGACATGACGGAAAGACGTGTCGGGTATGGTGCTGTGCTGATCTGAATCTATCAAAAATAAGTGCTAAATAACAAATAAATAGTTCATAATTGGTGAAAATGTAATAATTAAATAGTTCTAATTATTGCGCGATCGATTATTTTATAATTTAAAGCTGAATAGAGAAAACAATAAGGAAAAATAAATTAAAAAAAAATTTTTTGACAGTTATAACCACAATATTATACATATATAGGTACCGAAATTAATCTGTGTTATAATACCATCTATATATATATATATATATATATATATATATATATATATATATATATATATATATAAATATTGAACTATTTGAAAGTTAATTAAGAACATTATTAGTGTTGTTGATATTATCAACATAAAAGTTCTGTCAAAATTTAATTATTTGTTTGTAAACATACGTACATATTATAATTAACAAAAAATAATAAATAACAAAATTAAAGTATAAAAAATGGATTTAAGCACTGAGGTTACAAATATAAAAGCTAGCATAGAAGAATTAAAAAATCAGAATATTGAGCAAGCAAGACTAATTACTGAAACTATAATAGAAAATATGAATAAAAAATTTGAAATTTTTGGTTTACGTCAAGATAACATTGAAACAAAAATAAGAGAATTTGATGAACGTTTAGATAGTATCGAGAGGGACATTAGGAAGCGTAATATTGTCATTCATGGTTTAAAGGAAACTGAAAATGAATATTTTGAACTTGAACAGCGAGTTGTTAATATACTGAAACAGCTAACCAAAGTTGAAATATCAATAGAAGAAGTTGATTTTGTTCGGAGAGTGGGTATTAAATCTAACGATAAAGTACGTTCAATTATAGTTGGGTTAACTACCTGGCGAAAAAAGTTATTAATCTTGAAAAACAAACCTAAGCAAGGAAACTCAGAAATATATATAACTGAAGATTTCCCTTCCAAAGTACTAGCAATAAGGAAAGAATTAAGAATAAAGCAAGAAAAAGAACGTGAAAAGGGAAACGTCGCCTTCATCCGTTACGACAAATTAATTATCAAGGAAAAATCTGAAAAACATGACAAACCATCAAAAGTCATGAAACGCCAACCTTCATCGTCTCCGATCCAAGAATCAAGTACATCAGTACAGGAATACAGTAATAAAGGAATAACTAGAATTAAACATAACACCAAATATAGAATGATTACTACAACTCCCAAAACATATAAAACTATTACAAAATACTTTTCTGGAAAAGAAGATCTTACAGCTGCTAGTGATTCTGAGCTATCATCATCTGAACCAACAAATTACAAGCAAACGTCATTGAAGAAGTCCGACAATGAGTGATGGCGCACTGAAACTACGTCAATTGCTGGATCCACAAAAACACAAGCCCGAAACAATGCACATCCATATCCACAACAAAAAACTAACAAACTAAATTTTCCAAATCACCCAGAAAGGCTGGGCACCGAGGGTGATCAGGCCCAATACCTCCCAGGTAAAAATGAAAGTCTTTTACAAACACTTTCAAATAAATGTTCAAAAAAATTTTCAAACAAGTATACAGTCAATTTAAAAAATAGCTTATCCAAAGACCTAACTATTGCCACTTTAAATGTACGAACTTTAAAAAGTGAAAGTAGGTTGATAGATTGATTAATGCAGTACGCGAGACTAATATCGACGTTTTAGGACTTTCAGAGACAAAAAGATCTAATGAAAATATTATAGAAATAAAAGACAAATACATTCTCTATTACTGTAATAAGAGTCCAGGCATTAGAGGTGTAAGTTTTCTTATAAAAAAATCTTTAAAAAATAGCATTAGCAGTATTAAAGGTGTAAATGATCGAATTGCTATTTTGCAACTTAGGACGGGCAAAAACACGGTCCTGACGGTGATACAAGTCTATGCCCCGACGAGCGAGTCGACAGAGGAAGAAATTGATAATTTTTATGCAATTCTGATGAACCAATTAGAAAATACACAAGGTCCAAAATTAATCATAGGAGACTTTAATAGTCAAATAGGACAAAGGGCATGTATTGATGAAAAATTTTCTATAGGTCCGTATTGCTATGGGAAACGAAATAAAAGGGGATATAAACTGTTACGGTTTTGTCAATCTAATCGATTAAGAATTATGAATACGTTTTTCAAAAAACGTGCTGGTCGGAAATGGACTTGGATATCACCGAATCAGGAAGTTAAAAACGAAATTGACTACATAATAGCAGATAATAAAATTAATGTAGTAGATGTTGAAATAATAAGTAAATTTAATTTCAATACAGATCATAGATTGTTACAAACAAAAATATCTTTCAAAAAAGTACGTCCTTTTAACTATAATAACTATCAATCAGTCGTCACATCCGTGTTAAATGAGTCAGATGTTATTAAATTCAAATCCATTCTCAATTCTGAATTGAGTTCACATTTAAAAACAGAACTAACAGAAATACAATTTTTAGAAGATCAAATTGAAAAATCATTAATAAATGCAGTTAAAAAGATTAACAAAATAACTAAAGATGATTCTATAATAAATAAAATTAGTGAAAAAACCAAAAAATTAATTGAGAAACGAGAAAAACTGAAATTAATGGAAAATAAATCAGCAACCGAAAAAATTGAATATACTGAATTATGTAAATTAACACAACGTCATATTCGCGATGATATTAGAAAATACAACACGGCTCAAATACAGAATATTATAGAATCATCTGGCTCTACCAAACAAGTAAAAAGAAAACTAGGTATAGGTAAAACATGGATTATAAAAATGAAAACCAAACAGAATTCTGAAGAACATAATAGGGAAACAATAATGAAAATAGCAACGGAATTCTTTAAAGAACTTTATAAACGCCCCGATCAAATCCAAACAAAGAACCTAATTATGAAACCCAATAATGAACTGTATATACCAGACATAATCCCGGATGAAATATCCTGTGCTATCTCTAAACTTAAAAACAATAAAGCACCCGGCCCTGATAATATAACTAATGAACTTTTAAAATATGGCAAGGACGAACTCATCAAACCCTTACTTAAACTATTTAATTTAGTATTACACAAAGGAGTTGTACCGAATCAGTGGCTAAAATCAGATATTGTTCTACTTTATAAAAAAGGTGATATTTCGAATATAAACAACTATAGACCCATTAGTTTATCTTCCACTTTATACAAACTATTTATGAGTATTTTGGGAAAAAGAATTATACCCCAATTAAATGAACATATAAAATGTGAGCAAGCCGGTTTTCGGAAAAATTTCTCAACTATAGACCATTTACATGCCATCAATCAAATCATAGAAAAGTCAATTGAATATAACCTAAATGTTTATTTCGCATTTATCGATTTTACTAAAGCATTCGATTCGCTACATCATCAATTTCTCTACGATGTGTTAAAAAAATACGGTTTAAATTCACAATATGTAAATTTATTGGTATATATATATCAAAATAGTAAAGCACGAATAATCTTAGAAAATCAAGGAACTTATTTTGATGTCGGTAAGGGAGTAAAACAAGGAGACCCATTATCACCGATACTTTTTAATATATCGCTAGAATATATTTTTAATCAATTAGATTGGCAGGAAAATGGTTTAAAAATTGACGGTAAATTTATTAGTAACATACGTTTTGCTGATGATATCGTACTAATATCAACATCATTGGCAGAATTAAGTAGCATGTTAAATGGTTTATATCTAGAATGTAAAAAAGCTGGTTTAAGCATTAATCATGCTAAAACTAAATTAATGACAAATTCTGACGAAGGTGTTATTCAATTAGATAACATTAATCTAGAATGGGTGGAAGATTTTATTTACTTAGGACAATTAGTCTCATTTAAAAACAAACAACAAAAAGAGATAAACCGTCGTATCACCTTAACGTGGAATAAATACTGGTCACTAAAATTCGTAATGAAAAATGAACAACTACCAATATGTCTCAAGAAAAAGGTATATGAAAGCTGTATAGCGCCATGTCTAATGTATGGCTGTCAAACATGGTCCCTGTCTAAGAAACAAACTAAACAACTCCGAACTACTCAATACGCGATAGAAAGAAGTATGCTAGGTATAAAGCGTAAGGATCGCGTAAGAAATATTGACATGCGTAACATAACCAAATTAGTAGATATTGTTTCAAGTATTAAGAAACAAAAATGGAATTGGGCAGGTCATATGTACAGACAAAACGACGACAGGTGGACAAAACGACTGACAGACTGGTACCCACGAGACATGAAAAGAAAGCGTGGTAGACAATTTATTAGATGGTCTCACGACATAAGAAAAACAGCAGGTATACTATGGACAAGACGCACTCAAAATAGGGTAGAATGGAAAAACCTGGGAGAGGCCTATATCCAGCAGTGGATGTAGTTTCAGCAGCCAAAGGAATGTTTATTTACTTTACTTACTAAGTATCTAGTATAGAATAATAGAGTATTTTAATAGAATTAGAATTTTTATGTAATATTATTTCTACATACATTATATGTATGTATATATGTATATGTATGTGTATACACACATACATATATATATATATATATATATATATATATATATATATATATATATATGTATATATATATATATGTATATATATGTATGTGTGTATACACAACATACATATACATATATACATACATGTGTGTATATATACATATATACACACATGTGTGTATATGTATATATATATATATATACATATATATATATATATATATATATATATATATATATATATATATGTATATATATATATATATGTATGTATATGTATGTGTATGTGTGTATGTGTATATATATATATTGTTTAATTGTTATTTTGTATCGTAAACAAATTATGTATTTTATTTTCTCTTTTCAAAAATTATTGTAAACTCATGTATGCTGAAATTAATATAGGCTTATTATTATTATTATTATTATTATTAAAAGAAGGGCGGAACAAGAAATAAACCAAAAATTAAAAAATATAGAAAGAGCAGAAAATGATTCTATTAACTTCCCTATAACATACGACGAATACAAAGATGCACTAAAAACAATGAAAATTAACTCCTCTCCCGGTCATGATAACATACCATACGATTTCTTAAAACACATATCCGAAAAACTACACATTTCCCTTCTTAATGCATATAATCAAATATGGACACAAAATATATACCCAAAAAATTGGAACCACAACCTAATAATACCAATATTAAAACCAGACAAACCCCAACAACTATAGACCTATATCTCCAGCCCCATACATCGCCAAACTGATGTAAAAAATAATAAATCAAAGGCTATTATGGAAAATAGAAAACGAAAACTTGCTAACAGACAGACAATTCGGATTTAGAAAACGCTTATCGACAACAGACTAACTACTAAAATTCGAAAATGAAATACAAAACACATTTGCAGAAAGAAGCCACCTAATTGCCAACTTCTTTGACATCCAAAGCGCATTCCCAAAAACTTGGCGATATCTAATCCTAAAACAGCTTTTGGATAGGAATATAAATGGAAATATAATAAATTACATAAAAAATATACTTACCGAAAGAACATTTAAAGTCCGACTAAGTAACACCTTATCAGAAACATACACTATGGATAACGGAATTCCACAAGGAAGCCCCCTAAGTACCACACTGTTTCTAATAGCAGTAAATAATATATTACAATATATTAAACCACCAAACGACTTAATGATGTTTGCAGACGATCTGGTTGTATTTTGTAAAAGTAAGGATATTAGAGTAATCCAAAAACATCTACAAACAACATTAAATAATCTAGAAAAATGGTCAAAAGAAACAGGATTTATATTTTCAACGGAAAAAACCCATATGGTTCACATCACAAAATTAAAAAAGCAACACAACAAACCCAAATTATATTTAAACAATAAGAAGTTAAATTATAAAACATCAACAAAATTTTTAGGACTCTATTTCGATCAGAAACTAACGTGGAAACAACAAATCAATGATATAAAAGCAAAAAGAATAAAATCATTAAACTTAATTAAAACAGTCTCAAATCATAACTGGGGAACTGACAGGATCTCATTACAAAATATATATCAGAATCTTATAAGAAACAAAATTGACTATGGAGCAATATAGTCTATAAATTGACTATACGCGTCGGCAAAGCCAAGCACATTAAACAAGTTAGAAGTCGTACAAAATACAGCACTGCGTTTAATTTCTGGAGCGTTTCCAACAAGGCCAACAGAAAGTCTTAGATCTGAAATATCATAGCCATCACTAAAAATAAGAAGAAAGTTACTAAGCATCAACTATACTACAAAAATCTTAAAAGATAAGAAACACCCGAACTACAGGATAATTACATCAGACAAGAATATAGAATTCTACCGAACACATCCAAACTACACAAAACCAATTAACATACGAGTCAAAAACATACTGGAAGAACTAAATACTGAAATACCAAAAGTAATGACCAAGAAAACAATCAATATACCACCATGGACAAGACCAAAAGTAAAAACGAATACCGAACTTACAGACTTCAATAAAAAAACCACTAACCCAACAATATACCAACAACTATTCCAAAACCTGATAACAAAATACGAAGATCATGCCTACATCTACACAGATGCAACAAAGCAACAAAGAGAAGTCGGATGTGCTGTACTCTATGGAAACAATAATTACAAGCAGTACAAATTATCAGAAGCTAATTCTATATATTATGGTGAAATGGTCGCGATATACATACAAAGCTTTAAAAATCATCCCCGAAATAACACATAACAACATCATTATATTCGCTGACTCTCTCTCGGTAATAAACTCCTTAAGAAATTCAAATACAAATAGTACAATAGCAAGTAATATATTGCACCAGTACTACAATTTAACAACACAACACAAAAACATAACTATCACGTGGATTCCGTCTCATGTTGGCATCAGAAACAATGAATTAGTTGACCAGTTAGCCAAACAATCCATTACAAGCCAGAATTCCATCCCATTCCGAAAAAAATCGTCAGAAGATACAAACAAAATACTGAAAGATGGTATACTCCAACTCTGGGAAAATCAATGGAACCTGTCACAACAAAAATTGAAAGAAATAAAACCACATGTAAAACCTTGGAAATTATATAACCAAAGAAGAGAACACGAAGTTATTCTTACAAGAATAAGAATAGGACATACCAAATTGACCCACGAATACATCTTTAACCAAAACCAATCGCCGAGATGCAACAATTGTGATACATCATTAACAATAAGACACATAATTGCTGAATGTCCTATATACCAACAAGTGAGATCAAAACATAATATTCAAAGTTTTAAAGAAGATCTGAATCCAGAAAAAGACAATAGTAACATCATTAAATTCTTACAGGAAACTAAACTAATGCAAAAAATATAAAAATATTCAACATACCAAAAATTCTATAATATGAAATTATAAAACTAACAATCATTATAATTATGTAAAATACAGATTAAGTATTCTCAATATTTATACAATATACCATACTTTAATTCTAACAAAATTATGTAACATAATAATTAAGCAAACATTGTAATACATCATACCGATGCTAATAACCGAAAAGGTTGGTGCATCAAAATTCTAAATAAAAAAAAAATTAATAAATAAATATGATAGGAGACCCCCAAAACAAAAATTTCAGTTAACCCCTACACCAGTCCGCCCACTTGAAATCGCACATGCAGATATATTTTATATCGATAAACTTATTTACTGATAAATTTTCTAAATTTGCACAAGGATACATTGTTCTTAGTAAGTAGTAGAATTGGACAGTTCTAGAACCACCTCCCCATCTCCCGAATTTTTGAGTGACCTCGGGAGGTGGTAAAACTACCGGGGCGGTTCTAGAAGCCTCCGGCGGTGGGTGGAGCAATATTTGGTCTCAAACCTAACGGAACCTAAGGAAATTTGATCTAACCTAACCTAACCTAACAAAATTTTTTCTAACCTAACTTAACCTAACAAATTTTTTTTAAGCTAATCGAACCTAAGAATTCAAAATTTCCCTAATAGATGGCCACTTTCAGGCCCTGTAACTTCACCACTAGATGTCGCTGCTAGTCTGGATAATAGTGATCCCTGTGTGTAAGTTTGAAAAATTGTTAATAGATGGCGCATCCACCTTTGAGCCCTGTAAATTCACCACTAGATGTCGCTGCTAGTCTGGATACTAGCGATCCCTGTGCGTAAGTTTGAAAAATTGTCAGCTGACGTCATTAGAAGGAATGCTGATATTAACAACGAAGATTTCTGTCTAATATACAAAAATGAACTTTATCATAAGATTGTATATTTTTATCTGAAAACAGGTTTAAACTTGTATCAATTGTCAGCTGACGTCACTAAGGTATACTGATATCAAATAGCGAAGATTTCTGTCTAATATGCGAAAATGAAGCAAAAGGTTAACCTGTATGGCTACATAAAGTGTGATAACTGACGTCATCAGGCTATTTTTCTGCTATAAAAAGACTGCGACAGAATTTTTTCAATTACAATTTTGTTCGAAACTTTAGTGAAAAACATTAGATCTTATTGTTGTAAATTTTCAATTGTTGTGTTAAGAATTAATTATTGCCAACAATGGAATCCATTACTGCTGGTGTTTCATCTGGAAACAGAGACTTAATTCAAAAAATGGCGGGAAATTTTATGGACGAATTGAACCATCTTGGTACTGTTAAACGATGGATTAAACTTTCTGATATGGAGATTGGAAAAATATATAAAATAATGGACGGAAGTCAATTACCGTCAAAATTCGATTCATCAAAAATGAAGACAGTTTTGGAATTAGAAATTGGATACATATCATTGCCGGCGCGATTTGACAATTTGAACGAGCAGATGCTGGAGTGGCTGCAGAGCAATCCAAAACTGGGTATTATGAATAATGGACCCATTGGACTGACTTATAAACTGGAATTCAAAACGCTGGACTTTCTCGAAATCGTTGGGGGTGCTTAATGGCGAATTTTGTGATTTATTCTCTTCAAAATGTATTATTTAATTGTACTATGTATTTTAAAACTGTCAATATTGTACCAATTTTTACATATATTTAATAAAAATTATAAAACAAAAATTCGATTTGTCTTATTCATGTCCCGCCTCTAAATCAATTTTTAACTAAGTACAAATCGATAAAACTTGTGAGCAATCTTTGATAGATATCATACCTCTGAGTATTAATTATAAAAGAAAATCGAATTTTTTATTCATGTCTCGTCTCTAAATCACAATTTTTGAACTAAGTATAAATCGATAATACTTATGAGCAATTTTTGATGTGTATCGTATTGTTGGGTTTTATGATGAATAATTATACAACAAAAAAAAAATTTAATATCCCCTGAAAACGAAAAATTTAATTTTTCAGATGCTATTGTACAAATATGAATAATTAAGTTTTAATAAAAATTATTTTTTATAAAATTATCTATCAAATTTTAACCTTGTATATATAAGAAATGCTTAGATTTGCAAATGTTGGAATGCGGGTACATGATATTATATGCAAGTCCAATACGTTATATACATACATATGAATATTGCATTGTAATACTTGTCTCTAATACTCGTATTTGCTATCTTCATGAATTGTGTTTAAAGCGGAATTTATTATATTGTATTCTTTGTGAATTTTTAAAAGTTAATTTTGATTTTTAGTTATACTTTAAATTTTAATATTTAGTTTTGTTTTAATTATAATATTTAAATTAGTGAATTAAGAAAAATTTTGTGTTTTTTGTGTGTGATTTTTGCTTCTTTTCGTTTTTTTTTTTTTTGTTTTATTTTGAAAAGCCCACAGTTCTTTTGTTTTTTAATTATAAGAGTTAGTGAATTAAGAACAAATTTTTTGTTTTATTTAAAAACCATAGTTTTTTGTTTTGTTTGTGTGTGCGGCGGTTTTGGTTGTTTTATTCAGTGTTTTTGTATGTGATTTTTGACTGTTTTTGTTTTATTTGGAAACTACAGGTAAGGTGAAAAAACACATTTAATTCGTTTTTAGTATTAATTTTAACAATTACTATAAATTTTTAGCTGTACCTATAATACATTTGTCATAAATTATAACTAGGGTTACCAATTTTTTTTTTAATCTCGTGAATAAGCAAAAAATAAAGTATTTGAGAGAAAAACTATTTTCAAAACTTAAATTTAAGTTTGAGTAAAACATTTTTTTGTGTTTTTAGTACATGCTAACACAATTTTTGTTATCTGCGAACATTTCGTAGCTAGTTTTACAATCTAAGTTTAGATTCAAATAATTCATTTTTATATTAAATTTATCAAGGATCTATTTGTTATTTGCTCGCCACTTTACATTCATCACCGAAAAACTCTTTTAGTGAAAGCTAGGGTTGTGGAAAACAGAGCAAAATAAGAAATAATTTTTTTTTATATTTGGTAAGTTATCACACGCATTTTTGATGCGCGAGGGGGTATATTGCTAGCTGATATTATCGCACGATAATGAAAATATTGACAATACATCACAAATTTTTCTGTAAAAAATTTTTACTAAAATTTAAAAGTTAGTGGGTGATAGTTTAGAATAGGGGTCGGCAACCTGCGGGCCGTTGCAAGTTTTCATGCGGCCCGCCAAGCAATATAACTTTTTGAATAATTGCTCTGTCTATGTAGAGTTGAGCATACTTTATACTTTCTGTTCTCCGATGTTTTATTACATGTGACAAACTGTTACTAAAAATTTTTCCTCATGTTGATTTTCCCTGTCGCAGTATCCTGCATAATATAGCGAATTTCTGTTTACAAAAATTAGTTTTTCTCGGAAACTACTTGACATAGAATTATTTTTCAAAAATCGTTTTTTATGTGATTATTTTCCCTTTTTCCAACGATGTAAGAAATATGACAAAAAACTCGAGCAAATTTGGGCAAGAAACTCACTTTTTCCATAAAAATTTTTTAGGAAAAAATGCCTAAAAATCAATTTGGAGCATCGGACTTCCAACATTTTCACCAAATTTCGTAAACCTAGAACATTTTGTTTGAGAAATATATTATTTTCGGTTTCTAGGGATCTCAAAACAAATTTCTGCCATAGTCTCGGGCTCAAGTCGCGTCATGACAGTGCCTGTAATAGCCGAACTTTCGATTCGAAAATTCGTTAAAAAAACCTACTTAAGCCACATACTACATTGAAAAATATTTGACTGTGCGGCCCTCTAAAAATTATTTTTTTTTTTAAAATGGCCCACCATCCAAAAAAGGTTGCCGACCCCTGGTTTAGAAGATAAGAATTTTTTAAGCTCCCATAGGATAAAATACCTATTATTTTATTAATAATTGTTGCATCATATTGAATTATAACATGTTTTAGCTTGTTCTCACTGCACATCTGTATGACGTCATCAATTAAAAACTATAAATACGCTAGCCCTATATCACATATAGTCATTATCTTTTGCGACTTTTTCGGAGTACAGTGTTTTAAACGCTACAAAAGTGAATTTGCGAATTTCATCTTAAAAGTAATTGTTGTAATAATTTCTAAAGTTTAATTGTTCGCTTTTAAGCTAATCGAATAGTTAATTTTATTTTTTTTTCTTGCTATTAAAAGCATAGTGTACTGAAAAATCAGTCTGTGTATTTTTTTGACTGTTTTTGTCATATATTAGAAAAAAAAAACGCGGTAAGTTCAGTAAAAATATTTAATTCTTTTTAATATAATTTTTATTTTGAAATTTTTTTTTAATAATTTTTGTATGCAACAACTTAAAACTAATTACAGCTATTTTAGGAATATTAAAACAGAAAATTTTATGTTATTTTTTTACCAGTCAATATGTTTCAAATTTAATTTTGTTTAGAAATTCCAGAAAATATAATTTGACGTTTTTAATTTTGTTTAATGTCGAAAAAAAATTTAATTTTTTTCATTTTAGAATGTACAGAATGTGTCAGAAAAATTCCGTAAATAAAAAAATTTAATCTTAGAAGCAAAATTATAAATATTTCGCGAAAACTAAACAATATTTTTTGTGAATTTAGGAAAAATGGCGTTTTTCAACTGCGAAATGTGTCCAGCAGGATTCAGCCGTCGGGATGCTTTGACAAGACATTTGAAGACGAAACATGGCGACAATGGTTCATTTTTTAAATGCGGTCAGTGTGGGGATAATTTTTCGAGAATGGATAGTTTACATCGTCATGTGAAAAAATTCCATTCAACGGCGGCATTGTGTGCTTACTGCGGTAAATATGTTGCAAATGGTCTGAAGCGTCATATGGCTAATGAACATGGTCAACCCTTAACCGGCGTCGAACCTGATCATGAACAACCCTCAACTAGCAGCGGTCATATTTCGAGAAAGCGCGCAGCCCACGAATAAAATGGTAGTCCATCTAAAAAATCAAAGGAGGATCGGGGAGCAAGACGTTGTGAGGTATGCGACATGGATATACCAATTTCATCATTCAATGGGCATTTACGAAGCGCAACCCACAAAAACAAATTATGCTGCGGTACTGGGAACGTAAATGTGGAAACTATCAACAGCGCGTTCAAAACCAGAATAATCAGTTACCGGGTGAAGAGTTCCGAATACTTCTAGTCCATTGAAAAATTTTTACAAGAAATTAAGGAAAATGTACTGCAACTGCTGCATATGGAACTGGCGAAGCATACATCATTTAAAACAAATTTTGAATTGTTCGGTCTATATGCAGAATTCGACAAGGACGATAATTTACTACTGTATTTGAAGTCGTTCAACACCAGAAATGTTACTGTTTGCGAATCCACCAATCTGGAGGAAATATACTGAAATATGGCGTCGACTGTAGTGCGCAAGAGCGAAGAATTTCAGGAACGAGACAGCGGCTGGTCGCTTTTGGAAGTCCGATATTTAGAAGTCAACGTAAATAAATATAATCCGCTTCGGGCTTCATCGTATATCGAGCTTCCAGCATGGATCAAGCGAAAGAAGGCGGTCGTAAATGTGCAGAATGCAGATAAGGCGTGTTTTGCATGGGCGATAACATCAGCTTTACATCCAGCTGAACACAATCCACACAGAGTCGCTTCATATCCTCATTATTCGACAATTTTAAATTTCGACAATATTGAGTTTCCTGTCAAAATCAAAGACATAAAATTGTTTGAATCCTTAAACAACATCAGCGTCAATGTTTATGGACTGGAAGAAAAAAGTATTGTTGGACCGCTGCACTACACCAAGGAAAATCGGAACATCCATGTGAATCTGCTGTACATTGAAAATGGCGAAATCAGTCACTACTGCTGGATAAAGGATCTGAGTCGACTTGTTGGACGCCAGCTTTCAAAACGCGATGGTGCTAAATGGTTATGTGACGGATGTTTACAATTCTTTCGAACTGAAGAGCGGCTTCTCGAACATGCTAAAGAAGACTGCAACAAAGTCCGCACTGTAATACCAAGTCCCGGTGAAGGCAGTATTCTGAAATTTCAAAATTATGCCAAGCAGATGCGCGTCCCGTTTACGATCTACGCAGACTTCGATTCAATATTGAAACCATGCGACACATGCGCACCGAATCCCGATGGATCGTTTACGAACACCACGCATATCCACGAACCATTCAGCTTCGCATATTACATCAAGTGCTCGTATGATGAATCATTAAACAAATTCGAAACATACCGCGAGCTGAACTGCGCGGAAGTTTTTATGGAAATATTAGAAGAAGATGCCCAACGACTACATAAAATTTTACAAAAGGAAATTCCGATGAAGCCATTAACAGTGATCGATTATTCAGTATTTGGATTAGTCGAAGATTGTTCCATATGCGGCAATAAATTGGGCAACGATCGTGTGCGGGATCATGACCATCTAACGGGTGAATTTCGAGGTGCCGCGCATAACCAATGTAATCGGCTTTACAGACTACCGAAATTCATCCCGATCGTTTTCCATAATTTATCTGGATATGATGCGCACTTTATCGTCCGGGAATTTGGAGTCTCCAAGGAACGAATCGATGTCATACCGAACAACAAAGAACGCTACATTTCTTTCACTATGACCCCACGAAGCCGTCGACCTACATCCAATATCTGGACGCCAACAACTTGTACGGATGGGCCATGTCGCAGCATTTGTCGATCAGACATTTCCGGTGGGTCTCAGAACACAAACTGGATAACATCAACGTACCAATGATTCTGGATGACGCTGATGTTGGATACATTTTGGAAGTCGATCTCGAGTACCCGAAAACACTGCACCACTATCATCAATATCTACCATTTTGTTCGGAGCAGATGAAGCCGCTATACATTACATCCAAAAACAACAAATTACTCGCCAATGTTTATGACAAGAAGAAATATGTGATCCATTATCGGAATTTAAAACAGTGCTTAAAATACGGACTTAAATTGAAAAAAATACATCGTGCGCTCCAGTTTAATCAATCTCCGTGGCTGAAGAAATACATCGATTTAAATACCGAGCTTCGTTCTAAGGCGACAAATAGTTTTGAAAAAATTATTTCAAATTAAAAAATAATAGTGTTTTCGGAAAAACGATGGAAAATGTCGAAAAACGTGTTGATGTGCGGTTAATCACATATTGGGAGAACATTCGTAAAAAGTTGGGTGCTAATAATTTAATAAGTAAACCAAATTTCCACAGTTGCTCCATCATTCACTAACTTGTTTCGGTATCTTCCATTGCGTATATCATCTTCTTTGCAAATAGTTAAAAATCCATAGTTATCACGCCAACACTCTCTGCATAATTCTTTGAATTGATTGAACGACATGTCGGAGTTAATATGATCATCATAGATGTGTCTGAGGTTGAGATCATCCTGTTTGAAGACTGCAACAAGATTCACATTATCCCGTACATGATGTTTGGGTGCCGCTGTATACGTTTGCGTAAAGTAGAAACAATCATCATTGTAGTGCCGAGAGTGGCTAAAATATTCTTCTATTATGGCCTTTTTCTCCCGCGCAGATACATCGTTGAATATTACCAGCGAATTTGAATATTACAAGCACATATTACCAGCGAATTCGTGCTTCTTTCGGCGGTATGACATCATCGTTATTAGAGTATGTAAAATAACCCAAACCTTTAACACTTTTAATGAATCGTTTCAGATATTGATATTTCGGTTGGTGTAATGATTTGGAATAGATGTATGTGTTTTCAAATGCCACACCATTAGGATCCTGGACAAGTGATAGAAGAAGGACGTTTTGCCGCATCCACGTGGACCACAGATGATCGCTCTAATACTCCTCGGTAGCAGTGGACCATTTTTCTTGAAATCAGTGCTGTCCTTGTCAGACGAAAACTCCATTTTCCATTGGCAGCGTCTCCTGCTGTTTAACGAATGAAGAAAACATCGTTGATGTTGATCAAATAACACTATTTCTTATACTAATAAAGTTGAGCAAATTTCAAGCATATTTATAACATATATAAATAGTACAGCATATGTTCTTTTGCTTCAGTTCACTTTTAAATGTCGACGTGGAAACAACTACCGGTTAGTCGTGAGAAAACAAGCGGTGTGAAAAATCTGGTTGCGGTATAGTAAACGGAGTAATCAACAAATTACCATTTGAACTTCATATACCTGGCTATCAGTATTGTGGATCTGGAACTAGGCTGCGCGAGCGATTGCTACGAGGTGATCCGGGTATCAACAAATTGGACGCTGCATGCAAAGAACACGACATCGCCTATTCGCAGTTTAAAAATATTCAAGATCGACATAAAGCTGATTTAATTCTAGCTGATAAAGCGTGGGAGCGAGTTAAATCGTCGGACGCAAATCTTGGCGAGCGAGCTGCTGCTTGGGCTGTAACGAACGCGATGAAGTCGAAAGTAAAACTAGGAATAGGTCATTCAAAGAGGAATAAAAAAGGCCAGAAATTAATACTTGGTGCCGGAATTCGTGATTTGAGAAGTATATTGAAGAAAAAGAAGCCGAAAACTATTAAAAATGCGATAAAATTTGCACTGAAAGCTGCGAAGAATATTTTCAAGAAGAAGGACAGTCAATTTACAATACCGAGAATCATTCCAATTCCAAAAACTGGTGGAATTTTACCATTTCTAGTTCCACTTTTTGCCGGCCTGTCCGCTGTAGGATCACTTGCTGGAGGTGCTGCTGGTGTTGCGAAAGCAGTGAATGCTTATAAAACAGCAAAGAAACAATTGGATGAAAATGAGCGTCATAACAGGATGATGGAAGCAATTGAAAGCACGAAAATGAAAGCAAACTACTCTACAACGCCGAATGGTGAAACAATTAAAGTAACGGAAAAAGGCTACTTCAATTTCTGTCTACCATTGGCGGATGTTTGGATTTCTTAACCATTACAGGAAAGTTATCATCAATGCAAAACATCAACTAATTCTGACTCGGGCTCGGGCGGATCATGATGCACCAACGGATGACGTCACTTTCCGTATACGTAAAATTCAATGGATGGTTCCACACGTTACAGTTGCAGATGAACAGAAACTGAAGTTGTTGAAATATGTGGAAAATAGTCGAGATATTACAATTGCTTTTCGATCATGGGATATGCATATACAGCCAACAACTCCAACAGCAAGATAAAACATTTGGACGGTGAAAACATCAACTCAGCTGGAGAAACCACGTTACATTATATTCGCTCTACAAACGGATCGACGAAATAAAAAAGATTCCAGTATTTTCGATCACTGTGAACTTTCAGACGTTAAAGTTTATTTAAATTCTGCGAAATCAACCAGTTTCGCTCTAAACAACGCACAATGAAGACCGACGCAGCAATTGTTGACTGCCAAGGATTTCCAAATTCAACAAATGGGAAATTCTACATAAAGGAATTGGCTGTGTTGAAATTCGATTCTTCCGAAGAAAATTATGCTGAAGATTATATACTACAACACTATGTATTCAAATCACCAATACCGTTTTGCGGATTAAGTGAAAAAGATCAACGCACAGCTCGCTGGTTGCGGAAAAATCATCATGGGTTCTCCTGGATGGACGGACATATTGAATACGAGGAACTAAAATACATTTTAATAAACAATCTACATGGAATTCGAATTATCTATACGAAAGGAGAAGAAAAAGTGCGGTATTTGAAACGACTACTACCATTAACGTCCATCATGAACTTTGAAGAAATAACAATTTGTCCCAAGTTGGGAATCATAACATCAACATACACTAGTCCTCGATGCGGCCATCATACCGGAGCAACTTGCGCCATGGAAAATGTTATATCCATATACAAATATTATTGCAATAACATTTAAATATTTTTTATTGTAAAATATTTCTTTTAAATAAAGTTATTAAAATAAAAAAATGTGTTTTTATTTAGAGGAAAACCTGTATAAACCTGTTTTCAGATAAAAACATACAATTTTATGATAAAATTCATTTTTGCATATTAGACAGAAATCTTCGCTATTTGATATCAGTATACATTCTAATGACCTCAGCTGGCAATTTATATAAGTTTAAGCCTGTTTCCAGATAAAAATATGAAATCAAGGTACAGGGTCCCCGGAAGTTGAGACTAGTAACGCCATCTTTTAACTATCAAAAAGGATTTTCGGCGCCATCTGTTGACAATTTTTCAAACTTACACACAAGGATCGCTATTATCCAGACTACGAGCGCCATCTAGTAGTAAATTTACGGGGCTCGAAGGTGGCTGCGCCATCTGTTGACAATTTTTCAAACCTACACACAGGGATCGCTAATATCCAGACTAGCAGCGACATCTAGTAGTGAATTTAGGGGGCTCGAAGGTGGCTGCGCCATCTGTTGACAATTTTTCAAACTTACGCACAGGGATCACTATTATCCAGACTAGCAGTGACATCTAGTGGTGAATTTACAGGATCCGAAAGTGGCTGCCCCATCTATTAGGCAAATTTTTAATCCTTTGGTTCGATTAGGTTAAAAAAAATTTTGTTAGGTTAGGTTAGGTTAGATCAAATTTCCTTAGGTTCCGTTAGGTTTGAGACCAAATATTGCTCCACCCACCGCCGGAGGCTTCTAGAACCGCCCCGGTAGTTTTACCACCTCCCGAGGTCACTCAAAAAATCGGGAGGTGGGGAGGTGGTTCTAGAACTGTCCAATTTCTACTACTTTAGTAGAAATAGCATACACCTGATAGAAGCATTTTTCAAAATTTATAGCCACATATGGAAAACCTACAACACTGGTTGTAGATTCTGAAAAGGGATTTGATTCTATTCGATTTCGTCAATTTGGTGGTAACTATAACATAAATTTGCACACTACTTCGGAACGAAGTTCAAATTCAAATTCACCCATCGAGCGATTTCACTCGACACTGTTAGAAATTTACAGAATTACCCATAAAGATCCCAAAAATAGAGAAATAGAACCCGAACAAAAATTACTATCTTCAATTTTTACCTATAACAACCCCGTCCATTCAACTACTAGGTACACTCCTTTTGAACTTTTCTTTGGCAGAACATATGACATGAGCCTAAAACCTGACTTAAACGACATAAATGAAAAACAACAAAACTTGTACGACAAAGTTAATGACTACGTGTTAGAAAAGAAACAAGAAAAAATTAAATAGAGATAGACATGAACCCCTAAATTACGTACCCGGCACAAACGCGTATCTAACTGAAAACAAACATAATAACAAACTACATGCTAAATTCAAACAAACTGCTGTATCTAAAAATAATAAAATAACCATATTAGATAATAAGAATAGAAAGTTAAACAAACAAAAATTAAGACGCCCACTTAAATTGCAGGATAATGCTGTCGGTAACAGCACAGAAAATAGAAATAATAGACCAGACCAACAATCCAGGGATCCTAGTAATGAACCTAGGCCAAGCACGAGTCGTGAATAGTTATGACTATTATATTCACATTATTAATCTTAATAATTACGAGGAAAATCTATTTAATATTGAAAATTCAATCAATCTCATTTCACAAAAACTCCCTAATACAGAATTCGAAGAAATTATTCGGCTAAAATTAAAAGAATTGAAAGAAAATCTCCAAATTTTACTACCAAAGAAAATTACTAAGCGAGGATTGATAGACGGTTTAGGGACAGTCATTAAACAGATTACCGGTAACATGGATCATAACGACGCCGTCGAAATTAATAAAAATATAGAAAATTTAAAACTAAATCAAAATAACATTGTGAATCAGTTAAATAAACAAGTCCGCATTAACTCCCAAATGATCGAACGATTTGAAAACATCACCAAACAGATAAACGATCAGCAAAATTCTATTAACAGATATTTGAAATCTTTATATACGAACATCGGTCAAAAAGAACAAAGCGAATTAAAAATTATACAATACGCGTACAGAATTAATTTCAACATTGGGACACTTAATGACCACATTAAAGATATACAATCCATTAATTTGGCAAAACTTAATATTGTCGCAAAGCCTATTCTACTTCCAAATGAACTAGAGTACGCTCACAATTCATTAAACAAACAAGGCATACCCATCAAATCATACGAATAAATATACGAGTTCCTTACACTGCAGGCTTATTACAACGACAGCAACATAATTTTTAACATACAGATACCTAATTTCCAATCCTCTACCTATCAATTAAACAGATTAGAATCTTTACCAAATGTTCATTTAAAAACAATAAAATTTCCCAAACCATATACCTTTTCCAATGAATATCAGTTGTACGAGGTCGATAATGCGTGCCCCAAAATAGAGGAAATCTACGTATGCGAGCCCAAAACTGCAGCGATTAAACTGAAAAATTTAAAGAGCATCGGAAATCTACTTTCCAATCAATCGCCTACCGGCATCTATGAATACTACAACAACTATATCATCATTAAGAACTCATATGGAATTGTCATTAGTTCAACATGTGGCATCAAAAATCGAACTATTATGGGAACCATTTTAATACGCTTTGAAAACTGTTCCGTAAAAATCAACTATATTACCTACGATAGTAAAATACTAAGAAATTGGGAAGAAATCTATTTGCAACCAACATACAATCTTCCGGTCAACATATCCAAATTGGAAGAAAAACTGGACCTCAACAAATTGAAAAACTATCATTTAGAAAATCGAGAAGAAATCCAGCTACTGCGGACACATGACACTATTCACGTATCTACTACTTACTTTATTCTTGCAACCATATTAATCATCAGTATCCTATTTATTATCCGTTACACAAGGAAGCCGTTCCAAGAGAATGCATCACTTCAAGCACATATCCAAGAGGATTCTTCAATTCAAGTACAATACCAACAAAAAGCGCCGTCCCAAGAAGTCAAACTTCTATGGCCACTGCTTTTGTTTTAAGGAGGGAGGAGTAATGGACACAAATTATGGACACCCTATATAATATTTTATCTAATATATATATATATATATATATATATATATATATATATATATATATATATATATATATATATATAGTAACATCCTGTACAATATGGACATCCTATATATAAAATAATTGCTTATTTTGCTAATTCATATCTATATTTTAATTGTTATCTTATAAAATGCTAATTTTGCACAATCTTTAATTTCATTGTTTTAATTATAATTTTGATACATTGTAATAATTTAAAATATCATGTTTCTTTCCTGGAACCACCAACTCTGAGTGATTATTCTAGAACAATCATAAAAAGATATAAATAGAGGAATCTCACAAAAGAAATCAGTCTTGTTGCGTCAATTTAAAGATATTGGATCACTCCGTGTTGGTACAAAAGCATATTGTACTTTAATTTGGGATAATAAAATTTTTTAAAAACTCAAATTATCATCTCGATAATTTAACTGGCGCAGTCGTGCGGATTTTTAACGCGTATTAAAAAGTCGTATAAGTGGTTAAACTCGCGAAAACGCATTTTAAAAGAATATTAAAGTGCAATTTTCGAAGCTGAAAAGAATATTTGGCTTTGGAGGGTTTCCCGAATCTACGACAGTGCGCGGAGAATCCAGAACCTACAATCAACCACTCCAGAATACGGGACGAGAGAACATCGCCCACCAGCAGTTCCTTGGTGAAAGCACATCATCGAGAGGACCAATGGTTGCATTATTCTGGCTCATGTAAGTCGATTTTCTTGCAATTTTTATTCATTGGAAATTAAATGCCTACATTTCCTAAACCAAAACTATCCCTTACACGTAGCGATCCTTATCCACGCAACATTTCTCACGATATTACTAACGCCGCTGCAAACGGAAGTAATATTGATTCTGCTAGTTATTCGTCAGGGAATACGACGAGTAATATTAGCGAAAACTTAGCTTTAGGAAACAGTACCACTAATTTAAATATTTCAAATCGAACAAATAATTCTAATTTAGTTAATAATTCAAATAATACAATGGCAACGCCAACAGATATTTTTAATGGATTACGAATTCCCGACGCAATCAAAGATTTGCCCAATTTTGATGGTAATACACGATTATTATACGATTTTATTAATAATGTCGAGGAAATTTTATGTTTAATTCCCGATGTAAATGGTACTAGTTACGGAAAATTATTGCTTAGAGCCATACGTAATAAAATTACTGGTCAAGCAAACGAAATTTTAAATATGTATGGGACCCCTATCGATTGGACCCAAATAAGAACAAATTTAATAACTCATTATTCTGATAAACGTAACGAAACGAGCTTAATTAAAGATTTACACAATTTAAAACAAAATAATCAAACGGTTGAAGCTTTTTATAGCAATGTAATTGAAATATTGTCCACAATTTCAAATCATGTTAAGATTCATGAAAACAACAATGATGTTAAACAATCAAAAATAAATTTATATAATGAAATGTGTTTAAATGTTTTCTTATCTGGCTTGAAAGAACCTTTAGGGTCAACAATCAGAGCGATGAAACCAAATACATTAGCGGAAGCTTTTGCATTTTGTATCAAAGAACAAAACATTTATTATACCAAATCTCAAAACATACAGAACACAAACATTAATAAACACAAGCCAATTACACATGTAAATAGTAATAATAATAATTACAACACTCGTACACACTCTAATCAAAGTCACGTAGGTGTACAACAGATGCAGTTTAGACCGCGTTATCAACAACAGCCATTTAATAGAATTCAAACACAACAGACACCGTACAGACCATTTCAGATAAGACCCGTAAATAATTCATTTCAACAAACTAATTCAAAAATTAATACCCAACAAATAAAACGATTTAGACCCGAACCTATGGAACTTGGAAGTAGTAGAATAAATATTAGACCTCAACCTTCTACCTCACAACCCCATAATAACCAAAACCGTACATTTGCACCCTCATCTCGACCTACATTTACAAGTGAAGAATTATTTAATAACGAAAATTATGAAAACTTAGATCAATACGAAATTACTGAAAATATTTCTGACGAAAATTTTATTTCTGACGATTATAACGAAAACGATACAAATTTAATTAGTGAACATGAAATTGACGATTCAAATTTTCAACTTGCTTGGAACAACAATTCGGATACTTAGATCTTAATAGTCATGGTAACACACTCCCTTACATTCATATTAAATCCCCTACAGGCAAAAATTTAAAGTTTTTGGTCGATACTGGCGCCTCAAATTCATTTTTGAGTCCGGAACATGTTAACATAAACCACACTACAACAATTGAACCGATTGAAATTAAAGCAGTTCTTAACACTTACTATTTAGATAAGAAAATAACTATACCAATGTTTAAAGAATTTAATCAACCTAACGACACATTAGACTTTTTAATATTTAAATTTCACCAATACTTTGATGGTTTAATAGGACTTGACACATAACGAAAAATTAATGCAAACATTGATATTAATAATAAGTTATTAAAAACAAAAAATTCTAAATTAAAACTCTTATCAAAACCAAATTTTATGTCTGGTAAATATCTTACAGAACCTTTTTCAAAAACTTTAGTAAAATTACCTATTGACATACAATCAGGCGAATTTATTTTAAAAAATACTTACATAGAAAATAAATTTTTAATTCCAGAAGGTATTTATTCAGCAAATGATTGGCATTTTGTCTGTCTAGTAATTAATTTAACTAATAAAAAACAATTATTATTCGTAGAACAACCGCTTAAAGCTGAAATCTTGAATCACGAATTAATACAGTTTAAAGAAAATCAAATCAGTCCGCAATCTCAAAATTCAAATAATAGAATAGACAATTTAATTAGAGTAGATCACCTTAATAAGGAAGAAAAACAAAAAATAATTAATTTATGTAGACAATATGATGACATTTTCCATCAGGAAGGACAGGACTTAAGTTTTACTAACGAAATTAAACACCACATAAACATGAAAGATGACATTCCCATATATACTAAATCTTACCGATACCCTCAAATCCATAAAGAGGAGATACGAAAGCAAATTGACAGTCTTTTAAAACAAGGAATAATTAGACCGAGTTATTCACCTTGGTCTTCACCTATATGGATTGTTCCTAAAAAGACCGACGCTAGTGGCAAAAAGAAATGGCGACTTGTAGTAGACTATAGACGGTTAAATGAAAAAACTATTGACGACAAATATCCCCTACCAAATATTACAGACATTTTAGACAAATTAGGACGTTGTATGTATTTTACTACTTTAGATCTGGCAAGTGGATTTCACCAAATTGAAGTTCATTCTAAAGACATCCCTAAGACCGCATTTTCTGTTGACAATGGACACTACGAATACCTTAGAATGCCATTTGGATTAAAAAATGCTCCGTCCACGTTCCAAAGAGTAATGGATAACGTTTTGCGCGATTTACAAGGAACAGTCTGTCTCGTATACATGGACGATATTATTGTCTTTTCAACCTCATTAGATGAACACATTACTAATTTACAAAAAGTATTTGACAAACTTCGCAAAGCTAACCTCAAAATTCAACTTGACAAAAGCGAATTTCTACACAAGGAAGTCGCATTCCTTGGTCATATAGTATCTTCGGAAGAAGTAAAACCAAATCCGGATAAAATAAAAGCAATTCTAAATTTTCCTTTACCAAAAACACCCAAAGAAATCAAGAGCTTTCTTGGACTTCTCGGATATTATCGTAAATTCATTAAGGACTTTGTAAAAATTACAAAACCTCTTACACAATGTCTCCGAAAGGGAGAAGAAATTAAAATAACCCCCGAATACATTCAGACATTTGAAACGTGCAAAAAATTATTGACTGACGAACCCGTACTAGCTTATCCCGACTTTGAAAAGGAATTTAACTTGACTACTGACGCAAGTAACATTGCAATTGGCGCAATATTATCACAGGGACCCATTGGAAAAGATAGACCGATATGTTATGCTAGCCGTACGCTTACTAAAAGTGAACAAAATTATAGCACGATTGAGAAGGAACTTTTAGCTATTGTTTGGGCTACTAAATATTTCCGTCCATACCTTTTCGGTCGAAAATTTAAAATAATAACCGACCATAAACCCCTTACTTGGTTAATGTCACTTAAAGATCCGAATAGCAAATTAGTCAGATGGCGTCTCAAACTCGAGGAATTTGATTATACTATTATCCATAAATCTGGAAAAAGCAATACCAATGCAGACGCACTTTCCCGTGTCATAATTCCCGAACTTAACGTAAACGAAACTAACAGTAACACATCTACTCACGTAACTCAACACACGACAGATTCGAACACTGTCCACAGTGCAGACGAAGACGATACTTCATACATTAGAATTTCCGAAAATCCATTAAACGATTTTGGACAACAAGTTATTCTTGAAAAAAGACTTAAAATGGCGCATAGGAAATCAAAAATCCTTTTTAGAACAAAAAAACGACAAACATTCCAAATTCCTGACAACAATGACGAAATTTTTATTGAAATCTTTAGACAATTTATACCAACAAAAAAATTCGTTGCCGTATACTGTACTGATGACGAACTATTTAATAAATTTCAAGAAATATATCATCAATACTTCTCTCAGGGCCGTCAATTTAAAATTGTTAGGTATACCAAATTTTTGGAAGACGTTGAAGACGACGAAGAACAAGACCGTATTATTAGTGACTACCATAAATCCAGTAATCACCGCGGAATCAATGAAACACTTGCACACCTTAAAAGAACATATTATTTTCCAAATTTAAAAAGTAAAATTACGTATTACATAAATAATTGTAAAATTTGCCAAGAAAACAAATACGATCGTAGACCACCGAAACAAAAATTTCAATTAACACAAACTCCAAAACAACCTCTCGAAATTGCTCATGCAGATATATTCTTTGTTGATAAATTAATGATATTTACAATAATTGATAAATTTTCAAAATTTGCTCAAGGTTATATTTTACCAAGTAGAAATAGCATTCATTTAATTGAAGCTTTTTCAAAATTTATTGCTTCATACGGTAGACCCACCATGCTTACAGTTGACTCTGATAGAGGATTTGATTCAATTAGGTTTAGACAATTTTGTGACCGTTACAACATACAGTTACAGATGACATCTGTAAGAAGTTCAAATTCGAATTTCCCAATTGAACGTTTCCATTCAACCCTATTAGAAACTTATAGATTAATTCATAATGATCCTGAAAATAAAGAAATGATACCGGAACAAAAATTAATAACAGCTATATTTACTTATAATAATTCCATTCATTCAACCACAAAACATACACCATTCGAATTATTCTTTGGCCGTAAATACGATATTAGTTTAAAACCTAATAGAAATGACATTAACGGAAAACGACAAGAACTATTTGACAAAGTATACGACCATGTACAAAGGAAGAAACATGAAAAAATAATTAAACTAAACATTAATAGAGACGAACCATTAGCCTACACACCCGGTACTAACGCTTATCTCACTGAAAATCCACATAATAACAAAATTCATTCAAAATTTAAACAAATTAAAGTAAGTAAGGACAATAGAGTTACAATTTTAGACAATAAAAATAGGAAACTAAATAAACAAAAATTAAAACGACCACTCAAATTACAGGACGATGTTAACGACGACGATAGCGAAAATAGAGATCCTAGATCAGACGAACAACCCAGGAATCTTGATAATAACCCTAGGCCAGGCCCGAGTTATCAATAACTTCGACCACTACATTCATATTATTAACTTAGAAAATTATAAAGAAAATTTAAGTAACATAAAGAAATCAATTAATATTATTTCACAAAAATTCCCCAATAAAGAATTTGAGGATGTACTCCGTTTAAAATTTCAAGAATTAAATAAAAATCTTCAGATCCTCCTACCAAGAAAAATAGTAAAGAGGGGCTTGATCGATGCAATGGGAACGCTTATCAAACAAATTACAGGCAACATGGACCATAACGACGCCTTGGAAATAAATAAACATATCGAAACTTTAAAATTAAATCAAAATAACATAGTTACTCAATTAAACACACAAGTTAGCATAAATTCACAGATGATCGCACGATTTGAAAACATTACAAAACACATAAATAATCAACAAATTACAATCAATAACTATTTGCAATCATTATCGAAGAATATCCATTCAAAAGAAAAATATGATTTCAAATTTGTACAATATTTATATAGAATAAATTTCAATATGGGAATACTTAATGAACATATTAAAGAAATAATACAAACAGTAAATTTGGCAAAACTTAACATAATAGCAGGACCAATTCTACTCCCAAACGAATTAAAATATGCGTATAAATCCTTAACCAAACAGGGAATACCTATAAGATCCTATGAACAAGTCTATGAATTCCTTAAATTACAAGCATACTACAATGATACTAACATAATTTTCAATATAAAAATACCAAATTTCTATCCTGATACCTATCGGTTAAACCATTTAGAATCCTTACCAAATAAAAACTTAAAATCCATAAAATTCCTTAAACCCTATACGGTTTCCAATGAGTATGAATTGTACGAGATTGACACAGAGTGTCCCAGAATAGAGAACATCTACATATGCCAGTTCAAGAACAAGGGAACCAAGTTGAAAAATTCAAAGTGCCTGGGAAGCCTGCTACTTAACCAGCCATCAACATGCGACTACGAGGACTTCAACAATATCACGGAAATCAAACAAATTTACAATAATCATATCATCATTAAAAATTCATTCGATACGAACATCAGTTCAACGTGCGGTATCACCAATCGAAAAATTATGGGAACTATCCTGATTTACTTCGAAAATTGTTCCGTTACCATTAATGGAGTAGCATACGAAAATATAATACAAAACACCGAAAAATTATATCTACTGCCTACATACAATCTTCCAGTCAAGACGTCGAACATTCAAGAAAAATTGGACTTAGCCAAATTAAGAAACTTTCATTTGGAAAATCGGCAGAAGATTGAATTACTGCAATATCATAACAACGTTCATACACCGGCAACTTACCTCATGGTTTTGGCAACCATAGCAATCATCATTGGGTTAATAATCCACTACATTAAGAAGAATAAAGAAGAGAATCCGGCAATCCAAGTAAACTACGAACCCACAGCGCCGTCCAGAGAAGTGAAACTTCTATGGCCACCGCTTCAATCTTAGGAGGGAGGAGTAACATCCTGTACAATATGGACATCCTATATATAAAATAATTGCTTATTTTGCTAATTCATATCTATATTTTAATTGTTATCTTATAAAATGCTAATTTTGCACAATCTTTAATTTCATTGTTTTAATTATAATTTTGATACATTGTAATAATTTAAAATATCATGTTTCTTTCCTGGAACCACCAACTCTGAGTGATTATTCTAGAACAATCATAAAAAGATATAAATAGAGGAATCTCACAAAAGAAATCAGTCTTGTTGTGTCAATTTAAAGATATTGGATCACTCCGTGTTGGTACAAAAGCATATTGTACTTTAATTTGGGATAATAAAATTTTTTAAAAACTCAAATTATCATCTCGATAATTTAACTATATATATATATATATATATATATATATATATATATATATATATATATATATATATATATATATATATATATATATATATATAAGGTGGTCCTGAATTATGTACCGTATTTACTGTAGCTGGTAGTACGTTCAAAAATAATAGTACCTTTTCATCTAGACATTTTTTCCAAAACTCAATAATCAGAGAGATAAAGTAAGGGGGTGAAATGTAGAGGGGTGGAACTAAACTGACTTCTCGTTTTTGTAAATTTTTTAGGCACCTTTGAATAATGGATTCATATTTTAGGGGTGCGTATGAACATCAGGATAATTAAACTTATGGTACCAATTATTCTATCATTTAGGATTAGGGGATAATTTGGAAATAGGTACTTCTACTTTAAATTACTCGAAAACGGTATTATTTATCGAAATGTAACAAGTATGCCTTTTTTGCGTGGGATTGTCTGAGGAATCTTATTGTTAAGAAATTTATTTAAATAACTGCAAAATAAAAAAGAAAATACGTGATAACTCACACCTACCACCCAAAACCATCATATATATGGATATATAATTCTATGAAATATTTAGGGGGATATAAACATACAATTAATTTATAATTAGACCTTAAAATACCCCTTGATTTTCTATTTGGCTCCTAGCTCCAAAACACTTCTATTCAGGAAAACAAGTATAAGTTGGAAAAAGAAAACCATACTTCAAACGATGACCAAAATTTAACCAAAAACAATACATTTCATCATATATTGAACAAAATCGAAAAATATCGAATATTTCGTCGTATCTGTACGACATCATCAGTCTGATGATGTCTCGTCCAAGTAAAAAATCAAGGGGTATTTTAAGGTCTAATTATAAATTAATTATATACAGGGTGTAAAGTAAATAACTCTCATCCGCTAAACGGATAGTTTATCTCGCTGTATAATTGGCAGAGACATAAAATTTTTTTCAGAATTCGGTATTTGAAAAAATCGCATCTCAGCCAGCTCGTCGTTTAATATAAATTTCGCTGAATACGCCTCTGGCTAAACTACAGTTATTTACTCCCTGTATAGTAAAAAAATTTTTAAAATATAAATAAAAAAACTAAAAATAGATATTGTTTTTTTACCATGTTGTGTAAACATACGTACGTATTACTATCTATTTGACTAATATGTGCCACATCGTACAAAAAAAGTGAACACAATTTTTCAGAAATTCCGATTAAAATATGTTTATGAAATATTATTTTAGTTTTCCCACTTTTGTGGTTTTTGATATCACAGAACATTACGATTATTACAAAAAACAACTTTGACAGTGTAAAAATATTGTTGCAATACACAATACAAATTTAACACGATGAAATCACGAAAAATTATAACGAAATGGCCAACTGATACACTGTTTTAACAACTTAATAATTAGTCAGGTTTTATTTGACATCCTACAACGTCAATGACTTTACAAAGTAACTTTATTCTAATAACTAATTTCACATATACATACATAGATACACAATTTCGTTTCTATTGCATTAATTTTAACAAAGTACATCTGAAGTTGAATTTTATTTTAATGCTTAATTTAATAACACAAGTTTGATTAATTATTGCATGTTTGTTTAATTTTATTAATATGTATTAAAAGTTTTATTAAAGAAAAGAAAATTTAACTACGCGGCACAATACATGGTGGGTAAACTTTCATATAATTTTTGATTGTACTGCATGTAGCAGTTGACAGGATCTTAGATTAACTACATTATTTTGGTTTATTTGCAACCGTCTACCTCCTAAAGGAACGCATTGCTCAATCACTATTTTTTAGTTTTAGTGGTGTGTATACATAAGTGACGCTTTCAAACCATAATCTTTTTAAAAAATGTTAATTCTTAAGGTGCGGATCTACCAAAAAAACATTTACTTCAACTATTTGTAATTTATTGTTTGCAAATGTTTGCTATTGTTTTTAGCTGTTTGCCAACATACTGTCTCCATTGAATAAACAATTACAAACGTATTTTTATATCTCTATATAAATACATATGTATATCACATATTATAAAAAATGACTCCAAGTAAAGAACTTCTTGTTAGCACTTTGTGGTTCGTAATAATCTCTCATCAAAAAAGGAAAAAGAAAACATAAATTTTGGATATCTATTTTTTTAAAAATAAGAAGTACTATAGCGTTAACAGACTTAAAAACAGACCTTAGGAGTGATTTATTTCAAAATTTTTACCGTATGTCATCGGAAAATTTAGAATTTTAATTTCCCAAATTAGCCCAAAAATTTTTAAACGGGATATTAACTATATAGACTGTATACCCGCCGAAGTTAGACTAGCAATAATGTGTTTTAGCTACAAGAGATTTTTACAAAAGCCTTATGTATCTTTTTCGAATTTCTAGGCAGTTAATTGACAAAATAATTCCCGAAGGAGCTCAGCCTTCTTCTTTGGCCTTTTCACTTCTGAACGGTGAGAGTTCCCGTTCGGCGAGAGTAGAGAATTCGACGCATGCTGCCCTTTAATTTTATTATAATAAAATTTATTGGTAGTTTGCCATATTTCTGGTTTTGATTTATAAAATTTGATTAATTGCAGCAATTTTTCATTATCTCAATCCATGTCATTTTTACTCGTTTATTGATTTAAAATTACAATAATCCTTTTTAAAGCACAAAACTATGCTGTTATATTTACAACAAAATAATATAAAACAAGAAAAACACAAAACGCACCAAACAACGAATTCCCATTGATGTACCGACCTTGGTCGAAACACTGACAAACATTAGCAAGCAATTGCAAACATTCGTGACGATCGTCTCCACCAAAAAAATTTGTGTTCGCAAACATTTACAAACAGTTTGCGTGCTTGGTGGATCTGTACCTTTAGAAATAAATACACACGCACATTAACCATTTCTCCAATACGAAACACATAAAAAAATAACAAATAAAAGACAAGTTAAAACACTGATGCAGTACATCAAGTGCGTATTAGACACGTGAGTAGTAGGAATATGGGGCTTTGGGGCCCTCCTTCCCTCCTGCCGACTTTTTGAGTGACCTCGGCAGGAGGCAAAACTACCGAGGCGGTTCTAGAAGCCTCCGGCGGTGGGTGGAGCAAAAATTTGGTCTCCAACCTAACGATATCTAGTGAAATTTTTTTCTAACGTAACAGAACCCAATGGAACTTGACCTAACCTAACGAAACCTAAGCGAACTTAGCTTAACCTAAAAAAAGTTTTTTCTAACCTAAGAACTGAAAAATTCCCTAACAGATGGCGCAGCCACCTTCGAGCCTGTGAATTCGCTACTAGATGGCGCAGCCACCTTCGAGCCTGTGAATTCGCTACTAGATGGCGTTGCTAGTCTGGATTCCTGTGTGTGTAAGTTTGAAAAATTGTCAATAGATTGCATCGAAAACCTTTTTTTTTTGATAGTTAAACTAGCCATTAAAAGATGGCCTTGCTTTCATAATTTTATAATATTTTTATCTGAAAACAGGTTTAAACTTGTATAAATTGCCAGCTGACGTCACTAAAGGTAAACTGATATCAAGTAGCGAAGATTTCTGTCTAATATGCGAAAATGAAGCAGCAGGTTTTAACCTGTATGGCTACATAAAGTGTGACAGCTGACGTCACCATACTATTTTTTCTGCTATAAAAAGGGTGCGACAGAATTTCATCAGTTACAATTTTGTTCGAAACTTTAGTGAAAAAAAACATTAAACCTTATTGTTGTGAATTTTCAATTGTTGTGTGTTAAGAGTTAAATGTTGCCAACAATGGAATCCATTACTGCTGGTGCTTCATCTGGAAACAGAGACTTAATTCAAAAAATGGCTGGAAATTTTGTGGATGAATTGAATCATCTTGGCGCTGTTAAACGATGGATTAAACTTTCTGATATGGAAATTGGAAAAGTATATAAAATAATGGGAGCCAGTCAACTACCATCGAAATTCGATTCATCGAAAATGAAGACAATATTGGAATTGGAAATTGGATACATTTCGTTACCAGCGAGATTTGACAATTTGAACGAGCAGATGCTGGCATGGTTGCAAAGCAATCCAAAACTTGGTATTATGAATAATGGACCCATTGGACTAACTCATAAATTGCAATTCAAAACGTTGGACTTTCTCGAAATCGTTGGGGGTGCTGAATGGCGAATTTTGTAATTTATTCTCTTCAAAATGTATTATTTAATTGTACTATGTATTTTAAAAATTTCAATATTGTACCAATTTTTACATATATTTAATAAAAATTATAAATTCAATTGGTGATCTTTGATTCCTCACAGAACACTTTCTTGCATATGCACAAATTTTTAATATAATTATAAATTTTACAAGTTAAAAAAGTGATCATTGTGTACCTATTTTTGTTTAAAACTATACTTAATAAAATAAATTTAAAGAAAAAAAACCGATCTTTTGATTTACACCGATCCCCTAAAAAGAAATCAAACTAATTTTTGATATTATACCTTAAACTTGATGTATATATAAAAATTCCATTTACAATTATGGTACACCATATATACTCGTAAATTTTACAAAAATGTATCACTCTGTACATTTTTTTTTTAAAATCTGTGTGCATATTCTTTGATGTTATTTAATCAGCTAAATCTTTAATCAACTAAATCAGCTAAAATTGTTACATACTTACGTTATAAATATCTAAGTGTGTATTTTTCTTTTAAATATATAACTTATAAATACTCATGATTACTTTACTATAACTGTAATCACGCGATATCATGTTATAAAATACATAAGAATTTACTCATTTAATGTAAAAATATTTGGTCATCAACAATTAAATAAAAACGAATTTTTTTAAAAATATATATAGTAATATAATATTTCGCATATATACAGTACTCTGTTAAAAGTACGGGTTTCTACACCGTTAAAAAACATATATTTTACAATATCAATATATTGTAAAAAATCATATTTCTTAATATTTTTAAAACTGAATATGTAATATCAAGAATTTAAAACAGTTTTGAAACATTAATTTCTCCTCATAATATTTTTTTTAGTCTTAAATTAATGGCACAATGTTCCATATATTTTAAGAAAATTTTCCTTTTAATATTTTATAACTTATCTAAAAAAATTTATAGCTATTTTTATCAAAAAAAATTATTACTTGCTATTGTTAAAAAATTAGTTAAATATATCTATAGGTATTAAATGGCCTCTAGTTTTTGTAAATAACGGTAGTAATAGCAGTTCATCTTAAATACGAAATTATTTTATCAATGCTAAATAAGCGTTTTTTTTCTCATATTATCATACTCCAATATATTGTATATTATTATAATTTATAAAAATGTGTTTTATTATTAAATATTTAGCAAAATTTTAAATAATATCGCGTCAAAATAATATTCAGAAGTCAATAAAAGACAATAGCAGTAAATTTATTAAGATAACTATAAATAAATATTAATCTAATGTTGAAATATTTATTAACAAATAGTACTGCTTAGTAGAAAATTAGGCACCTATTGTTTTGTTTTCAAATTTACCTTTTTGCAATTAAAGAAAATTTTAGTAACTATCGATACCTATATAAAACGATACCCATAAAAGACAAGCATGCTCTGATCTCAACAATTTTTTCCCATGTTAAATTCGTATGTCTTACTTCGCTGAAACTTATTATGTTTATATATTTCCCCAATATTTTCTACCATAAACAATAGTTATAGCAAGCTAGGTAGGTATTGAATAAGTATTTTTTGTTTGTTAATTTATTGATGATAGAGAAAAAAAATTTATGTTTTTATAGACAGTGAAATACTTTTAAACTATTTTTTGCAGTTTAATTTTGTAAAAACACCTAAAAATTATCAGTCACAGACAAATATTTCTAAGCAAACGAATTGAAAATGTAATTTTATACCATAAGAATAAATGCGTATATATAGGGTGGACAGTAAATAACTCTCATAATTTTTAAAGAGCGGATGAAAACTTTAATTTTGGATTACGAAATTTTATTTTTTTTTTCCGGAGTTAAGCTGCATTCAATTAATTAACCCTTTCCTGCACAGCAGTTTTAGATCATTATTGTTCAACGATACTTTATCTTTTAACAAATCATTAATAATATGGGTGAATACTTATTGGCAAGAATTACACAGTTTGCACATACGTTCTATTGTGTCAGAACGTCAATGGAGCAATGCGATTTAATTGCCTATATTCAGGAGCAAGCAAAAACATTACCTATTTTAATAGCTTAGAAAATACACATTACATTTTTTCGTTGTAAGAACAATCATTTTGGTGATCTTTTTTAACGAATTACTAAAATTGCTTAAGGACTGTGGTATGTAAGAAATAACAACACTCACATAATTTTAAAATAATTAACATACAGCTATTGGAAAAGTTACAAAGATTTTTTTAACAACTTATTAAATGTTGATAGCTTATTTTAATATCTTCTATAGGGTCGTAAGTATAACCCTAAACCCGAAATTTTTTCATCACCATCGTTGGCGACTGTATTCTCGTCATCATCAGCTTCTCCTTCGCTCGCAGTATCTTCGTTGTCGCTAGCAGATGTTTTTTCATCGCTGTCTTCGTCATCATTTGATATATACTTTAGCACTGGTTCAATAATATCATGCTTTTCCAATTCCCTGGTTATTGAGATAATCCGCTTTCCAATGTCACTTTCCTTTAAATTATTAAAATGGCTTCGTTTTTTCTCGTTTTCGATATAATCCGCAAAGCTGGGATTTATAATATGACTCCTTTCCATTAAATTACATATAGTATTAACCATTTCTTCTCCAATTTGCGTCTGAGTCGCTAAACTTCTTAGTTCATCAACTAAATGGTTCGGGTCATCAAAATATTCTTCTCCATCAACAGGTTTCGAATGGCCATTATGAAGGTTAGTATTTTCATCATCATATTTGAAACGTTTAGCTTCTCCATTTATTGAATTAGATGTTGAAGGTTGGTCCTTTTCTTCCGAATTTTTATCTTCTTGTTCTTCATCCTTTGCGCATGCGTTCTGAAGCTCTTTGACCATTAATATGTCTAGAGCAGTTTGTAAGAGACCAGCTATCTTTGGAGTAAAACTTGTTTCTTTGTAGTTATCAGGCGATGGTAAATGCTTTTGTTCATCAGATCGATTATCTTCGACATTTACCGATTGTAGAATATTATGCGAGTTTTTTAAAGCGTGGAATTTACTTCTGATTGCTTCTGCTGCAGCCATCATACTTTCATCAAAAGTATTCAAGTTTCTTTTAGATAGATCTGTATCATTTTCGTGTTCATTTTGAAATACTGGTGCTTTATCTTCCTTTTCTTCATTTCTTGCTTCAAAACTATATTCGGTTTCGTTATCATCATTTTCATCATTAGATTTTGACGATTCACTTTGTCTCCTGTTCTCCGCGCTGTTCACTTGTGTCCCATTATTTACCGTGGTATATTCAAACTGATTATTTGCGATCTGGTCATTATTGTTTGTTTGATGTTCCTGAGCATGCACTCTTCTTTTCATATGACGTAAAAGAGAACTTCTCCGCGAAAATGTCTTGTCACAACGTATACAATTAAACATTTTGATAGATGTGAATAGTTCGATTTATAACATAACACTGATTAGTTTTTATATCGACATGATCTTATATAGTACAACCAGAGCAGAATTGACGTAAAGTAACGCCAACAGTAAAGCAGCATAGAAACTGGTGCATTTTAGAATTTGTTTTTGGTGTAATTTGATGTCTTTATGGCGTATTTTTGATTTAACTTGGAATCATTTGGTGTCATTTGGTGTATTTTTGGTGTAAATTTGGTGTATTTTTGGTGTAATTTTGGTGTAAATTAGGTGTTATTTGGTGTAATTTTGGTGTAATTTGGTGTATTTTTTGTGTAATTTTGGTGTAAATTTGGTGTAATTTGGTGTATTTTTGGTGTAATTTTGGTGTTATTTGGGGTATTTTTGGTGTAATTTTGATGTTATTTGGTGTTATTTGGGTTAATTTTGGTGTAATTCGGTGTATTTTTGGTGTAATTTTGGTGTAAATTTGGTGTGATTTGGTGTATTTTTGGTGTAATTTGGTGTATTTTTGGTGTAATTTTGGTGTAATTTGGGGTATTTTTGGTGTAATTTCGATGTTATTTGGTGTATTTATGGTGTTATTTGGTATAATTTTGGTGTAATTCGGTGTATTTTTGGTGTAATTTAGGTGTAAATTTGGTGTAATTTGGTGTATTTTTTGGTGTCATTTTGGTGCAGTTTGGTGTCATTTTGGTGCAGTTTGGTGTCATTTTGGTGCATTTTGGTGTCATTTGGTGCCGTCTGGTATCATTTTGGTGTCATTTGGTGCAGTTTGGTGTCATTTGGTGCAGTTTGGTGTCATTTTGGTGCATTTTGGTGTCATTTTGACGCATTTTGGTGTCATTTGGCGCACCTTTGGTGTATTTTGGTGTCATTTGGTGCAGTTTGGTGTCATTTTGGTGCAGTTTGGTGTCATTTGGTGCACCTTTGGTGCATTTGGTGTGATTTTGGTGCAGTTTGGTGTTATTTTGATGCATTTTGGTGTCATTTGGTGCAGTTTGGTGTCATTTGGTGCACCTATGGTGCATTTTGGTGTCATTTGGTGCACCTTTGGTGCATTTTGGTGTCACTACTTTACGTCAATTCTGCTCTGGTTGTACTATATAAGATCATGTCGATATAAAAACTAATCAGTGTTATGCACTCTTCTTTTCATATGACGTAAAAGAGAACTTCTCCGCGAAAATGTCTTGTCACAACGTATACAATTAAACATTTTGATAGATGTGAATAGTTCGATTTATAACATAACACTGATTAGTTTTTATATCGACATGATCTTATATAGTACAACCAGAGCAGAATTGACGTAAAGTAGTGACACCAAAATGCACCAAAGGTGCACCAAATGACACCAAAATGCACCATAGGTGCACCAAATGACACCAAACTGCACCAAATGACACCAAAATGCATCAAAATAACACCAAACTGCACCAAAATCACACCAAATGCACCAAAGGTGCACCAAATGACACCAAACTGCACCAAAATGACACCAAACTGCACCAAATGACACCAAAATACACCAAAGATGCGCCAAATGACACCAAAATGCGCCAAAATGACACCAAAATGCACCAAAATGACACCAAACTGCACCAAATGACACCAAACTGCACCAAATGACACCAAAATGATACCAGACGGCACCAAATGACACCAAAATGCACCAAAATAACACCAAAATGATACCAAACTGCACCAAATGACACCAAAATGCACCAAAATGACACCAAACTGCACCAAAATGACACCAAACTGCACCAAAATGACACCAAAAAATACACCAAATTACACCAAATTTACACCTAAATTACACCAAAAATACACCGAATTACACCAAAATTATACCAAATAACACCATAAATACACCAAATAACATCGAAATTACACCAAAAATACCCCAAATTACACCAAAATTACACCAAAAATACACCAAATTACACCAAAAATACACCAAATCACACCAAATTTACACCAAAATTACACCAAAAATACACCGAATTACACCAAAATTAACCCAAATAACACCAAATAACATCAAAATTACACCAAAAATACCCCAAATAACACCAAAATTACACCAAAAATACACCAAATTACACCAAATTTACACCAAAATTACACAAAAAATACACCAAATTACACCAAAATTACACCAAATAACACCTAATTTACACCAAAATTACACCAAAAATACACCAAATTTACACCAAAAATACACCAAATGACACCAAATGATTCCAAGTTAAATCAAAAATACGCCATAAAGACATCAAATTACACCAAAAACAAATTCTAAAATGCACCAGTTTCTATGCTGCTTTACTGTTGGCGTTACTTTACGTCAATTCTGCTCTGGTTGTACTATATAAGATCATGTCGATATAAAAACTAATCAGTGTTATGTTATAAATCGAACTATTCACATCTATCAAAATGTTTAATTGTATACGTTGTGACAAGACATTTTCGCGGAGAAGTTCTCTTTTACGTCATATGAAAAGAAGAGTGCATGCTCAGGAACATCAAACAAACAATAATGACCAGATCGCAAATAATCAGTTTGAATATACCACGGTAAATAATGGGACACAAGTGAACAGCGCGGAGAACAGGAGACAAAGTGAATCGTCAAAATCTAATGATGAAAATGATGATAACGAAACCGAATATAGTTTTGAAGCAAGAAATGAAGAAAAGGAAGATAAAGCACCAGTATTTCAAAATCAACACGAAAATGATACAGATCTATCTAAAAGAAACTTGAATACTTTTGATGAAAGTATGATGGCTGCAGCAGAAGCAATCAAAAGTAAATTCCACGCTTTAAAAAACTCGCATAATATTCTACAATCGGTAAATGTCGAAGATAATCGATCTGATGAACAAAAGCATTTACCATCGCCTGATAACTACAAAGAAACAAGTTTTACTCCAAAGATAGCTGGTCTCTTACAAACTGCTCTAGACATATTAATGGTCAAAGAGCTTCAGAACGCATGCGCAAAGGATGAAGAACAAGAAGATAAAAATTCGGAAGAAAAGGACCAACCTTCAACATCTAATTCAATAAATGGAGAAGCTAAACGTTTCAAATATGATGATGAAAATACTAACCTTCATAATGGCCATTCGAAACCTGTTGATGGAGAAGAATATTTTGATGACCCGAACCATTTAGTTGATGAACTAAGAAGTTTAGCGACTCAGACGCAAATTGGAGAAGAAATGGTTAATACTATATGTAATTTAATGGAAAGGAGTCATATTATAAATCCCAGCTTTGCGGATTATATCGAAAACGAGAAACAACGAAGCCATTTTAATAATTTAAAGGAAAGTGACATTGGAAAGCGGATTATCTCAATAACCAGGGAATTGGAAAAGCATGATATTATTGAACCAGTGCTAAAGTATATATCAAATGATGACGAAGACAGCGATGAAAAAACATCTGCTAGCGACAACGAAGATACTGCGAGCGAAGGAGAAGCTGATGATGACGAGAATACAGTCGCCAACGATGGTGATGAAAAAATTTCGGGTTTAGGGTTATACTTACGACCCTATAGAAGATATTAAAATAAGCTATCAACATTTAATAAGTTGTTAAAAAAATCTTTGTAACTTTTCCAATAGCTGTATGTTAATTATTTTAAAATTATGTGAGTGTTGTTATTTCTTACATACCACAGTCCTTAAGCAATTTTAGTAATTCGTTAAAAAAGATCACCAAAATGATTGTTCTTACAACGAAAAAATGTAATGTGTATTTTCTAAGCTATTAAAATAGGTAATGTTTTTGCTTGCTCCTGAATATAGGCAATTAAATCGCATTGCTCCATTGAGACGTTCTGACACAATAGAACGTATGTGCAAACTGTGTAATTCTTGCCAATAAGTATTCACCCATATTATTAATGATTTGTTAAAAGATAAAGTATCGTTGAACAATAATGATCTAAAACTGCTGTGCAGGAAAGGGTTAATTAATTGAATGCAGCTTAACTCCGGAAAAAAAAAATAAAATTTCGTAATCCAAAATTAAAGTTTTCATCCGCTCTTTAAAAATTATGAGAGTTATTTACTGTCCACCCTATATATACGCATTTATTTTTATGGTATAAAATTACATTTTCAATTCGTTTGCTTAGAAATATTTGTCTGTGACTGATAATTTTTAGGTGTTTTTACAAAATTAAACTGCAAAAAATAGTTAAAAGTATTTCACTGTCTATAAAAACATAAATTTTTTTTCTCTATCATCAATAAATTAACAAACAAAAAATACTTATTCAATACCTACCTAGCTTGCTATAACTATTGTTTATGGTAGAAAATATTGGGGAAATATATAAACATAATAAGTTTCAGCGAAGTAAGACATACGAATTTAACATGGGAAAAAATTGTTGAGATCAGAGCATGCTTGTCTTTTATGGGTATCGTTTTATATAGGTATCGATAGTTACTAAAATTTCTTTAATTGCAAAAAGGTAAATTTGAAAACAAAACAATAGGTGCCTAATTTTCTACTAAGCAGTACTATTTGTTAATAAATATTTCAACATTAGATTAATATTTATTTATAGTTATCTTAATAAATTTACTGCTATTGTCTTTTATTGACTTCTGAATATTATTTTGACGCGATATTATTTAAAATTTTGCTAAATATTTAATAATAAAACACATTTTTATAAATTATAATAATATACAATATATTGGAGTATGATAATATGAGAAAAAAAACGCTTATTTAGCATTGATAAAATAATTTCGTATTTAAGATGAACTGCTATTACTACCGTTATTTACAAAAACTAGAGGCCATTTAATACCTATAGATATATTTAACTAATTTTTTAACAATAGCAAGTAATAATTTTTTTTGATAAAAATAGCTATAAATTTTTTTAGATAAGTTATAAAATATTAAAAGGAAAATTTTCTTAAAATATATGGAACATTGTGCCATTAATTTAAGACTAAAAAAAATATTATGAGGAGAAATTAATGTTTCAAAACTGTTTTAAATTCTTGATATTACATATTCAGTTTTAAAAATATTAAGAAATATGATTTTTTACAATATATTGATATTGTAAAATATATGTTTTTTAACGGTGTAGAAACCCGTACTTTTAACAGAGTACTGTATATATGCGAAATATTATATTACTATATATATTTTTAAAAAAATTCGTTTTTATTTAATTGTTGATGACCAAATATTTTTACATTAAATGAGTAAATTCTTATGTATTTTATAACATGATATCGCGTGATTACAGTTATAGTAAAGTAATCATGAGTATTTATAAGTTATATATTTAAAAGAAAAATACACACTTAGATATTTATAACGTAAGTATGTAACAATTTTAGCTGATTTAGTTGATTAAAGATTTAGCTGATTAAATAACATCAAAGAATATGCACACAGATTTTAAAAAAAAAATGTACAGAGTGATACATTTTTGTAAAATTTACGAGTATATATGGTGTACCATAATTGTAAATGGAATTTTTATATATACATCAAGTTTAAGGTATAATATCAAAAATTAGTTTGATTTCTTTTTAGGGGATCGGTGTAAATCAAAAGATCGGTTTTTTTTTCTTTAAATTTATTTTATTAAGTATAGTTTTAAACAAAAATAGGTACACAATGATCACTTTTTTAACTTGTAAAATTTATAATTATATTAAAAATTTGTGCATATGCAAGAAAGTGTTCTGTGAGGAATCAAAGATCACCAATTGAATTTATAATTTTTATTAAATATATGTAAAAATTGGTACAATATTGAAATTTTTAAAATACATAGTACAATTAAATAATACATTTTGAAGAGAATAAATTACAAAATTCGCCATTCAGCACCCCCAACGATTTCGAGAAAGTCCAACGTTTTGAATTGCAATTTATGAGTTAGTCCAATGGGTCCATTATTCATAATACCAAGTTTTGGATTGCTTTGCAACCATGCCAGCATCTGCTCGTTCAAATTGTCAAATCTCGCTGGTAACGAAATGTATCCAATTTCCAATTCCAATATTGTCTTCATTTTCGATGAATCGAATTTCGATGGTAGTTGACTGGCTCCCATTATTTTATATACTTTTCCAATTTCCATATCAGAAAGTTTAATCCATCGTTTAACAGCGCCAAGATGATTCAATTCATCCACAAAATTTCCAGCCATTTTTTGAATTAAGTCTCTGTTTCCAGATGAAGCACCAGCAGTAATGGATTCCATTGTTGGCAACATTTAACTCTTAACACACAACAATTGAAAATTCACAACAATAAGGTTTAATGTTTTTTTTCACTAAAGTTTCGAACAAAATTGTAACTGATGAAATTCTGTCGCACCCTTTTTATAGCAGAAAAAATAGTATGGTGACGTCAGCTGTCACACTTTATGTAGCCATACAGGTTAAAACCTGCTGCTTCATTTTCGCATATTAGACAGAAATCTTCGCTACTTGATATCAGTTTACCTTTAGTGACGTCAGCTGGCAATTTATACAAGTTTAAACCTGTTTTCAGATAAAAATATTATAAAATTATGAAAGCAAGGCCATCTTTTAATGGCTAGTTTAACTATCAAAAAAAAAAGGTTTTCGATGCAATCTATTGACAATTTTTCAAACTTACACACACAGGAATCCAGACTAGCAACGCCATCTAGTAGCGAATTCACAGGCTCGAAGGTGGCTGCGCCATCTAGTAGCGAATTCACAGGCTCGAAGGTGGCTGCGCCATCTGTTAGGGAATTTTTCAGTTCTTAGGTTAGAAAAAACTTTTTTTAGGTTAAGCTAAGTTCGCTTAGGTTTCGTTAGGTTAGGTCAAGTTCCATTGGGTTCTGTTACGTTAGAAAAAAATTTCACTAGATATCGTTAGGTTGGAGACCAAATTTTTGCTCCACCCACCGCCGGAGGCTTCTAGAACCGCCTCGGTAGTTTTGCCTCCTGCCGAGGTCACTCAAAAAGTCGGCAGGAGGGAAGGAGGGCCCCAAAGCCCCATATTCCTACTACTCACGTGTTAAGTCTGGGTTCTTTAGTGATTAATGATTTTTACATATTTCATGATAAAATATGGGACAAAGTACATTATTTACAGTCTATGAAAAAAAAGATAAATATAATATATTAGACAATGTTACTTGTGCGTGCGTTACTACGCAATAATTACGTGATAATTCGTTTCCTTATATCTCTTAAAAGAATACTTAAACTTTGAAGTACAATAGTTGTTAAAAGGACCTCAACTTCGTTTTACAAAATTTTCAACTTCATTTTAAAAATACTACCACATACCACCATGTGGTAGTATTTTTATAGCTACTTACAAAAAATAAAAATTTTATACATTTTTCAAAATTTCCCTTAATGATTTAGACTTGCATTGTGAAAGATGTTTTTGAATACCGAAAAATACCTTAATGGCATGTTCGCCAAATTTAATTTCCCTTTGTATATAATAAGTTTAAGATGTGTTGAGCCAAGAACTCGAATATTATTGAATTATCTTTTATTTTGTCAGAGTTATAATTATTCAAAGTTGCGTTCAAGGTCACAAAATGGGGATTCCCCAAAATATTTTATCAATTTTTTCAGAGTCTAAGAATAACTAAAAAATGATTACATGTGTCATTAAATGTACTTTACATACACTTTCAATCAGACCCATTTCTGTCCCAATATATGCACATATATTGAAGTAATCGCAACTTATGTATTTCTTTAATCGCTTATACTGAAAATACCTTATCTTCGATTTTCGATTTTCTTTTTTTAAATGAAACCACTTAGTCCCCTCTATAATATGGTACTCGATTTTCTTGGCTTTTTTGACTTTTACGGATTTTACGGGCCTTAGTTTTAAAAAATACGTAATTTTTTAACTAAATGATAAAATAAATATTAATTACGATAGTACAGCACCTTTGATTTTCGATTTTCTTTTCTTAAATGAAAATCCTCAGTCCCCTATACAACGTGCTACTCGATTTTCTTTGTTTTTTTGAGTTTTACGGATTTTGCGAAGTTTGGTTTTAAAAATTACGTGAATTTTTTAAATAAATGATAAAATAGAGTATTAATTATAATATTATCTCAATTTTGATTTTCGATTTCCTTCTTTCAAATGAAAGTACGCAGTCCCCTTTACAACGTGGTACTCGATTTTTTTGGTTTTTTTTAGTTTTACGGATTTTACGAAGTTTGGTTTTAAAAAATACGTGAATTTTTACCTAAATAATAAAATAAAGTATTATAGTTATAATATTACCTCACCTTTGATTTTCGATTTTCTTTTTTTAAATGAAAGTACTCAGTCCCCACTATAACGTGGAACTCGATTTTCTTTGTTTTTTTGTTTTTTTTGTTTTTTTTTTTTTTTTTTTTTTGAGTTTACCTAATTGATAAAATAAAGTATTAATTTTAATATTAGGTGAACTTGGATTTTCATCCCCCTATAATGGAACACTGAATTTTATTATTATTATTATTATTTTTATTATTGTTATGATTTTTTTATTTATAAGAATTTTTGCTAGTGTTTTTTAGTCCTTGAAAAAATTAGACTTATACAGCCTATACGATAAGAACGGCGAGAGGCGAGAGTAGGGGCGCTATCCGTTTTCGGACCCGTAGAACACGATTATGTAGAAAAAAAATGTCTAATATATATATATATTGAAATGATGTTCCAGGGTACGTTTTAAATTAAACGTCGATATTCACCTGATTGAGAAAATTATGCCGGTATCAGCACTTATGACGATAATCACACGTAAAGGTTCTTGGTTATTTAAAATATTAAAATAAATTTTTAATGGGTACCGTTTATTTATTTCTAAACCGTTACGACAATTTCCTGATATCAAAATATCCTTTCTACTTTATTGAAATTTAATTAAAAATTCAATTTAACGGTAATTGTTTTAGTCGCCGTATTGTGTACCAGAGCGACTTCAACGATTTTTAAGTTGATAAATTTAAAATGATTTTTACCGACTGCCCGCCAATTCATACATAAACTGACAGATTGTCAACAAAAACTTGTTTGAATTTAAATGTTACATGGGGATCCATAAAAAAATGTTACCTCAATAGCCGGACGGTTTTAATGGTTTTTACATCTTGCCAGACACATTGAAAGTCTGCAGTAGGTACGAGCGCGAATGCTTAGCCGATTACGATCTTTTAAGATATCTAATAAAAAATGATTTTATTACGTTCATAGCCATGTTATATAAAGTAAAAAATGTTTTTTTTATATGATAAAATACAAAAAAATTCGCCAAGTGCGTGCCAGACACGCATTATCAAAGTTACGTGGTCAATAGCTAATTTTTCACAATTAATCAATTAATTTCTCATAAGTGATCATTAACTCCCTATACACATCGGTGGCGCTTTCCACTAAAAAATGTTAGGCAGTGAGATATTTTTTCATTAACAAGCATAACCAGTGTACTATTGAAACGTTATGGTTCGTTCGCGCCTATATATATATATATATATATATATATATATATATATATATATATATATATATATATATATATATATATATATATATATAGAGAGAGAGAGAGAGAGAGAGAGAGAGAGAGGGAAGCCTAGAGGGCTGAAATTTTGTACGTGTATTGAGTTAGTATTCAGCTAGTGCCCTTTAGGGATTCCACATTACTCCCCCCCCCCCCACTTCTCCCATTTTTACATCGGAATTCAAGGGTATTGTTAAATGTGTTTTAAATGCATTATATTTATTCTAATACAAGTAGGCGAATAGTAATTTTAAAATATTTAAAAAAAAATGAACTTACTTTTATAACAAATGCAATACACAAATATTCAGTAATTTAAAAATGTTATTAAAGTCACTATTTTTATTTATAAAGTAGGAATTTTAGATTTTTATTAATTACAAAATAGAAAATTTGGATTTTTTTGGAAAGAAAAAATATCTTCATAAAGGCCTTCTAGTTTACTATTTAAGTTCTTTTTTTAATATTTAAAACACAAAGGCAATTGGCGGATAAGCATGGGAAGGAATGCCCTCGTACGAATTGTGTTGACTTTTTCCTGTTAACTGCTATCGGCACCAAATTGAAATTTACTGCGACTCAGCCCTTAAAAACTTAGAACCTTTTTTAAAGCCCCGATTAACCCGACACTCATCATCAGTTTTGAAACCACCAAAATGACAAATCGCTTGCAGACTTTCAATCACATTTCGCTTGTAGACATTCAGTACTGAAGATGAAGGGAAAAATTCGACTTCCGTAATGGGGCCCTCACGGCGTTTTTTTATATATAATGGATATTTTTATAGTACTGTGTGTATAATAATGTCAAAATTAATCAAATAGTTATTTTATTAGCATGTTTATTGATGATAAGAGTTTGGTTTTCGATTGTTAGAAAAGTATTTTTTTGCTAGTCTCTAGCCCTGGTTTTGTTAGTACCGTCAAATGGGATGACTTTGTCCTCTGGGGTAGCTTTGCCCAGTTTTGAAAAAATAGTTTCGCGCCTCCATAGTAAATAGCTGAAAGGTCGTTTGAGGCGCTGCAGTCAATGAAACATACCTCCTCAATGACTACGATTCTATAGTTTGTAGGTCGTTCGAGATAAGTGCTATCACCAATTAACTGTTTTATTTGTAAAGTGTGTCATCCATGAAAATTTGAGCTCTTCAAAATTACATATACACAGCTTCTACGAAAACAAAATGAGTTTCATCACATTATTATTATTAGTAAATGTAATGAATAATTTAATCCACTTGCAATTTTGTTCCTGCACCCAACCTGTTGATTATTATTCGAGTGGGCAATGTCACCCCACGTTTTACACGAAAATTGGGGTCACTTTTCCCACCTTTTATTTGAAGCGTTACGTTGTAATTTTAGTTTTTTTATTTGCACATCTTTCAAATAGAGAAAGGATTGAAATCACCAAAAAATACGACTTATTTTTTCCACAAAATTTTAAAAACTTTTATGCCGTTCATAACACTTCTGTCGAAAGTCCTGGCAACTGTACTAGTTATTTTCTGTTTCAGAATGATGCCCAGAGTTTACAAACCGCAAGTTGGTCGTCGTGCCTATATTAATTATTCACCAGAAACCCTGGAAAAGGCAATAGAGGATGTGAATATCAACAAAATGTCCATACGATCTGCTGCAGAGAAGCACAACATCCAAAGAAAGACCCTGGGAAACAAAATAATGGGTAGGCATACTACTAATCCGGCTGGTGGGCAGACCTCCTTGACCCCACAGGAGGAATTGGAAATCCTAAACCAAATTTTAGTTTGCGCTGATTGGGGGATGCCTCTCGGAACTGTTGATGTAAGATTAATAGTTCGAAACTATTTGCAGCACTGTGGTCGCACCGTTCGGAAATTCACAGGTGGTGTCCTACCGGGTGATGACTGGTATAGGTCATTTATTAAACATCATCGAAATGCGCTGATAGTTCGAAAATGTCAAAATATATCTCTTGCGCGTGCTACTGTAGGTGTGGAAGCCATTACCACGTATTTCGATTATTTAGAAAAATCTTTGAGGGGTGTACCACCTGAAAATATACTGAACTATGACGAGACAAACGTGAGTAATGACCCAGGTTCAAAATTGATGGTGTTTCGTAGCGGTGTAAAATACCCTGAGAGACACATCAACTCATCAAAGGGCTGCATCTCTTTAATGTTTGCTGCAACAGCAAGTGGTGAGATGTTGCCCCCATATGTGGTATATCGTGCTGAATGTATGTGGGTTCTATGGGTTGAAGGAGGACCACCTGGAGCCTATTATGGTCGAACAAAAACGGGATGGTTCGATGGAGTCAACTTCGAGGAATGGTTCTTGAAAATTGTGGTCCCATGGGCTAGATGTAAAACGGGCACCAAATGCATAATTGGAGACAACTTAAGCAGCCATTTTAGTTGTTCAGTTATAGAACAACGTGAGCATTTAAATATTAAATTTATTTTATTGCCACCCAACACAATCCATCTTTGCCAGCCACTTGATGTTTCTATGTTGGATCCTGTGAAGCGTCAATGGAGGAAGATACTCACCAATTTTAAAATGAAAAACCCAAGTTCTACTACAATACAAAAGTCAAGGTTTCCACGAATGTTGAGCCCTCTCATGTCATCGATATCAGGCAACCTAGAAACCAACATTATCTCAGGCTTCAAAAAATATGGCATTGTTCCTCTTGATAAAAATGTAGTTCTCCAGAGGATTCCTGGTAGGATTACTCCAGATGATGGGGAAAGGCAAGCACGAGTGAGTGACACATTGCTGACATACTTAGAGCAATATAGGAAACCCGACACTGATGAATGGAATAATAAGCTTGGGAAAAAGGTACATGTCGCAGCCGGGAACGCTGTTTGTCTAGCTGATCTTCGGGAAGCAGTAGATCCTGAAAGTTCTAATTTAGCAGCAACCGCGTCAACTTCAGGGTTAACCACCTCTGCAACATCGGCAGCAGCATGCATTTCAAAGACAAAACAGAAACGGCATAAAGAGTCCAGTGAAGATGAAGATGACATATCATTGCACGACTCCCTCAGCTCATATGCTACTGAAAGTTTTTCTGAAATGGAGGAGGTCGGAGAAGAGACTGATTCTACCAATCACCAAGTAGAAAAAATTGAGGAGGTGGAAGAAGAGTCTGATTCTACCAATCACCAAAGTAGTAGTAAGGATTGGACAGTTCTGGAGCAACCATCCCACCATCCGACTTTTTGAGTGACCTCGGATGGTGGTAAAACTACCGAGACGGTTCTAGAAGCCTAGGCCGGTGGGTGGAGCAAAATTTGGTCTCCAACCTAACGATATCTAGTGAAATTTTTTCTAACCTAACAGAACCCAACGGAACTTGACCTAACCTACCGAAACCTAAGCGAACTTAGCTTAACCTAACAAAATTTTTTTAACCTAAGAATTAAAAAATTCCGTAACAGATGGCGCAGCCACCTTCCTGTAAATTCACTGCTAGATGGCTCTCGTAGTTTGGATAATAGTGATCCCTGTGTGTAAGTTTGAAAAATTGTCAATAAATGGTGCTGAAAATCCTTTTTGATAGTTAAACTAGCCATTAAAAGATGACGTTGCTAATCTGAACTACCGAGAACTCTGTAACTAGATTCAAAATTCCATGAAAAGATGGCGTTGCTTTCATACGTTTATCATATTTTTATCTGAAAACAGGTTTAAACTGTCAGCTGACGTCATTAACAGGAATGCTGATATTAATAGCGAAGATTTCTGTCTAATATGCAAAAATGAATTTTATCATATGATTGTATATTGTTATCTGAAAACAGGTTTTAACCTGCATGGCTACATAAAGTGTGATAGCTGACGTCATCAGGCTATTTTTCTGCTATAAAAGAACGCGACAGATTTTCTTCAATCGCAATCTTGTTCGAAACTTTAGTGAAAAAACATTAAATCTTATTGTTGTGAATTTTCAATTGTTGTGTGTTAAGAGTTAATTGTTGCCAACAATGGAATCCATTACTGCTGGTGCTTCATCTGGTAACAGAGATTTAATTCAAAAAATGGCTGGAAATTTTGTGGATGAATTGAATCATCTTGGCGTTGTTAAACGATGGATTAAACTTTCTGATATGGAAATTGGAAAAGTATATAAAATAATGGGAGCCAGTCAACTACCATCAAAATTCGATTCATCAAAAATGAAGACAATATTGGAATTAGAAATTGGATACATATCATTGCCGGCGAGATTTGACAATTTGAACGAGCAGATCCTGGAATGGTTGCAAAGCAACCCAAAACTGGGTATTATGAATAATGGACCCATTGGGCTAATTCATAAACTGGAATTCAAAACGTTGGACTTTCTCGAAATCGTTGGGGGTGCTGAATAGCGAATTTTGTAATTTATTCTCTTCAAAATGTATTATTTAATTGTACTATGTATTTTAAAAATTTCAATATTGTACCAATTTTTACATATATGTAATAAAAATTATAAATTCAATTGGTGATCTTTGATTCCTCACAGAGCACTTTCTTGCATATGCACAAATTTTTAATGTAATTATAAATGTTACAAGTTAAAAAAGTGATCATTGGGTACCTATTTTTGTTTAAAACTTAATAAAAAAAAATTAAAGGAAAAAAAACCGATCTTTTTATTTACACCGATCCCTAAAAAGAAATCAAACTAATTTTTTATATTATACCTTAAACTGCCCATTTATATTATACCTTAAACGACCCTATAGAGATATTAAAATAAGTTATCAACATTTAATAAGTTGTTAAAAAAAACTTTATGTTCCCAACAGCTATATGTTAATTATTTAATAAAATATTTTAAAATAATGTGCGTGTTATTATTTCTTACATACCAGTCCTTAATTCTAGTAATTCGTTAAAAAAGATCACGGAAATGATTGTTCTTACAACGAACTATGTAATGTGTATTTTCTGAGCTATTAAAATAGGTAATGTTTTACTTGCTCCTGAATATAGGCAATTAAATTGCATTGTTCCATTGACGTTCTGACACAATAGAACATATGTGCAAACTATGTAATTCTTGCCAATAAGTATTCACCCATATTATTAATGATTTGTTAAAAATAAAGTATCGTCGAACAATAATGATCTAAAACTGCTGTGCAGGAAAGGGTTAAATAATTGAATTCAGCATAATTCCGAAAAAATAAAATAAAATTTCATACTCCAAATTAAAGTTTTCATCCGCTCTTGAAAACGACGACAATTATTTTACTTCCCAATACGTATACGTATTTATTCCTCAAATATTAACTTACATACATAAGAGAATGTTTGATTTTTTTTTGCATTAACGCATTATTTTCAACTCGCTGCATAGAAAGAAAATATTCAGATATTAATAATATATTTTTTTTGTAAGAAGAATAGTTTTTGATTTTTGGTTTACATTAACTTTCAAAATTTTATGTGTGCTAGTGGAAATTTAATTATTTTCTTTTTTTATGATTGATAAAATTTTAATATGACTCTGTATTGCTGCTCACCTACGTCACATAGGGAACTCCTATGCAAAATTTTATTCTTTTTAACCCAAAGGTTTAGGCTGTGCGTTGTCTGTCAGTCAGTCAGTCAGTGTTAGAAATTGATTACGTAGATATATTACCTAAATCACTCAATATCTGTAATGTTCTTATTTATATCAGAATACTCCCGGGAGAGTTTTAAGTTTATTGTTGGGATTCCATGAACCAAATCGTTCATCGTCATTTGTTAGTGTAACCTTATTTTTTAACAATTACTAACGTCTTAAGACTTAAAGTTTTTTCATCATCATTTTTTTGGCAAACTTGTTAATATATATGTATAGACATGACGTAGTATATATAATCAGAAATATCGTGAAGTCAGATTATGATTTTGTTAAATTTTTTAATAAATAAAACACATTTTTATAAATTATAATAATATACAATATATTGGAGTATGACAATATGAGAAAAAAAACGCTTATTTAGCATTGATAAAAATAATTTCGTATTTAAGATGAATTGCTATTACTACCGTCTTTTATAAAAACTAGAGGTCATTTAATACCTATAGATATATTTAACTAATTTTTTAACAATAGCAAGTAATAAATTTTTTGATAAAAATAGCTATAAATTTTTTAGATGAGTTATAAAATATTAAAAGGAAAATTTTCTTAAAATATATGGAACATTGTGCTATTAATTTAAGACTAAAAAAACATTATGAGGAGAAATTAATGTTTCAAAACTGTTTTAAATTCTTGATATTACATATTCAGTTTTAAAAGTATTAAGAAATATGATTTTTTTTTTACAATATATTGATATTGTAAAAAATATGTTTTTTAACGGTGTAGAAACCCGTACTTTTAACAGAGTACTGTATATATGCGAAATATTATATTACTATATATATTTTAAAAAATTCGTTTTTATTTAATTGTTGATGATCAAATATTTTTACATTAAATGAGTAAATTCTTATGTATTTTTATAACACCATATCGCGTGACTAGCGATATAGTAAAGTAATCATGGTATTTATAAGGTACATATTTAAAAAAAAATACATGCTTAGATGTTTATAGCATAAGTAAGTAGCAATTTTTTTAGCTGAGTGCATAATATAATTGTAATATTAAATTTCGTCAGAGAATATGTAGCATTAAAAAATATACAGAGTGATACATTTTTGTAAAATTTACGAGTATATATGGTGTACCATAATTGTAAATGGAATTTTTATATATACATCAAGTTTAACGTATAATATAAACAATTAGTTTGATTTCTTTTTAGGGATCGGTGTAAATAAAAAGATCGGTTTTTTTTTTCTTTAAATTTTTTTTATTAAGTATAGTTTTAAACAAAAATAGGTACACAATGATCACTTTTTTAACTTGTAAAATTTATAATTACATTAAAAATTTGTGCATATGCAAGAAAGTGCTCTGTGAGGAATCAAAGATCACCAACTGAATTTATAATTTTTATTAAATATATGTAAAAGTTGGTACAATGTTGAAATTTTTAAAATACATAGTACAATTAAATAATACATTTTGAAGAGAATAAATTACAAAATTCGCCATTCAGCACCCCAAACGATTTCGAGAAAGTCCAACGTTTTGAATTCCAGTTTATGAATTAGCCCAATGGGTCCATTATTCATAATACCCAGTTTTGGGTTGCTTTGCAACCATGCCAGGATCTGGTCGTTCAAATTGTCAAATCTCGCCGGCAATGATATGTATCCAATTTCTAATTCCAATATTGTCTTCATTTTTGATGAATCGAATTTTGATGGTAGTTGACTGGCTCCCATTATTTTATATACTTTTCCAATTTCCATATCAAAAAGTTTAATCCATCGTTTAAAAGCGCCAAGATGATTCAATTCATCCACAAAATCTCCAGCCATTTTTTGAATTAAATCTCTGTTTCCAGATGAAGCACCAGCAGTAATGGATTCCATTGTTGGCAACAATTAACTTTTAACACACAAAAATTGAAAATTCACAACAATAAGATTTAATGTTTTTTCACTAAAGTTTGGAACAAGATTGCGATTGAAGAAAATCTGTCGCGGTCTTTTATAGCAGAAAAATAGCCTGATGACGTCAGCTATCACACTTTATGTAGCCATGCAGGTTAAAACCTGTTTTCAGATAAAAATATACAATCATATGATAAAATTCATTTTTGCATATTAGACAGAAATATTCGCTATTAATATCAGCATTCCTGTTAATGACGTCAGCTGACAGTTTAAACCTGTTTTCAGATAAAAATATGATAAACGTATGAAAGCAACGCCATGTTTTCATGGAATTTTGAATCTAGGTACAGAGTTCGCGGTAGTTCAGATTAGCAACGTCATCTTTTAATGGCTAGTTTAACTATCAAAAAGGATTTTCAGCACTATTTATTGACAATTTTTCAAACTTACACACAGGGATCACTATTATCCAAACTACGAGAGCCATCTAGCAGTGAATTTACAGGAAGGTGGCTGCGCCATCTGTTACGGAATTTTTTAATTCTTAGGTTAAAAAAATTTTGTTAGGTTAAGCTAAGTTCGCTTAGGTTTCGTTAGGTTAGGTCAAGTTCCGTTGGGTTCTGTTAGGTTAGAAAAAATTTCACTAGATATCGTTAGGTTGGAGACCAAATTTTGCTCCACCCACCGCCGGAGGCTTCTAGAACCGCCTCGGTAGTTTTACCACCATCCGAGGTCACTCAAAAAGTCGGATGGTGGGATGGTGGCTCCAGAACTGTCCAATCCTTACTACTCACCAACACCCGATTACTTTCAGAAAAAGTGAATTCGTTTTGGTGAAAATGTTGGGGAAAAAAACTGTAAAGCATTTTATGGCGAAAGTGATTAGTGAATGTAGTGATGGAGATTTGGAGGTCTCATTCATGAGAACCAAAGATAAGGGCAAATCGTTCACTTTTCCTCAAGTGGCAGATGAAGCCAGCATTTCACGAGACGACATTGTTCTGAAGCCTACTCTGCCCACTGAAAAGAGACAAGTTTTTTACTTTAAGGACGACTTGGAGAAATATTTTTGCATATAGTTCTCCAGTAGTTCTCCTGGATGAGTATTTTCATTTAAAAAAAGGAAATCGAAAATCAAAAGTGCTGTAATATCAAAATTAATACTTTATTTTATTATTTAGTTAAAAAATCACTATTTTTTAAAACTAAGCCCCGTAAAATCCGTAAAACTCAAAGAAACCAAGAAAATCGAGTACCATGTTATAGAGAGGACTGAGTATTTCATTTAAAAAAAGAAAATCGAAAATCGAAGATAAGATATTTTCAGTATAAGCGATTAAAGAAAAAAACAAAAGTTGCGATTACTTCAATATATGTGCATATATTGGGACGGAAATCGGTCTGATTAAAAGTGTATGTAAAGTACATTCAATGGCACATGTAATCATTTTTTAATTATTCTTAGACTCTGAAAAAATTGATACAATATTTTGGCGAATCCCCATTTTGTGACCTTGAACACAACTTTGAATAATTATAACTCCGACAAAACAAAAGATAATTCAATAATATTCGCGTTCATAGCTCAGCACATCTTAAACTTATTATATACAAAGGGAAATTAAATTTGGAGAACATGCCATTTTTGGGTGATCGACTTATACATGGAATTGTTCAAATAGTATAAAGTTTTTTGTAATAGCAATCACATATACGTACATAAAAATTTAAGAAAGATTCTAATTAACAGATTGTTTAAAATCTATTTTTTTATAGAAACTTTTGAAATCTTTTGTGTGCAATATACTTATATTTTCTTTACTTCTTTAGCAATAGGTACAAATTTAAAATGAAAGTTTTAACAAGAAAAGCTAATATTTATCTTATTTTTGGAATAATGAAAAAATATTCTCTTAAAGAAATTGCATTACCTGTGAGTATTTGTATGATTAACAAGTAGACACTATCTACTAAACGAAAAAGTAATAATATAATGTTCGGTATAATTTTCAATTTGGACTGGTTAATTATTGTTAATTAACTATAATAATTGTTTTCATCTATTTTAAAACTTTGTAATTCAATTAATTTATAATTAACTAATATAAATATTTCAAATTTTAATTTTTTTTTAACTTATGCTGAACTAAATTTCGTATTTTACCAAACAGTGAAAAAATATTGTTTGTACTTTTATGTTACAAGTCCCGTCAGTACAGAATCACACTTAATCATTAGACATCTTCATTTTGAAGGGTCTTTGATTTTTATTTTGCTTTTGGTTCCGTAAATGTTAGGAACGGCTCTGAATGTGTTAAATGTATGAAAGAACTGTGTTACAGGTGGTGTGACTTAATTATGTTTCAATTACTGAAATCGATTACAGGAGTTTGCGAAATTTACAAGTATGAAATATGAGGTGAAATTGTTTTGTTACAAATTTTGTTCAAATTTTTTGGACGCTACTGTACAATTATTTTCGAAATAAGTACATAAACATATTTTGTTGAGAAAAAGTTCAACATTCAAAAAATCAAAAACAAAAAATATGTTAGGCAGTCAGAGCCCGATTAAGGTTTTTTTTTAGGGGCCATTTCTTAAGATGTTTTTCACGATCAGAAATTTCTGAAATGAAACTTGATCGGTACAAATTAACTAGTAAAACTTAATTAGTAAACTGAGACCTTTATCCCCTATTCTTTACGAGATTTATATATTTCACACCCTGTATAATTCTTATAATATTAGATTCATGACTATTAGCCGTCATTATGTCGTATATTATACGTAGTAATGTCCAAAAATTTCCGGCCTGGACAATAAAAATAAGAGTAAATTTACGAATAACTATTTTTATTTTTACTGAAATTGTTTTACCTAATTACTTTTAGACACACACACACACACACACACATATATATATATATATATATATATATATATATATATATATATATATATATATATATATATATATATATATAAGGTAATGGTTCCAGTAGTTGACGCTATAAGAAAAAATTTTAAGTATTTTTAACTTTTGGAAAGAAAAAGTTATTAAGTTTGAGCTTTAAAATCATGTTTTCTGTTTACTTTAGGATGTAATGAAAGTGAATTGGTACGTAATAGAAAGAATATAATGAAATTTTCCTTTGGAAAAATTTAAAAGAAAATTCCTAAAATAGAGTCAGTAGTTGACACTTTTAATTTTACAATTTTTTGTAGTTGACATTAATAAATTTCAGTAGTTGACACCAAGCAATATTTTAAACAAACTAAGTAGGCGGTTTTAAATTTCCTACAGAAAGTCACGAAACCCCACCAAAAACATAAATGTGAAAAATGGACGAGTTCTATTTCACCATGTTGACCGGAAAAAGAGTTGAAATCAAAATAAACTGTTAAGTTCCAAAAACATTTTTCTTGCCACATCGGAATAAAATAATGTAACGAACGGGTCTTTATTATCAATATTTATGTTCTAGTATTGTGTTGTTGTAATATTTCAATATTTTTATTTACGATGTTTATTTAAAAATTTTTGTTGAAGTATGCATACACATAACATAAACTTGAACTATTATTATTACTTCTGTAAAATGCATATTTCAGCAAAATATTTTACTATAAAAAGATTCGTTCGTTCGGTCCAAGGGCAGTCAAGGCAGGCCAGTCAACACCGCTAGTTAAGCCTTGGCTCCCAGGATGTCCAGTTCGAGGTCAGTTTCATAGACATACACAAAAAGGGTACGCATTTCTTTCTTTAAAGTAATTTCTTTATCTATTTTTTTATTTATTGTTTAATTGTAATGTTATTAATAAACTGTGATATTTTTTTTCTTTTTTATACATATATAATGTTTGTTTGACCTCCTTCAGCACCTCAAAATTCTCGAATTGGGCGTAATTAAAGAGTTCGGACCCCAACGTCTCTTGCCAAGGATAATATCCTTTTAGGCACCCGGCTAACGGCTGCAATGGTGGCAGCACTGGAATTAAAATATTACGCCTTAAATCAGGATTTTGAAAGTGCTAATTAAGGGATTTGGATGGGAAATCGGGACAAGTATAGCCGTATAGGTAAATATTTACGTTTTAAATAACTTTCTCTATCACAATTTTGAGAGTTCTAATTAAGGATATGGGTATAAAATCGGGAAAAGTATAGGTAAATATTTGCATTTTAATAATAACTTTTTTATCACGTTTTCCTCAAAGAAAAAAAATGATAAATCGTAAAATGATAGTCACTGCACGCGACACAAAGTTGTAAATATTAAATGCATTAAATCGTCTCACAATGTACATACGTATGTATGTATGTGATACCTACTAGCATATCACATTTCGTTTATTCATAATTATTATAATTATAACAAATAATTTAATTGCTCTATACGAGCATTAAAATCTGCTGTCGCAGTTAAAAACACAACTGGCTTTTATTATTAATATACAAATAATGTTTTACTTTAAGGAGAGGGTAAGGTTAATTCGTACAAAAAAGGCATGTTTTTGTTATTTTTTTGTGACGACACAGTTAAAATCTCTTTATTAAAACCAGTGGTACATTAAAGTATAACAGTCGAAGAATATTGTATAAAATTTTCACGAAGAAATATTAAAAAATACAGTAATGGCAGCAATTATTCGAACGTATCTCGGAAAAAAGTAGAATTGCGGTGCCCCTCATAACTTGGTGCTGGATCATCCGAAATAAAAAAATTAAAGTTCATTCGTTAGATAATAGTATTCCTCAGGTAACGCTGGGAGCGATTTTCGAAATTTCAATTTTTCACTTTTTTGGAACACTTAGAACGGAAAAACACGATTTTTGCGAAAAAAATTGGCTAATTTGTTATTGTAAAATAACAAATTACTGACAAATTTGAAAAAAACTCTCCAGCGTTCCTCGTAAATTATGTACAGAAATAATGTTCAAAATTTCAAATGGATCGGTGCTGTAGTTTTGAAGTTATGACGGGCACCGACTTTGAAAACGTGAGCTGTGGGGAAAACGCTTTAAAGTTTTGAACACTCAAAAATTCTTGTATAAAACTGATGTAGAATACTTACTGCTAAACTAAATTTTGTATCCTACACTGACAAAATATACAGTAGAGGTATAAACACGCTAGTACTTCCATTGAACTTTCTGTAATATAACTGAGAGAGAGATATATATAGAGGGCGAAACATCTGCCAGGTAACAACAAAAATGCTTATAACTTCGTCAGTTTTCCTCCAATCAACTTGAAATTTTGAGACAATATTCTTGAGATATTATGCATTCAGTTAAAAAAATAAAAAAAAAATGCAAAAAAAATTATTTTAATACCTTACCCTGCCCTTAATAAATCGTGTAATTTCATAAATATAGTTAGAGAATTTATTTATGTATTTTTTCGTTTTGGGTAAAATTCTAACTAATTACTAAGTACTAATTATTAATTAGGCATTCATTCAGAGAATGATTGATGGATTAGCAATCAAGGTTTATATGTATTTATAGTACACAAACGGTGACATTCAAAAATATTGTTGTATCATTAATTTCTATCTTTTTTTTTCGCAGAATTGCATTTTTATTTTTAATCTCGTTAATTAAAATAACTGTTGTTTATTAATCCAAGTGAGAATATTTGTCACACCTGTTCTTTAGCTTATTTTTTTTAAAAGAAAAAAGAAAAAGAAAAAATTTTTTCAAGATGCCTAATCAAGAGCCAGGAACCAGTCAGGAGTCCCAAAAGGTCATTACTGTAGAGATACCCAAACCTAGTTTGGGAACTGTCGCTAACAGTATTGACACATTTTCAGGAAAAGATATTAATGTTAGGGAATACTTTAATAGACTAGAACAGCGGGCGGCGCTAGACACACTAACAGAAAATCAAATTCTAGCAATAGTTAAATGTAAATTAACAGGGGAAGCGTACAAATTTTATAAAAGTGAGGCATCATTACAATCCGGAACTATTTCTTATTCCGATTTTAAAGCAAAATTTATTTCAAAATTGACTCCATTACGGGTACCGGGTGCGGCACAATATAAACTTTCGCAAATTTTTCAATGGGCAAACGAAAATGTAAGTTAATTTGCAACTCGCCCTAAATTAGCTGGCCAGGAAGTGCTAGAAGATTTAGCGACCGCAACAAGAAATCAGGTCGAAGGAATCGTAAGGAAACATAACGATATGTTGCTATCGCAATTCAAACTGGAACTACATCGAGAAATTATAAGTTATTGGGATCTTGTTAATTTGGGAGAAGGAGCTCAGCATTGAAAAGGTTATCGAATTCACAGAACAAGAAGAATTAAACCAGGTTATGCTCAATACGTCGGAACATTTCGCTGGTGTATTACAACTTCAAGAGAATGGGGAAACTGCCAGAAAAAATGAGTCACCACGCGAACTACAAAGTTTACCGAATGCTCGAAGAGGGAATTTGTCAAGGAATCAGCAATCAGCGAATCGAGGCCAGCAGCTGTATTGCTTTAACTGCTATAAACAAGGACATCGAGCTCAAGAATGTCGTAGTGCAACAGTATACAGAAATTGCAAGATACGGGGTCATAGAGAATTTTACTGCAGAAAGAAAATGCAGCGAACGACCGTTCCGCCATCAAACGGGAGAAATAATACTACATTAAGACAACCTCAAGATTTAAACGGGCATATTGTTCCGGGTGCGCCCCAGGCCGGGACAAGTCGGAGCAACAATCAATAATAACTCATATCAATGGAAACCAACCCTGTGAAGTACCTTGTTCCATACAAGTAAAAATTAATAATATCGATTGCTTCTTAATTGTAGATACAGAGTCAGTGGTTTCTATTCTCAGAAGGGACATCATAGAGGAGCATAACATTGACTGGAACAGGGACATATGTAACTTAATGGGTATAACTGGACATAACTTAGAAGTATGCTGAAAGACTAACGTAACACTAGGAATGAGTCAAACTAACTTTTACACTGACTTCTTGGTATGTGAAGACCTACCCCTAGCTGTTGCAGGGCTATTGGGTCGGGATTTTTTATTTAAACACGGAGCTGTTATTAATTTTGGTTCGGGACAACTTTTTATACTCGAATATGGGGTAAATACAAAATTACTACATAGTAGAAACTAATCAATACGAGGACGGCGTCTTCTACGATGCAATCAGAACAGAAAGAGAAGATAAAAAGGTATTCGTGGATTCAAGAGGTCTTAATCCTGAAGATTATTTTGGTCCTACAGTTCAAAACAAAATAAATCAACGGGAAAGCATAAAAACAGATTCGAGAGCGAATCAATCGGGTAAATCAAAAATGGATTCGAGGGCGAATCAATCGGGCAATTTAAAAACAGATTCGAGAGCGAATCAATTGGGTAAATCAAAAATGGATTCGAGGACGAATCAATCGGGCAAATTAAAGACAGATTCGAGGGCGAATCAATCGGGAAAATTAAGGAAAAATTCCAAAATGGATTCAATGGTGAATGATGAGGAAGAACTGCCGCAAGATATGTGTACCTTCGACAATTTCATAATCAACAGCACAATGGATGACAGAACGCATCATAGTCAAGTAGGAGGACAATCGCTTTCAGTACGGTCAATACTAAATAGTTCCCAGAAACAGGAAGTTGACCGCTTCCCAGTTTCGCTAAAGGAACGTATTGAACTACCTGCGCGACATGAATGCACTTGCGAAGCGCAGACTGCATCTGAGTTGGGTGGAAAAACAATCATCATTGAACCAAAGGAAATCTTAATTCAAGGAATGATTTCAGCGAGGATTTTAACTAACTGCAAGGACAAGGGATTAGTCCAGGTACGAGTTATAAATATGAGCGAATAAGACATCGAAATACCCAAGGCGACTGCTATAGGGATAGCAGAAGAAGCACGTGATTTCTCGGGATACAATGGGATAAAGGACCAACGAACTACAAATCAATGTCTGTTAACTACAAATGGAACATCAGTGAAAACTTTTAAAGAATATTTTGATTTAAGACAACTACCTGACGACCAACGCCAAAGGTTATTAGAATTTTTAGCGGGTTATCGGGATATTTTCTTATTAGAAGGAGATAAATTGGAGAAGCAGTTGGAGTCCAACACCGCATCATTACGAAAGACGTACCACCAATAGCTAAACGTCCCTATCGAGTCCCATTTGCACAACGGGATACTTTGAAGCAACACATTCAAGAGATGCTTGACGGTGGAGTGATTCAACCTTCTTAATCGCCATGGTCAGCACCGGTCGTAATGGTTCTAAAGAAATCGGAGGATGGAACACCGAAGATTCGCATATGTATCGACTTTCGAGGTCTCAATGAAGTAACCAAGCGAGATTTTTATCCACTTCCGAAGATCCACGAGACCATTGACCTTATTGGACATGCAAAACTATTTTCAACGTTGGATTTGGCATCCGGATATTGGCAAGTAGCAATTGCACCACAAGATCGGGAGAAGACTGGTTTTAGTACCCCCAACGGCCATTTCGAATGCTGTCAAATGGCCTTCGGATTAATCAACGATCCTAGTACATTTCAACGGCTAATGGACACTGTACTCGGGTCTCAAGGGAATAAAATGCTTCATTTACTTGGACGACGTTATAGTTTTTAATTCAACGGGTATAGAAGAACACATTCAAAGATTAAAAGAAGTTTTCGATTGTATGAGGAAAGCCAACCTCAAACTCAAGCCTTCAAAGTGCCATTTTCTGAAGCCGGAAATACGATACCTAGGGCACATAGTCGGCGGAAACGGAATTAAGTCCGAAGCGGAGAAAATCGAAGCGGTTAAAAATTATCCAACTCCAAGTTCAGTAAAAGGCATAAGGGCGTTCCTGGGATTAGCGGGATTCTATAAAAGATTCATCCCACGTTTTGCAGACATAGCTAAACCAATAAGTTGTTTGGTTAAATGAACGTTTCTGGAAAAATAATTCTAAATCAACATGCAATAATGGGATTTCATGTAGCCGATTGGAACCCAAAGTTTTCATGAAGAAAAGTGGTGACCGTACAACTGTTAATTTCCACAATATCTAGTTCCAGAATGATAAATTTGAACGACTGCCTAAAGATCCCACTGAAAAAATTAAAACACAAATTAGAAAGTTAATTCAGGACTTCAACCTAAAAAAGTTCAATCTTTTACCGATGAATCCACAAACTCCCCAACTCTATGGTTTACCCAAAATACATAAAGAAGGTGATAAATTTAGACCTGTGGTTTCACAAATTAATTCTGTTTTCAATAATCTGTCAACATGGTTTATTGACCATTTCAAACTCCTTACCAGTTTTAAGCCAAAATATTCTATTAATAACTCCAATGAATTAATACAAAACCTTAACAATATCTCTGTCCATGCGGATTATTTGTGTGTCAGCTGTGATGTCCAGGATCTTTTTACTTCAATTCCAACGAAAGAACTTAAAAATATTTTAATTGCGTTAATCAACTCATATAAAGGATCCCCTATTCTTTTTGAATTTGATCTTGATGCTTTGATTGTCTCTTTGGAAATTTTGTTAGACAAAAATTATTTTCAATTCAACAACAATATATACAGACAACTATCTGGCCTCGGCATGGGTTCTAAACTATCTCCGTTCTTTGCTGACTTTTATATGGATCATCTTGAAAAAATTATTTTTTCGTCAACAACTCCATTAATATCAAAAATTATTCTATGGAGACGCTATGTAGATGATGTTTTCATGATTTTTAGAGGTACACAACCAGAAATTCTCAATCTTTTGGAATTCATAAATAGTCTACACAATAATATTAAATTCACCGTAGAATTTGAAATTAACAATTCTTTAAATTTTCTGGATCTCACAATTACTAAGGATATATATTCTAGCCGTTTTATCTTCAAAATTTTTAGAAAAGCCACACACACTGCAAGTTGTATACATGAAAATTCCAATCATTACATAGCTCATAAAAGAGCGTTTTTCAACCATTCAATGAATCGCCTCTTTACAGTTCCACTAAATAAAACTGCTTTTATTTCTGAATTATCCAACATTATATATATTGGAGTTTAAAATGGTTACGATTTAGAATTTATATTTAACATTTATAAAAAATTTCTATTCAAAACTTTAGATTCCACCTTATTGCCCAACTTAGAACCTCATGACGATTCCTATAGTTTCAAATTTGCTTCAATACCATATCACAACAATAAGTTAATTGCATTCAGAAACTTCTTTAAAAGTAATAACTATAAATTAACTTTTTCCACAATTAATACGCTCTCTAATTTATTAGTCAAGAACAAAAGTAAAATTGATATCTCAAGGAAATCTGGAGTATATATTTTTTCTTGTACAGATTGCCAGGCGATTTATGTAGGTCAAACTGGCCGCAGTTTTTCCGAAAGGTGGAACGAACATAGAAGATGCATTATTAAAGGAAACATCAATCAATATTCCTCAATTGCCGAACACATAATCAATACTGGACATAATTTTAATATAGACAACAATTTCAAATGTTTACACACCTGTAAAAAAGGAAAATTCCTAAATTCTCTAGAATACTTAGAAATTGCATCAGCCCTCATAACATCAAAAAATAATTTAAATGATATAAACACAATCCCACAGTTGGATAATTTAATTGAAGCGGCAAAAGTTATTAACTCAAATTTCCAATAGAGGCCTCCACATTAGAGCTGTCTGATATAGTAATAGCTACATCTGTTTCTAAACTTCCCTGTCTTACTTATTACAAAACTGTATTAACTAAAAATTGCGCATGTACAATTTAATATTCGTTTTCTCTTTTCTTCAAATTTATTCTGTTAATCGTTTTCTAAATTCAGCAAAAACCTAATAAATAAGATAATGCATTTTTAATAAAATATCAATTAAAACTAAAAACTAAAACTAAATTTGAAACATAATTGACAATTTTACAGTTCAGCTAGTGTGAATTTTAAAAACATTAAAAAATTTTTTAAAAATTCTAAAAATTAACCATTTAATTATAAAATAAAGTGCATTTGTGTTGGTACATTTGTGATCTAAAAATGTTTCTTCAGTTTAATTTCAGAATTTTTCATAAATTCCTTCCTTTTTGTTTTTAAAAATCGTCCATATTTTCCATAACGTTGATGCTCCCATTGTTTAAATATATTCAAAAATTCAAACTACTAAAGTCACAATTTAATATGATACATTTCAACATAGTGATAAATCCATTTTGTGATCTGATTTATTCATTTAACAAAATATTAAAAATTCCTAAAAAAATTTTTCCTCACTTTTTCCTCGACAATGAATTTTCTGTTGTTTAAATAATCATATTAAAAATTGCATCGTTTTTCAATATGGATTCATCAGTTATGCCGTAAGAAAAATATTTTATTTTGTTTTACTTTATTTAATTTTGTTTGCTTAAAAATCATCTTCTTCAAATGTAAACAAACTCTTCTTTATAATTTTTGAGTGTATAAACTCTCGGAAATTGGATATTTTGATTTGTTTTTGTTTTTCGGTCTGTTAGACCATGTGATATATCTTTCCTGATGATGACGCTAACTAGGCGTTGAAACCGGTCGAATAATTTTTACAAGAAAATAAATTTTCTAATTTATCGCCTCTTTTAGTCAAAAATTACTTGAATATCTAGTTCCGGTGTCATACCATCAAACATTGATTATCTACAGCAAATTCAGATAAGTGAAAGCTAATCTTGACGATTTCTTTTGTCTGTGATATAAATTTCATACAAGTGATAACTAAACTACTTGTGTAAGCATGTGCTAACTATTCCAATCGTGGTGAAATATTATTTAAATCGTTTCGTTTTTCTGTAACTTACTAAATGAACAGTCTAACCAGAAACTACATTTAATTCAATCTATAACTAATTTTATTTTGTAAAATTAATTGACACTGGCTATATTTTCTATATTTTGTTGCTATTCTTGGTATTTTGGCAATTCTTGCTACGTTCGTAAACTGCTTTACAATGATATTAAAGCATCTTTCCCTTTTTCGTTGGTTTTACTAACATTTACTTAAATGCTAACTACCTGTCAAGTTCTAGCTAGTCTTGTATGTAATTTAACTACTTACGTAATTTGTTTTATTTTATTTTTTTGTAATAAAATTTATCTTGTACGTTACATAAAATCAATTAAGAACGCATGTGCTATTTACGTTACCTTATCTTCCCTTTTATTGTTATTTTTTTGCCTACGTTCAGTTTACACTGCGATTTAACAAATTTTGTGTCATCTAGTTACTTTAATGATTGTTAAACTTTTTTTAATACTTTCCCTAGTCAAAAGAACAAAGTTGTTAAGTTGAAATTATTGTTAACTGTTTTAAAAGTTCAAAACATTTTTTATTTTATGGCTACTTAAACTGACTGATTGTTTGTTAAATATATGAATTTCTATGTAAAAACGTTAAATTTGAATTTCATCTTTCTCGAATCAAATACCCTGAGATACAAAGAGTCAAATAAACGCTCATGCTAATATTTTAAACAACCCAAAGATTTCTGTTTTTTTACCTTAACTTACCTTCTCTTTATTTCAGGTTTCATTCAGAAACTTAATTTTTTTCTACTTTTATTTATATTTATATTTTTATTTTTTTATAATAATGTATATATATATATATATATATATATATACATATATATATATATATATATGTATATATATATACATATATACATATACATATATATATATATATATATATATATATATATATATATATATATACATATATATATACATATATACATATATATATATATATATATATATATATATATATATATATATATATATATATATATATATATATATATATATATATATATATATATATATATATATGCGGGACAGACGACAAAGACATGATATAAAGATTCCTGTACTTTCAAATTACATATAGTACATTCCTTTTCACTGTTGCAGGAATACCAGAAACCTTTAGTACAGAACGTGACATAATTTTGGTTTATTACCCTCAGTTGATTAGTCACTCTAATCTTGTCAATATTTATGAGTAAAGTGATGTACTCTTCGGTGTTAGGAAATTCCTTCAGCTCTTGATATACCTTCTGCCTAAATTTCTCCAATATATATGAAATATACTGACTTATATTACATTTAAGTTGATTGTTCCATAACTCTTCGTAGCCTAAGTCAACTAGGATATTTTTTAATTGACTTGCCCAATTATATTTTACAACATTGTCGATACCTTGATCTAACGACAGGAGTCTTGTGAAGCAAAGTTTTGGATACCTAGTTTCAGGCATTTTGTTTAATTTACACCAGTAACCCAGAACTAATTTTAATGTATGCCAAGACAGATTTGCTAAGCCAGTTTCTTGTCTTATAATATAACCAGGTGTATTTCTTGGCCAACAAAAAAGAATTTTGCAAAAGTTCGTTTGAATTATCTCGATATGCTGATTATATCGCAAACCCCAAATTTCTCCGAATAAAGTAAGGTACTTAAGACGATGGATTCAAATAACCGAATTCTAGCCTCCCACGAATTCATTCTACTTTTAATCATTATGTCTCTCACGTTATTTAATGCTATATTGGCCTTCTGTACCGTGCGGTCGAATGCACTACGAAATAAGCCTGAGGAAAAAAACGGGATTCCTATGTACGTGTATTGTTCAACAACATCTACTTGCTTCTTATTAAAAATAAATATATCAGTTTTTTTAGGTTTTCCACCCTTCCGGAATATAACTATTTTGGTTTTGTTTATATTTACCTCTAACTCATTCTGCTGACAATAGAGAGACAGTGCTGATAATTTCATCTGGGTATCGTTTTTCGATGTTGACAAAATAGCCAGATCGTCTGCGTACAATAGGGTCATTATGTCATTATATCCATCAATATTAACGCCTTCTAATTTTTTATTTCTAAGGAACTCTTCTAAGTCGTTAATAAATATAGAAAATAATAAAGGAGACAGGGTTTCTCCTTGTAAACCACTTTTCGTAATGTCTATAAAGTCTGTATTCTGAAAATTGACACGCAATTTCATTGTTGCCTTGTCATATAAGATCTTAATTGTTCGAATAAGCTTACCACTAATCCCGTTTAAGAAAAGTTTATTCCACAATAAGTTGTGATTAATGGAATCAAATGCTCTGCTGAAGTCAACAAATATTACATAAACTTTACGCTTTGGTAATCGTAAATGTATATTAATAATTGTGCTTAAAGTAAATATGTTATCCGAGCACCCCCTCCCTCTCCTAAACCCAGACTGGTTTTCTGCCATTAGATTTGTTTGTTCACACCACGAATGAAGGCGTTCTCCAATAATACTAGTAAAAAGTTTACATAAAGGACGTAGCAGTGATATACCTCGATAATTGCTTGGGTCGTTCATTGGTCCCTTCTTATGAAATAAGATTAATTCTATTTCAGCCCACCTTGGGGGAACTTTTTCCCTTCCTAGAATGCAGTTAAACATCCTTTTGCAAAATTCCAACCACTTAATTGGTAAATTTTTTAAAAATTCGTTTGTTATACTGTCCAAACCAGGAACTTTTGAATTTTTTAGTTTAGAAACAGCGCAGCGAATTTCTTCTAATGAAATGGATGAATTAACAATAGGGTCCCTCACGTCTACAAATTGGTGCATAAGGGACGATCTTGGTGGATACAGGCCAGTAAAATATAAATTCCATTGATCTAAAGAAACATCAGTTGATACCAGCCTTTTAACACCACGAACCTCACCTAATGTTCTCCAAAATTGTTGACTATCTTTTACATTGACCAATTTATTTAATATTTAGGAATAATATGCTTTCTTGCAATTTTTAATCAAGTCTTTGTATTGTATTTTTGTTTCTAAATAGTTATTTAATTCAGAATTTTGAAAACCGCTCAATTTACAAATTTTAAAACTTTGTTTAAGTTGACGTTTAAATTGTTTGCATTCGTTACTATACCATGGTTTATTTTTAACCTTAACTCCGCAATTATAATATTTTTTTTCGATTGCCATTTTTAGTTCTTTACTTTTTTATGTATTTCGTTAATAAATATTTCATTCATACGATCAATTGAGCTGTCATCAAAATCTAAATCAACTAATCCCATTTCCCTGACATATACGTCAGTTTGAGCTGGATTCCATACTAGCATCTGTTTTACCACTACTTCATTCTTATACACTTGATTATTTTCGAATATTCCTATTCCTTTCATTGTTAGCATACATGGTAAGTGGTCAGATGTCAGTATGAAGTCCATTACCTGAAAATCCAATATGTCGAACAAACAATTTTGATTAAACCATATTAAATCAATGACACTCTTACCAGACTTAGAAGCAAACGTGAACTGTGCGGGTGAGTCACTTTGAGTCCGACCATTTACCACTAAATAGCCAAACTTTTCCAAACAATCAACCAACAATTTTCCCCTACTATTCTCAACTATATCAAGACTACTTCTAGTCGATGTAAGAGGACTTCTCTCAAATATCTCGTAACTACCTTGGTTTAATTGTGAAATACGACAGTAAAAATTGCCGAGTATTAATATTTTATTAGTAGAATACGTTTCACCTATATTTATAAGCAGCTCACTGAATGCTTCCAAATCCTGTTCAATATTTCTGTTTGGAACAAAGTATACAACTATAATAATTAATTCAAAATTAGCCTTTTTAATTTTCAATGCTATCCGGTAAGAACAGTTGTTAATAGCAGATACTTGAAAATAATTTTTAATTAAAACTAGTAACCCCCCACTTGCCCTGCCCATAGAGTTATCCTTAGTAGCTAATATTTTAAACATATTAAAGTCTTTTTCTTGATATGAAGGTAACTCAAAATTAGCTTTCCAAACCCAAGTTTCACTTAGCAAATTATTGGATAATCTTGTAAAATTCTATACTGTGATGCATCAAATTCCAGGAAATTACTAATAATCCCATGATGATTACTAATAATACCATGACAGATCCACATTAAGATTTTTAGTTCATCTTCAACACTGACTTTATTTATGTTACTGGATGGTTCCCCTCCACTCCAAAAAAATTCGTAATTGATGATTTTCGTACACTCATATCATTTTTTTGTGTTTTTTTCAACTTGTTTAGTCTTCTCTGTATCGTCTTCTGTGCTAGAAGATGGCCTTACTCTTTTTTAATGGCCGGTGGTTTGTTCATTTCAGTCTTTTCTGGTCCAAATTCCTTCATAGCTTGGTGTAAATCAAATAGTTTTCCATTTATTAATATTTCATTATACCTTAATTTCACATTGTAACCGACATAAGCATTGTGTTTGTGTTTTTCGGAAACTTAATACATTTTTGTAGACTTTAATCGAAGTAAATAACAAAAATCAATCATGCATACAATCAAAATAATATCATAAACCACATAATAGAAAACAAAAATTCAAATTCAAACCGAAAAACACAAGTGAGCCAATACTTTTGTGAGTACCTATATATATATATATATATATATATATATATATATATATATATATATATATATACCAGCAGATAATTTACGCTCGACTTTGTGTTGAGCAGAAACCTGACATGAGGGGCAATACTTGAGTACATCGGTTGTAAACCAGGCCAATAACAATGTTGCAAGATATATATATATATATATATATATATATATATATATATATATATATATATATATATATATGTATATATATATATATATATATATATATATATATATATATATATATATATATATATATATATATATATATCTTGCAACATTGTTAGTGGCCTGGTTTACAACCGATGTACTCAAGTATTGCCCCTCATGTCAGGTTTCTGCTCAACACAAAGTCGAGCGTAAATTATCTGCTGGTTTTATGGGTAAACGGATAATTAATAAGCCCTGGTCTGTACTTTGTACTGACCTTGCTGAACCATTTCCACTAACCGACATAAGCATTGTGTTTGTGTTTTTCGGAAACTTAATACATTTTTGTAGACTTTAATCGAAGTAAATAACAAAAATCAATCATGCATACAAACATAATTTAATGTACTTCAAAATACGTTATATTCAAAATAATATCATAAACCACATAATAGAAAACAAAAATTCAAAATCAAACCGAAAAACACAAGTGAGCCAATACTATTGTGAGTACCTTTATATATGTATATATATATATATATATATATATATATATATATATATATATATATATATATATATATATATATATATATATATATATATATAGTTACGTTTCGTAACAATTAAAAATAGTTTTTAAAAAATTTATTTATAAAAATTACAATTTTTGTTACAAAAATATATCACTGGAGATCTCCAGTGTTAGTACTTCTAGCTAGATCGAAAAAATCAGGCAAGTTTCAGAGTTAAATTACATAAATTAGACAAAGGAATTGATGAATAGGCAAAAATGAGATAGCTTCAAAAAGATGTAACTTTAAAATGATATCATCATAGTCCTATTGTTTTAATACATTGTATTTTTAGTTACTTAGCTGCTTTGATGATTAAGCTTTTAAACGAATGCAAATGTTAAGTTAGATACATTGTATTTAGTTACATGAAATATTAAATAATTATATGAATTACCTATGAAATTCTGTTGATGCAATTTTTATATAGACTGAATTATTAGTTAGTAACTACATAATCTGTTTATAATTTATATAATTGCTGAATATTTAACAAACATGTTTATATATATATATATATATATATATATATATATATATATATATATATATATATTATTGGCAAGGAATGGATGCCTGTTTCCCAGAACTTAGCGACTGGGAGTTGATGAAGCTGGCTAGAATGTCTCACGTGTTAACCCAATATTTTATTGGCTAAAAAGAGTAAGAAGTATAATTCTGTCTCACGTTCCAAAGTCCACTTAAGTAGAGGGTAAAATTAATTCGTACAAAAAAGGCATGTTTTTTTTATTTTTTTGTAACGACACAGTTAAAATCTCTTTATTAAAAGCAACGGTACATTAAAGTATGACATTCGAAGAATATTGTATAAAATTTTTACGAAGAAATATTAAAAAATACAGTATGGCAGCAATAATTCGGACGTGTCTCGGAAAAAAGTAGAATTGCGGTGCCCCTCATAAATTGGTGCTGGATCATCCGAAATAAAAAAATGAAAGTTAGATAATAGTTTTCCTCAGGTAACGCTGGGCGGGTCTTTCGAAATTTCAATTTTTCACTTTTTTGGAACACTTAGAAAGGAAAAACACGATTTTTTGCGAAAATATCGGCTAATTTGTTAATGCAGAATAAAAATTATTAACAAATTTGAGAAAACCTCTCCAGCGTTACCTCGTAAATTTTGTACAGAAATAGTGTTCAAAGGATCGGTGCTGTAGTTTTGAAGTTATGAGGGGCACCGACTTTGAAAACGTTAGCTGTGGGGAAAACGCTTTAAAGTTTTGAACCCTTAAAAATTCTTGTATAAAACTGATATAGAATACTTACTGCTAAATTAATTTTTTACCCTACACTGACAAAATATACAGAGAGCGTATAAACACGTTTGTACTTGCATTGAAATTTCTATAACTGAGAGAGGGAGATATATAGAGAGCGAAACATCGGCGAGGTAACAACAAAAATGCTTATAACTTCGTCAATTTTGCTCAAATCAACTTGAAATTTTGAGACAATATTCTTGAGATATTAGGCATTCAGTTAAAAAAATGCAAAAAAAATTATTCTAAGACCATGCGCTGCCCTTAAAGAATATTATAATTAAATATAATTCAAAACAAGAAATGAAGTAACTACCTACAACATCTGTCAAATTAACACATTTAGAAATCAAAAATTATCCATAAATCAAGTATCCACATTTTGAAAACTAAGCGAGATATCGAAAAATTTTATCAGAAAAAAAAGAAGCAAAAAAAATTATTTCAATACCTTACCCCGTTCTTAATAGTGATATATTGGTGTATACGACACTGCGACGCGACGGCTAGCAGTCATGAATCTAATATTATAATTATATATATATATATATATATATATATATATATATATATATATATATATATATATATATATATATATATATACATATAATATTGTATATATATATATATATATATATATATATATATATAATACATATATATAATATATAATATATATATAATACATGAGGGCCACTCATGTTTTGCTGCATAAGTTTTTTTTTATGTAAGTTACAGTATAAGGTATGCTTACATTTAATTAAGGAACTAATTTTTTACTAAATAAAATTAATTTTAATAAGATTAAATAAAAAATTAATCCATAATTACATTTTTTTAGGATTTTATCATTTTTATAGTCATTTTTACAGTCATCAACAAACGTTCACGCTTTGAGTAAAAGCACACATTATGCAACTTTTCGGTGATTTAATATCGAGTATGCCCTCCCCTTTTTAAAACACATTCTTGAAGCCTCCTCGGCATGCTTTCAATAAGATGCCTAACGGTTTCATCAGGAATCTCCTCCCAACATCTTCTCAAGACATCAATCAGTTGTTGTTGGGTCTGCACATCCTCTCCGGCTGCTCTGACTCGCCGTTTTAATTGATCCGAAAGATGTTCTATTGGGTTCAAGTCAGGGCTATTTGCAGGCCACGGTAAAACCTGTATATTAGCCTCGCTAAGGACAGTTGTCGTCGCTCGAGCGGTATGCGCTCGGGCATTATCCTGCATCAGGATAAATCCGTCGGCCGCTCGTTGTGCAAAGGGGATCACATGGGGTCTGACAACCTGTTCGATGTAACTTTGAGCCGTTACAGTACCCTCGTTCAGGAAAACAAGCTCAGTTTTTCCTTGCAAACTAATTCCACCCCAGACCACGACATTAGGACCGCCAAATCTGTCGCGTTCATGAATGTGACGATCAGAAAACCTCTCCCCACTTCTTCTCCACACTCTTACACGTCGATCATCACTAAAAAACTTCACCTTGCACTCATCCGTGAAGAGTACGTGACGCCATTCCTCCAAGCCCCATTCAAGGTATTCACGTGCAAATCTTAAACGGTTTGCACGATGCTCTCCGGTCAGTTTGGTACGGATTACTGGTCTTCTTGAACGTTGTTGGTCTTCATGCAAACGATTTCGTATGGTCTGATTACTGACAACAGTACCAGTAGATCGATGTAAGCGATTTTGCAGAGTACCTGCGGTAACAGTCGGCTCACGTCGTGCACACAATGTAATGGTCTTCACGGGCAGTGGTAGCACGAACTCTTCCTGAGCCACGTCGCCGAGTTACACAACCGGTCTGCTGATACCGATTCCAAATATTTTGAAGAGCCCTTCGTGAACAACTCAACTGCAGAGCCACGGAACGTTGAGATTGACCACCCTCAATCATCGTTACGGCTCTGGTAGCAGTAGCTTCGTCCATATGGTGTCGAATTCTCGGCATTGTAAAAATAAATGATTGAATAACACGCCAAACTTCAAAAAACAACCTCAGCAATCAATAATCTAGCGCAAACTGATTTAAAATCAAATTCAAAAAAATAAGTAAAACTAACCTTGACGCTGTGCGAGACAAAAAAACGTTTAAATGTTCCCCTCAACAATAATATCACTTAAACCTAACTGTTATCATTTACTCAATCACTTAATATCATAACAACAGTCATTTAGAAAAGTTATTTTGACGTGGATCGACATAAATCAGTTTTAAAATACAAACTTTCAAGTGGCCCTTATTTTGTTTTGAGGAGTATATATATATATATATATATATATATATATATATATATATATATATATATATATATATATATATATATATATATAATATCTCGCTACTCGAGAACACTATGTAACTTTCTACAAATTATATGTCAGGAACTGTATTTGAACTTTCCTATTTCCGACCGAATAATTTAACGAAACACAACCTATTTTTTATGTATGTCACATATAATATGTAAGTAGTATTTCTAATCTACTGAAAATGTTCTTTGCTAATGGATTCTAGCATACCAATATTTCGGAATTTATTGTCCATAGAGTAAGAAGAAAGAAAATATCACAATTTACAACTAGTCGTTTGTTGGTCCATTATATTTCTGATCACGTTTAATCATGTCGCCTTGTGAAAGTTATTGATCTCCCGTTGCTACGTACGAACCACAAAACGAGCACGTTTACATTCTATAAAAAAGCTCCAGTGAAACATAATACACCAAATACTTAAGGTTTTAATTAAATTATTATATATAAATAAAGTTTATGATCCTTCTCGTTGCTACATTAACGATAATTTTCTTAGGTAACTGCTGTTATTTTAGACTAGTTATACATCAGTTATACCCCAAGCCAGATAAGATGCAATGTCTTAGTTAGAAAATGTAAAAAAAGCTTTTTCACTCACTTTTAGCACATTTCCAGAATAGAAATTCAACTATTACTGTCGCTCTCATGACGCGACCTAAGCCAGAGGCCATAACAAAAATATGTTTTGAGGTCTCCAGAATCCGAAAATGATATTCACTAATATATATATATATATATATATATATATATATATATATATATATATATATATATATATATTTATATATATATGTGTGTGTGTGTGTGTATGAACACGATAACTCTCAAACGAAACAGTTAATTTTTATGAAATTTGGTGAAAAGTTTCGAAATTCAAGACTCTTGGACGAGTTCGTTAGTCAGACACGTCGGATGCCCAGAAGTAGGTTTTTCGAGCATTTTTTGTTAACAAAATGAGTTTTTTGCCAGATTGAAACAATTTTTTAAAATTTTTTTTATATCATTCGAAAACGGAAAAAAGTACATATGATGAGCTTTTGTACCATTGTTTCACGTAAACTAATTTCAGAGAAAAATTAAGAAATTTTTTAACAAGATTTCCAAAGGAAAATTAGCTATCCTCTTTTGTTGCATGGCAAAATATCTTCATTTCAAGTTCTAAAAATGTATTTTTTCACAAAGAAAGCATTGTAGATGGTACGTAATGAAATATCTTTTAAAAAACGCAAATGAGAACAATAATGGGTCTCTCTCAGTTAAACAATATATATATATATATATATATATATATATATATATATATATATATATATATATATATATATATATATATATATATATATTGTGTGAACGAAAATTATTTATTTCAAATTGTCATGATACATTTTAAAAATATCCTGTCTTTTTTAAAAAAAACATAAACAAACACACACACATATATATATATATATATATATATATATATATATATATATATATATATATATATATATATATATATATATATATATTATATTTGTTTATGTTTTTTTTAAAAAAGACAGGATATTTTTAAAATGTATCATGACAATTTGAAATAAATAATTTTCGTTCATACAATAAATGCCGTAAGACGTAGTAAGTGTCGCAATCTAGTGACCCTGCATAAAAATGTGTTTCGTTGCCCAACTTAATTAATTTTATATAGGTATTTTTAAATATTACTAAAATTTGCTGAAAATAACATTCGTTAATTTTTTTTATTACTAAGCTTAAAAATATCCTTGCGTTTTGTATTTTACACTTTTCGTTGTGTGAAGTTTTTATATATATATAGAAATTACGTATTGATAATTTGATATATAAAACATGAAACCATGGAAATATTCTTAGATGGCTGAAAATTTTTATAAATTTAATAATTCTTTATTTTCTTCAATACATTAGGATGTGTTTGTCAATATTACATATAAATTGCATTAAAATATTATTAAATAATTTTGTTAATAAAATTTTTTGTCATTTATAACAATTAAATTTAAAATTAGAACTTGTTCGTGAACGTTATATTTTGAATTTATAAGAAATTTCATTGTTTATCATATTTGACATTTGTAAAAATTTAGAAAATCAATAAAATAATGAAGAAAATTGGTGAAAATTTATGGACAAGGAGACTTCATCAAGGTACCTATTTGATTAATTTAATAAAATTATATGAAAAGTAATTTTTTAAATCCTTTTTTTTAGTCTATAATTTTTTAAACATTGAAGTGTTTTAATTGGCGATGATATAGTTTCCCTGGTAAGCGTTTAAATGAGAATGTGAGATAGAGAAAGAGATGTGATACTACCGTACTGAGGAGTAAAAATTTGTAAATATTTATCCTTTGACTAAAATGAGGCTCCCCCGTCAAATTTTCACTTATTTTTATTAACAAATTTTTTAGTTCCAAATATACAAAAAATTAGATGCAAAAAGGTATATAAAAGGAAAAAGTTATGGTACGTTGGAGTTAGAAAACGTGGGAATTTAATATGATTAGGATTGTTTTCTTTACCTCCAATACATCAAAAATTAGATGCAAGTAGGAAAAAGAAAGAGATATAATACTTTTGAGGAGTCTCAAGTGTAAATAATTGCACTTTGCTCGAAAATTAGTTTTCAAGACTATCGAAATCGTATAGTGATTTTAACTGTCTTTTAAGGAGAGGGTAAGGTTAATTTGTACAAAAAAAGGCATGTTTTTGTTATTTTTTTGTGACGACACAGTTAAAATTTCTTTATTAATACCAACGGTACGTTAAAGTATGACATTCGAAGAATATTGTATAAAATTTTCAGGAAGAAATATTAAAAAATACAGTAATGGCAGCAATTATTCGAACGTGTCTCGGAAGAAACTAGAATTGCGGCGCCCCTCATAACTTGGTGCTGGATGATCTGAAATAAAAAAAATTAAAGTTCATTCGTTAGATAATAGTCTTCCTCAGGTAACGCTGGGAGAGTTTTTCGAAATTTCAATTTTTCACTTTTTTGGAACGGAAAAACACGATTTTTGCGAAAAAAAATTGGCTAATTTGTTATTGTAAAATAAAAATTATTAACAAATTTGAAAAAAACTCTCCAGCGTTACCTCGTAAATTATGTACAAGAATAGTGTTCAAAATTTCAAATCGATCGGTGCTGTAGTTTTGAAGTTATGAGGGGCACCGTCTTTGAAAACGTGAGCTGTGGGGAAAACGTTTTAAAGTTTTGAACATTTAAAAATTCTTGTATAAAACTGATATAGAATACTTACTGCTAAACTAAATTTTGTACCCTACACTGACAAAATATACAGTACTGGTATAAACACGTTAGTACTTCCATTGAAATTTCTATAATATAACTGAGATATATATATATATATATATATATATATATATATATATATATATATATATATATATATATATATATATATATATACAAGGTGGTCCAGAATTATGTACCGTAATTGCTAGAGCTGGTAGTACGTTCAAAAATAATGGTATCTTTTCATGTACACTTTTTTTCAAAACTCAATAATAAGGGAGATACAACTCTGTAAATGGGTGAATTGAAAACCATTATTTCTTAAATATTTTCCAAACGTTTCTGAATAACGGATTGATATTTTAGGAGTACTTATTTTGCGTTAGAAGGATTAAATTTATGTCAACATTTATTCCACCACTGATGACTAAGGGGTGGTTTAGGGTGGTAGGTGTGAGTTGTCATGTCTTCTCTTTTCTAATTTGCAATTATTTAAACAAAATCCTTGATAATATGATTCCTCAGACAATTTCACGTAAAAAAGGTATACTTGTTACATTTCGATAAATATTATTGTTTTCGAGTAATTTAAAGTAGAAGTATCTATTTCCAAATTATCCCCTAATCATAAGTGATCGAATAATCGATACCATAAATTTAATTATCTTAATGTTCGTACGCGCCCCTAGAATATGAATCCAGTAATCAAAAGCGCCTAAAAAATTTTTAAAAAAAAGTCAGTTTCGTTCCACCCCTCTACATTTTACCCCTCTTTTACGCTTTATCACCCATATTATTGAATTTTGGAAAAAAGTGTAGATGAAAAGGTACCATTATTTTTGAACATACTATCAGCTCCAGCAATTACGGTACATAATTCTGGACCACCCTGTATATATATATATATATATATATATATATATATATATATATATATATATATATATATATATATATATATATATATATATATATAGCGAAACATCTGCCAGGTAACAACAAAAATGCTTATAACTTCGTTAAATTTGCTCCAATCAACTTGAAATTTTAAGACAATATTCTTGAGATATTATGCATTCAGTTAAAAAAAATAAAAAAAAAAAATTATTTTAATACCATACCCTGCCCTTAAAGAATATTATAATTAAATATAATTCAAAACAAGAAATGAAGTAACTACCTACAACATCTATTAAATTAACACATTTAGAAATCAAAAATTTCAAGTATCCATATTTTGAAAACTAAGCGAGATATCGAAAAATTTTATTTTCACTTTTCATTTTATTATATTTTATGGAGTTTTACAAGGAGCTGTCGTCAGATCGTGGCACCGTACAAATCGTATTTTCCCTTTGAGTTATTTAAGACTAACCATTTATATTTATATTTTTTAGTCTAGAATTCAACACGAAAGATCCAGCTCTAAATTTACATTGTAATGAAACTAGTTTGCTATTAAAATTTTGAGACAACGATTTCTACGAAATTATTTTAACCCAGCCAGTGTATATTGGGGCTTTAAAGGAACAGTCGAAATTTAAGACTCAATTTTCTTTCTCATGAATAACATGAATAAAGCGCGGGCTTTGGCTACTCTCCCTAAAAAATCTAGTTAGTTGTGGGGACTCAAGCTCCAATGGATGCCCGGGTCTGATGGTAGGCTAGTAACTTTGCATTTATTAGTCACAGGAAACTAAATTTTTAGCACAATATAGGCACATTATTCAGGTTTTGAATGAGCTACACAAAAATATTCTATGTTGGTCCATAACCGAAATAACTGTATTTATGTGGACCAAAGTGTAATGTTACAATCGTCACCGTCAGAGGACCAATTGTTACAGGGCTTAGGTTCAATTGTAACACTTATTATTTAGTGGAATTTACATGTTAGTTATTATAATTAATTTGGTTTCCAAAATTCTTCCTTACATATTGAGTGAGTAAGGTGACAAATACCACAGTTTCTGGCAACAGGTCTAATTTTTTTTCCTTCTATTACTCTTTTAACGACATTCAGGTATACATTATCGAATACGGTTCCTATCCTAGTTTATGTTTTGTTTTATATAGCATTTTTTTATTTGCAAAACAGCGTGAATTAGATTAAGGACTGTTTCAACAGGCAAAACTAATCGTGGTGGCTTTGAATCTAACGATAACCGTAACCGAAAATCGATATAAAAAACAAATGGATTTTGCCAAAGTATTACCATTAATGGAAGGTATTTTTTTTTTTTTTTAAATTATTATTAATGGAAACCGTTTACCTTTATCATTCGATTCATACCTGAAATATAAAGTTTAATTTTGTTTAACATAAATTTTTAACACAATTAATACAAAGCATTATTTAGAAAAATAATAATGTAAACTAAAAAAGATTTTATTAGTCATAAAATTTAAAATTAATCCTTAAAAATTTCAATTCCTAAAAACCGTAAGTGTTTCTAAACTTTATTTAAAACGCTATACTCACTCTCGGCTCTATGTGCCCAGTTCCTTAAATTCAAAATACTAAAAAGAAAAATTGTGGATGTAAAAACTACTGGAATGTCAGTTGTAACATGTTACAATTGACACTACTGAATTTGTTACAATTGTTGCAGTGCTGTTTAATTTTATAAAAAAATTCGTAAAATTTGAACTATGATTAAAAAAGCGAAATGACCTATTTGATAATATTATTTGTTTGCTTGTATTTTCCATAAAATCATTTTACTTCCAAGTGATGAGAGATATTTACTGCAAAAATCAAAAAATTGTCAATCAACTCAAAATTTACGATTAGCTTATATTAACACATTTGACATTGCTGAAAGAAAACCACCACATGGTATTAACTGAAAGTTTTGTCAGTAAAGTACAACTTCAGGATCCAGTTTATGATACGCAATACTCCTCAATAGGATTGATAGTTGTCTCGCAAAGAACTGTGCCCCATTTAAAGGGGATTTTAGGTCATGAGTGTGCAGAGTTAAATTGTATGTTAATATAAAGTACTAAGTTAGTACAGTAACAATATGGTGTTTTTATATTCTTGCATTGAATGCGTGAGGTTATAGAGGCGGTTCAATTGTATGATATACTCAAAATTCTGTTTTATTAAAAGGATTTCTTTTTGATACCTATCATTAAGACACCTAAGTCTTCTTGCGTCCAGGGTACCTCCTCATGGTGACGGTGGTAACGGCCAGAATTACAGAATATATCAGAAGGAACGCAAATATCTCTTTTCTGTAATCACCAGTGTGCATTTCTGGGCACGTTAGGCTACTTAGTAGTCATTCATTCGGTAGCAGTCGATGAGTGTAGTTCAATCGTTGTCATTGTATAGTCATATTGTCATCGTCGTATTAACACGGTATATGTACCACATACATAGGTGTGTAGTATTATGTTGTCTAATGTCAATCAAAAGAACATCTTAGGACAAATGGTAAAAGAAACTAATCTTAATTGCAAGCTGAAACAATTTCGCTCAATCACTGATGAAATGTTGACGGATTTTCCTGTTTTGTCAGAGAAAGATGTTTATTTAATATCTTTGGGACGTTACCAAATAAAAGAAGCCGAAGCGTATTATGGCAAACACATAGCTTCTGATGATAGATTTAGAACTGATATATGTACTAACACCGATAGTAGCTACATTTGGAGAGTTTGGGGCCCACCATCCCACCATCCAACTTTTTGAGTGACCTCGGATGGAGGGAAAACTACCGAGGCGGTTCTAGAAGCCTCCGGCGGTAGGTGGAGCAAAATTTGGTCTCCAACCTAACGATATCTAGTGAAATTTTTTCTAACCTAACAGAACCAAACCGAACTTGACCCAACCTAACAGAACCTAAGGAAATTTGGTGTAACCTAACAAATTTTTTCTAACCTAAGAATTCAAAATTCCCCTAATAGATGGCGCAGCCACCTTCGAGCCTCGTAAATTCAGTACAAGATGGCGCTCGTAGTCTGGATACTAGTGATCCCTGTGCGTAAGTTTGAGAAATTGTCAATATATGGTGCTGAAAATCCTTTTTAATAGTTAAAAGATGGCATTGCTAATCTGAACTACCGCGAACTCTGTACCTAGATTCAAAATTTTATCATATTCTTATCTAAAAACAGGTTTAAACTGTTAGCTGACGTCATTAGAAGATTTCTGTCTAATATGCAAAAAATGAATTTTATCGTATGATTTCATATTTTTATCTGAAAACAGGTTTATACAGGTTTTCTCTAAATAAAAACACATTTTTTTGTTTTAATAAATTTATTTAAAAGAAATATTTGACAATAAAAATGTTTGAATGTTATTACAATAATATTTGTATATGGATATGACATTTTCCATGGCGTATGTTGTTCCGGAATGATGGCCGCATCGAGGACTAGTGTATGTTGATGTTATTATTACCTCGATTTTTTGTTGATACCCATCTCTAAACCATATTTTACATTCTAATTGTTTATAGCAAATTAAACAGTTTTGGTGTTTAATAAAAAATTTAAAAAATCGATTCTTTGTTGATACCCGTCTCTAAACCATGTTTTACATTCTAATTGTTTATAGCAGATTAAACAGTTTTGGTGTTTAATAAAAAATTTAAAAAATCGATTCTTTGTTGATACCCGTCTCTAAACCATGTTTTACATTCTAATTGTTTATAGCAGATTAAACAGTTTTGGTGTTTAATAAAAAATTTAAAAAAATCGATTCTTTGTTGATACCCATCTCTAAACCATGTTTTACATTTCTAATTGATTATAGCAGATTAAACAGTTTTGGTGTTTAATGAAAAATTTAAAAAATCGATTCTTTGTTGATACCCGTCTCTAAACCATGTTTTACATTTCTAATTGATTATAGCAGATTAAACAGTTCTGGTGTTTAATAAAAAATTCAAAAAATCGATTCTTTGTTCATACTCATCTCTAAATCAAGATTGATTAGTGGCTAATATTTCCCAAAATGAAAAAGTTAAATTTTTTCATAATAATTTCAAAACTTTATATTTTATAAAAAATAATTTCTGAACTAGGTATGTATATTTTATATATCTTTTAACGAACACAAAGGTATAAAACATATTAGGAATTCGCTGATATGCATATTTCACCTTATTGTATGTCTGAAGTATCGCATCCCATAAATGTACATACATTATACATACAAATATAAGATTCGACTGGTAATTTTTATACCAATTGAAAAAGCTTGTAAAAAATAGCTGGAATAATCGCGTATAAGTTTTTACGTTTTGTGACTTTGTGAGTTGTGCTTAAAGCGTTATATTTTAGTCATTAATATTTAGTTTTAAATTAGTGAATTTTAAGTTATTTCTCTATTTTTAATTGTTCGTTGTAAGTTAATCGAGTAGTTAATTAACTGTTGTGTATTTGTGTGTATCTGTGTGTATTTGTGTATCAGTTTGTGAATTTTTTGTGATTTTTGCAAATATCGAGTAAGTCGAAAACATTTACTTGAAATTTTTGAGACTGTTTAAACTACTTATAATTGCTTTATGAATACTAAAAAGAAAAATTTCATGTTTTAAACGTTTTAAATGTGTTATTGATACATATAACGCATTTTCATAAAATTTTGTTTAAACAATATTAAAAAGTAGAAAATTTTTCTTTTTAATAGTTTTTCTTGAATTTTAAAAGACGTAAATTTCATATTAGTAACTTTTAAAGTATAATTTTTCTTTTTAAAGTGATATTAGAAGCAGGGCTGCCAGTAAAAATTTTTAGTTTATACAATCAGGTCTCTGAAAATATACATAATTGACTCCCATTATACAAAACAACTTTTCGTTACAAAAAAAAGACAAGAAGAAAATGAACCGATTTTTTTCCAACTAAACCGTAATTATTAAATTTTAATGGGTCGAACGTGATATCACATTAATAAAGAATTGCAACTGCTATGTTCAGCGTATTCAGTCTAAATTTTCGGTGTTTGTATCCAATTATACAAGAAAATTCCTTATACAAAGAGGACACACAAGGCAACCAAATTATACAGATTTTGTATTCAATTATACAATCTGGCAGTCCTGATTAGAAGTAATTTTTTATAATTTTTAAAAATGTATAGGATGTATCAGAAAAATCCATACATAAAATTTAAATTATTTTTCGCTAAATTTTTTAGCATTTGTAAGTTTTTTAGCCAAATTTTAAAAAGCAAATTATAAATATTTCGCGCTATTGGCTGATAACATTTATTGGAAACTTTTTTTGTGATACTTTAAAACTATCTAGTATCTAATATACTTTATTCTTTTATTTTTAGTTATTTTAAAAACATTCTTCTCGATTTAAAATTAAAGAATAATTGCTTCCAAACATTTCTCTAATGCTTAAGTGTCGATATTTGTCTGAATTACACGATAAACCAAGTGGTCTGAAAACGACATTTCATATTACACGAGCTAATGATATTTCAATTAATGGTAGAAATGATTCCAAATTACAAGAATTCTAGTTTAAAAAAAAGAATGTCGATATTTATCTGAATTACATGATAAACCAAGTGGTCGGAAAACGACATTTCATATTACACGAGCTAATGATATTTCAATTAATGGTAGAAATGATTCCAAATTACAAGAATTCTAGTTTAAAATTAAAGAATGTCGATATTTATCTGAATTACACGATAAACCAAGTGGTCGGAAAACGACATTTCATATTACACGAGCTAATGATATTTCAATTAATGGTAGAAATGATACCAAATTACAAGAATTCTAGTTTAAAATTAAAGAATGTCGATATTTGTCTCAATTACACGATAAACCAAGTGGTTGGAAAACGACATTTCATATTACACGAGCTAATGATATTCCAACTAAGGGTGGAAATGATTCCAAACTATAAGAATTCTAGTTTAAAATTAAAAAGTATCGATATTTATCTGAATTACATAGTAGACGAAGTGGTCGGAAAACGTCATTTCATATTACACGACCCAACTAACGGTAGAAATGATTCCAAACTATAAGAATTCTAGTTTAAAATTAAAAAGTGTTAATATCTATCTGAATTACATAGTAGGTCAAGTAGTCGAAAAACGACATTTCATATTACACGACCCAACTAACGGTGGAAATGATTCCAGATTACAAGAATTCTAGTTTAAGCAATTTTCTTTTACAATTTTTAGAATTTACAGGATGGGCTACGAGAATTCCGTGAATAAAATGTAAAATATTTTTTTCGCTCAAATTTAACCACGTTTTATGAATATTTGAAAATATAATTTTATTTTTAAAAGTTATAATAATATCTACAAGAAAGATGTTTTAGAATGCAAAAGTTAACCTTGAAAATAGCTTACTCATCACATTCCACATCATTTTTACATATGAAATCGTCGCCGCTCAACACGTCTGAACAAGTTAACGCATACATTGTGTATGCTAATGCACTAAAATTATTGCATCATATTGTGCAATCAAACTTGTTGTAACTTGCTAACATCTGTATGACGTCATCAATCAAAAAGTATATAAATACGCGTGATAAACGGTCTTAAAACCATTACGTCTTCTGATTGCATAAAGTACAGTGATCTTCGTGTCATCATATCGTATTTTTGCGAATTTTTAAAGTTAGCTTTTTATTTCAAAGTTTAATTTCTTAAAATTTTATTACATTTTTTTTCAATATTGGTGAGTAAGAAACATTTAATAATAATTTCTATTTTGAAATTATTATTACTAATTTTTGTATGCAACAACTTAAAACTAAAACAATATTTTTTGTGAATTTAGGAAAAATGGCCTTGTTCAAGTGTGAAATGTGCCCAGCAGGATTCAGCCGTCGGGATGCTTTGGCAAGACATATGAAGACGAAACATGGCGACAATGGTTCATCTTTTAAATGCAGTCGGTGTGGGGTCATGTTTACGAGAATGGACAGTTTACATCACCACATGAAAAAATTCCATTCAACGGCGGCATTGTGTGCTTACTGCGGCGAGTATGTTGTAAATGGTCTGGAGCGGCATATGGCTAATGAACACGGACAACCCGCAACCAACATCGAACCTGATCATGAGCAGCCCTCAACCAGCAGCGGTCATGTTCCGAAAAAGCGTGCAGCCGGTGAACAAAATGGCAGTCCATCCAAAAAGTTAAAAGTAGGTTGGGCAACAAAACGCTGCGAAGTATGCGACGTGGATATTCCAATCTTATCTTTCAATGGGCATTTACGTAGTGCGGCCCACAAAAATAAATTATGCTGTGGAACTGGAAACGTTAATGTGGAAACGATTAACAGCGCGTTCAAAACCAGAATAATCAGCTACCGGGTGAAGAGTTCTGAGTACTTCCAGTCCATTGAAGAATTTTTGGATGAAGTTAAAGAAAATGTGCTTCAGCTGCTGCATATGGAACTGGCAAAGCATACGTCATTTAAAACTAATTTCGAATTGTTTGAATTAAATGCAAAATTCGACAAGGACGATAATTTACTGCTGGATTTGAAGTCGTTCAACGCCAGAAATGTTCCTGTTTGCGAATCCACCAATATGGATGAAATTTATCAAAGCATGGTGTTGACTGTAGTGCGCAAGAGCGAAGAATTCCAGGAACGAGACAGCGGCTGGTCGCTTTTGGAAGTCCGATATTTAGAAGTCAACGTAAATAAATACAATCCGCTTCGGGCTTCGTCGTATATCGAACTACCGGCATGGATCAAGAGAAAAATGGCGGTCGTTAACATTCAAAATGAAGACCAGGCTTGCTTCGCATGGGCGATAACATCAGCCTTACATCCAGTCGATCATGGTAATCACCCGCATCGAGTCGCATCATATCCTCATTATTCGACAATTTTAAATTTCGACGATATCGAGTTTCCTGTGAAAATCAAAGACATAAAATTATTCGAATCGCTCAACAACATCAGCGTCAATGTTTATGGACTGGAAGAAAAAAGTATTGTTGGACCGCTGCATTACACCAAGGAAAAACGGAATACTCACGTGAATTTGCTGTACATTGAAAATGGCGAAACCAGTCACTACTGCTGGATAAAGGATCTGAGTCGGCTCGTTGGACGCCAGCTTTTAATGCGCAATGGTGCTAAATGGTTATGTGATGGGTGCCTACAATTCTTTCGAATAGAAGAGCGGCTTCTCGAACATGCTAAAGAAGATTGCAACAAAGTACGCACTGTAATACCAAGTCCTGGCACAGACAGCATTTTGAAATTTCAAAATTATGCCAAGCAGATGCGCGTCCCGTTTACCATCTACGCGGACTTCGAATCCATATTAAAACCATGCGACACATGCGTACCGAATCCAGACGGATCGTTTACGAACACCACGCATATCCACGAACCATTCAGCTTCGCATATTACATCAAGTGTTCGTATGATGAATCATTAAATAAATTCGAAACGAACCGCGGGCCGAACTGTGCGAAAGTTTTTATGGAAAAATTGGAAGAAGATGCCCAACGACTACATAAAATTTTACGAAAGGAAATTCCGATGAAGCCATTAACAGCGATCGATTATTTAGCATTTGGATTAGTCGAAGATTGTTCCATATGCGGCAATAAATTGGGCAGGGATCGTGTGCGGGATCATGACTATCTAACGGGTGAATTTCGAGGTGCCGCACATAACCAGTGTAATCGGCTTTACAGACTACCGAAATTCATCCCGATCGTTTTCCATAATTTATCTGGATATGATGCGCACTTTATCGTACGGGAATTTGGAGTCTCCAGGGAACGAATCGATGTCATACCGAACAACAAAGAACGCTACATTTCTTTCACGAAGTATTTACCAGTCGACGCCAATCAAGAAGTGGAAGATCTGGATGATGATGGCGAAGAAGATGAAGAATCTGACAATAACAAATTTAAAATTAAAACCATCCAGCTGCGTTTTATCTATTCGTTCCGATTTATGGCGAGCAGTTTAGATAAACTTGCTGAGAATTTAAAGCCGGAGCAGTTCGCCGAAGTTCGCCGAGCATTTCCTGAAGACCGCCTTTTCAATTTAATCAAGCAAAAAGGAATATTCCCGTACGAATACGTCAACAGTGTTGAACGACTGAATGAACGCGCTCTACCACCAAAGGCGGCATTCCACAGCAGCTTGAAATTATCCAGTATCAGCGATGAAGAATACCAGCGTGCACAGCGAGTATGGGAAGAGTTCAACATCCAAAGTTTGGGGCAGTATTCGGACTTGTATTTGAAAACGGACGTGCTGCTACCGGCGGATGTCTTTGAAAATTTCCGGAACCTGCGCCTGAACACGTACAAATTGGATCCGTGCCAATACTGTGGAACTGGAGCTGGAGCTACTAACGGACATCGACATGATTCACTTCATCAAAAAGGGTATGCGTGGTGGGTTAACACAGTGTTGCGGTCGTTTTAGCGAAGCTAATAATAAATACATGTCGGACTACGACCCCACGAAGCCGTCAACCTACATCGAATATCTGGACGCCAATAACTTGTACGGATGGGCCATGTCGCAGCATTTGCCGATCAGACATTTCCGGCGGGTCCCAGAACACGAACTGGATAACATCGACATACCAATGGTTCCGGATGACGCTGATGTTTGATACATTTTGGAAGTCGACCTCGAGTACCCGAAGGCACTACACGACTACCATCAAGATCTACCATTCTGCCCGGAGCAAATGAAGCCGCCATACATCACATCTAAAGACAGCAAATTGCTCGCCAACGTTTATGACAAGAAGAAGTATGTGATCCATTACCGCAGTTTAAAACAGTGCTTAAAATACGGACTAAAGTTAAAGAAAATACATCGTGCGCTCCAGTTTAATCAATCTCCGTGGCTGAAGAAATACATCGATTTGAATACCGAGCTTCGTTCTAAGGCGACAAATATATTTGAAAAAGATTATTTCAAATTAAAAAATAATAGTGTTTTCGGGAAAACAATGGAGAATGTGGACAAACGTGTTGATGTGCGGTTAATCACACATTGGGACAACATTCGTAAACAGTTGGGTGCTAATAATTTAATAAGCAAACCCAACTTTCACAATTGCTCCATCATTCATGAAAATCTAGTCGCTATACAAATGGACCGTTTGAAAGTGAAGTATGATAAACCGATTTACGTAGGATTTAGCATGCTCGAGTTATCCAAGACTTTAATGTACGATTTCCACTACGGTTATATAAAACCGAAATATGATGACAAAGTGGATTTACTGTACATGGATACCGACAGTTTTATATACCGGATAGAAACGGACAATTTTTACGCCGACATTAAGTCTGATATTAGTGAGTACTTTGACACAAGTGATTATGCCGCAGATAACATCTATGGACTGCCTCAATTAAATAAAAAAGTGCTCCGTAAATTTAAAGATGAGTGTTCTGGGACAATAATTAAACAATTTGTCGGTGTTAAAGCTAAATCCTACTGTATAGTCAAAGACAGTGATGTGCCCCGTGAAAAACGAAACAGACGTTAAAGACTACATAAATTGTGTGATGAGCAAAGACTCAAGTGCTGTGTTGTATAAACAAATGAGTGTTTTCCGCAGCTTAAAACATCGACTATACACACATTTAATCAACAAGGCCGCACTATCAAATGATGATGATAAACGGTTCATAGTACCCAACAACAGACTCAAAACTCTCCCGTGGGGGCACTTTTATTTTTTTTTATTTTTCTTAATTTTGTTATATATCTTTTTTGTTAATTTTGTATATATATATATATATATATATATATATATATATATATATATATATATATATATATATATATATATATATATATATATCTTTTGTTAATTTTGTATATATATTTTTTGTTAAGTTGTAAATATTTTGTTAATTTTGTAAATATTCTTAAAACCATGGTTTTAGTTTATAAGTCGTACTTATTAAGTAATTAGTTTGTAAGGAAAAAAAAAATAATAATGGTCATTATTAATTCAAAATTTTATTTTATTAAAAATAAAGAATATGTACATATCAAAATATTATAATTTCAAAAAAAAACATGTTAAAAATTTTAAAAAAAATACAAAAACATAAAAAAAATTTAAAAAAATACATGATGAAAAAAATTAAAAAAAGAAAATACATCATGAAAAAATTTAAATATTGAAATTCGTATTTAAAATTTTGTATATATCTAAGCAGTCTTGTAAGTTCGTCGACGGCCACGCCCCCGTATCCGGACCACTTTCCCAGCCCAGAAGTGCTGACTGATTGGTTGTGCCTTTTTCAATGTTATGCACGATCCACTCCAACAATTCACCGTCTTCTTCTACGCTCTTTGGATTGAAGCACAATCGAGGAATACCATTTTCTTCCACAAGTTTCAATATACAGTCCCGCAGTTCCGGACGAGCATATGTTATCGTTTTTCGCATCCACAACGTAATAAAATATGTCAGCGTGTCGAATCCATCTAGGCGGTCTTCTCCAATATCAGATTCCTCAAAGGTAAGTGTGAAGAGAAGATCAAAAGTTTCCACAGATGAACCCCATTCAATAGCTGATGTTATTTTTGCAGAAAAAAAAATATGACGATCTCTTGATGCTATGGATCGGATCATCTCCAAATCAGATAACCGGATGGCTTTATCCAACATCTTACTCAACAATCGAGTTCTAGACATGGATTCCTCCACTATTATATGGTGTTGAAGACTTCCGCTCATTGTTGTGTTTTCACTCGATATTGCTTCGCCAAAAAAATTGAAACTGCTTCATCTCATCGTCATCATCATAATTATATACTGTTCCATGTTGGTGGGGGGATATTGTTGTGTTTTCACTCGATATTGCTTCGCCAAAAAAATTGAAACTGCTTCATCTCATCGTCATCATCATAATTATATACTGTTCCATGTTGGTGGGGGGATATTGTAACTGCTCCGGCCCATCATCACCATGTGTATTCGCTGCTCCATAGTGGTGGGAATATCACACCAAGTCTTTGCTATCAATCCAGCTATTGGCGCTACTTGGGAATCCGAGCCACGTCACGTATACTTTATCTTTCTTTTTTTTCAACACCTTTTCCACTAAATATGTGTCTGGATATTTAACTTTTTGTAATTCTTCCTGGTAAAATCCACCTTTAATCGGATTACCATGATAATCTTCTAACAGATACGTAACCGGATTGGTTAATCGTACCTTATTGATTTTAAAAAGTTCCGTCGTCCATGATGGTAGATATCCTTTATCGAATTGAGACTTATGCTTGCTAATGCGAACTACATCACCAACATCATATTTCGGTAGATCCAAAACTTTTATATGATTGTAAACAGTTGAAAGGAGCAATTTCTCCTTGCTTGCTGTTACATCACGCAGTCGCATTTTTATTGTTCTATGTTTCCGTGAATTGTAACTGTCCATTAAGTCGTCTAGTATATCCAGCAATCGATATGATCCATTGTAACTAAACTTCTTCCACATTTCAGTCTTCAGCGTTCTGTTAAATCTCTCCACCACTGACGCTTTTTTGGTTGAAAATGTTGAATAATGGTTGATGTTGTATTTATCCATGAGCGTTTTAAACAGCTGATTATAAAATCCTTGCCATCGTCCGTTTGTAAGTTATCCGGCCTCCGTCCTTGTTTAAGTATCGATTCAAATGCCGCTGTTACTTCTTTTCCAGTTTTATTTTTAACGGGTACCGCCCATGCATGTTTTGAAAACACGTCGATTGTTGTCAACAGATAATTGAATTTTTTATTCACTGAAGCGTAGGTACCCATCTCAATTAAATCACATTGCCAGAGATCGTCAATTCCTTTCACAATCACACGTCTGCGTGGAAAATTTTTTCGCGCTGGTTTATGTAGTTCACGAACCACTTGTGCTTTGCTCATTTTACGTCTCAGCAGGTTTCAGCAATTTATCGAGACGTTCTTCAGTCCTCGACATTCGACGATTAAATGCGAAAATGTCTCGATTCATCCATAATTTATTCTGCGTAGAAAGCTGCATTGCCTGGGTCAGCAGGTGTGTAGCATTTTTAATCTTTGTTTTGATGATTTCGACTGTTTCTGTTAGTTCAGCAAGTTTCTCTGTTGTAAAACTCCTTAAAAATTTCAGATTCACCACATCTTGATCATCAGTCGGATCCTTTATATTGGTTAGTTGTCTGTTTCCAAAATCATAGTTCCCCGATTGCGTCATCTTCAAACCAATGTCTTTAAGAATCTGCTTCTTAATACTTTTATCATGCACCCGACCGAATTTGTCAATAGTTATGTTTCTGTTACGCACACGACCGAATTTGTCCATTTTCACTCGATGATATCTGCTTCTTTCAGTTCTTCAATGATGGATATTATTTCGTTATTGTGACCACTGTGTCCAGCTTCTTGTGACGCCACTAATAATCGTAGTCTACTGACCAGTTCATTCGCATTGTCCCAGTATATATAGTCTTTTTTCAAATTATTAAACTGCATCAGACCATGTCCCGATCTTGGAGTACCGCCGACACTAGCAGATTTTGGAGCACCACCGACGCGACTTCTTGTATCATATATTTTTCTTGGTATATGTTTTTTAGCAGAACTGATTGGGAACAACTGACTAATAATGTTTATATATTTATAACTCGAGCTGCCTTTTATTTGTTGGTTTGGACTGTAATTTCGTCTGTGTGCATTTGTTTGCTTTAAAATTTGCTTATACGCATTTAAATCTTTGGTATGATATGAACCAATTTTTGGCAAGTTCATGGAAATCAATTCATATAATCCAGGTGTTCCTTCGTACACAATATCACCAATTTTTATATCATCACCAGCTATTTGAAACGATTGATTTCCAATCATCCATTCATCATCTTTTTTGTACGGTCCGTATACCACATCAATTCCGCTGTTGGGTTGAAGGTATAGTTGTAAGTATTTTCTTGCTATTGGTCCAAACTGTTTTGGCAAATCTTCAGGTGTTGGCATCAATTTTCGAGCAACACTGCGCTGATCCGAGAAATTTTGGTGTTTCAAATACATTTTGTTCTTCTGGATACGATTCAAAAACATCTTCTGGAATATCTTGTATTGAAGTATCTTCCTCCTTTGTTGGTAGAGTATAGTAGTTTGCCGTTTGTTTTTCCAATTTTTTCTTTTTAATTTTAGGTGTGAACGTATCCGATACTTGCGCCTCTTCTTCTTTTGTTTCCACTTTAATAGGATGTTTCTTCTTGTCACCATTTAACTTTATAGCTATTTCTTTAAGCGGAGTAGTGACTGGTTCCAGTGTACTTTGCAGCAGCATATTTGACTCCAGTTTTCCGGATCGTAAAGCATTAAAATTTTTACGTATATTGCTTGCCGCTTTTATAATGTTCTTTTTAATCGTCTTTTTATCCATCTCGATGACTGCTTCTTAGAACGATTTCTCAAGAACTGAAGCTCTATCGCATGCGACTGCTGTATTTATATGGTTGTATTTAGTCGAACCAGTTCGAAACTGCTATACCGGCTACCAAACCAGTTCGAAAAATGTTTGCATCAATATAGAAGCAGCTTGGTAGCAGTTTAGGAGCAGCTTAGGAGCAGCTTAGAACCAGCTTGGAAGCAGCTTAGAACCAGCTTGGAAGCAGCTTAAAACCAGTTTAGAAGCGGCTTTCGGATGCTGATCCTTTCCAGAAGTGGTCAAACTTGCTTCGGTATCTTCCATTGCGTATATCATCTTCTTTGCAAATAGTTAAAAATCCATAGTTATCACGCCAACACTCTCTGCATAATTCTTTGAATTGATTGAACGACATGTCGGAGTTAATATGATCATCATAGATATGTCTGAGGTTGAGATCATCCTGTTTGAAGGCTGCAACAAGATTCGCATTATCCCGTACATGATGTTTGGGTGCCGCTATATACGTTTGCGTCAAGTAGAAACAATCATCATTGTAGTGTCGAGAGTGGCTAAAACATTCTTCTATTATGGCTTTTTTCTCCCGCGCAGATACATCATCGAATATTACCAGCGAATTTGGTCGTGCTTCTTTCGGCGGTATGACGTCATCGTTATCAGAGTATGTAAAATAACCCAAACCTTTAACACTTTTAATGATTCGTTTCAGATATTGATATTTCGGTTGGTGTAATGATTTGGAATAGATGTATATGTTTTCAAATGCCACACCATTAGGATCCTGGATAAGTGATAGTAGAAGTGACGTTTTGCCGCATCCACTTGGACCACAGATGATCGCTCTAATACTCCTCGGTAGCAGTGGACCATTTTTCTTGACATTAGTCTCATCAGACGAAAACTCGAAATTTTGGACTGGTAGCGTCTCCGGTTGTTTAACGAATGAAGAAGACATCGTCGTCGATGTTGATCAGATAACACTATTTCTCATACTAATAAAGTTGAGTAAATTTCCAGCATATTTATGACATATATAAATAGTACAGCATCTGTTCTTTTGTTTTCAGTTCACTTTTAAATGTCGACGCGGAAACAACTAGCAGTTAGTCGTGAGAAGACAAGCGGTGTGAGAAGATCTGGTTGTGGTATAGTAAACGGAGTAATCAACAAATTACCATTTGAACTTCATATACCTGGCTATCAGTATTGTGGACCTGGAACTAGACTGCGCGAGCGATTGTTACGAGGTGATCCGGGTATAAACAAATTGGACGCTGCATGCAAAGAACACGACATCGCCTATTCACAGTTTAAAGATATTCAAGATCGACATAAAGCTGATTTAATACTAGCTGATAAAGCGTGGGAGCGAGTCAAATCGTCGGACGCAAATCTTGGCGAGCGAGCTGCTGTTTGGGCTGTAACGAACGCGATGAAGTCGAAAGTAAAACTAGGAATGGGTCATTCAAAGAAGAAGAACAAAAAAGGACAGAAATTAATATTTGGTGCCGGAATTCGTGATTTGAGAAGTATATTGAAGAAAAAGAAGCCGAAAACTATTAAGAATGCGATAAAATTTGCACTGAAAGCTGCGAAGAATATTTTCAAGAAGAAGAAGGACAGTCAGTTTACAACACCGAGAATCATTCCAATTCCAAAAACTGGTGGAATTTTACCATTCCTGGTTCCACTTTTTGCCGGCCTGTCTGCTGTAGGATCACTTGCTGGAGGTGCTCCCGGTGTTACGAAAGCAGTGAATGCTTATAAAACAGCAAAGAAACAATTGGATGAAAATGAACGTCATAACAGGATGATGGAAGCAATTGCTCTTGGATTCAAGTCTGGAACTGGACTTTATTTGAAACCATACAGAAAAGGTTTGGGACTTTACATCGAATCAAAAACCGCTAAGCGTGCTACCCGATCGACCATTAACTGATCGCGACATTTATCAGTTTGGAACCAAATATTTATCCAATTTTCGTGGCGTGTTCATGAGAGATGATTTACCGAAACGTCCAAGGCGAAAGGAGTGTGGAGTCGTCAATTTGGATAATTCATCGGGACCAGGAAGCCATTGGGTAGCGTACGCCAAAGATAACAAGAACGTCGAATATTTTGACAGTTTTGGAAATTTGCCACCACCCGCAGAAGTTGTGCAATATTTAGATGGCAATAATATTAAATATAATTATAACAGATATCAAAATTATAAACAATTTAACTGCGGACATTTATGTCTAGAATTTTTATGGAATACAAATTATTTTCAATAATTTTGTTTCACTTCTCATCTATAATTTAAATATACCCATGATAAGAAGTTTCTCTCATTCGTATCTTAGTCACCATGTCGTTAACATTAACGTTAAGTGGTGATTCATCTATACTAACAGCTGAGTATTTTCCACTCATCGATTTGCCGGGTGATTATGTATGCGGGTTGGTCAATTTTGAAACATACAATGCAGTACCAAATATCGACGAAACAAATAACTTATTTCATTACGGTGATGATGAAGTGAAATGCATCGAGATACCTGTCGGCAATTATGATCTGGAAGATTTGGAGTTTCAAATAGAAGATCGGATACTAGAGAAGAAAAAACCGGGTGATAGCCCACAACTTATACTTCGTGCAAATAACAATACGCTAAAAAGTGAAATAAAATGTACGGAAACAATTCATTTCGATCAAGAACGAACAATTGGCTCGCTACTTGGCTTCAGTAAGCGAAAACTTGCGGCTGGTCAGTACCACTATTCGGATAAACCAACGAATATCATAAAAGTGAATCTGATACAAATTGAAACTAACATTACAACGAACAGCTACCTGAACAACGTTCCAGCACATAATATTTATTCGTTTTCGATTCAAGTTGAACCTGGGTATAAAATAAGCGAATCACCGAATACAGTTATTTATATGCCGGTGACCGTGAGACGGATAACATCTCTAGTTTTACGAATTGTGGATCAAGACGGCAATTTAGTGAATTTTCGAGGCGAAACGATAACAGTAAAGTTGCATTTGAAGCCAGCGTAAAAATGTAGGTATTTAAAGACGAAAATGTGGTGCGACCGATCAGACTACAACTTGCCACCAAGGTGAACGGATCGGTGAGGAAGAAGCAACAATGACCGCCATTAACAAGAGAGAACAAACAATTTCTTCGACAATTGGGTTTCAAGCTGAAGAGGAAAAAATGAGCAGCATTTTAAGCATCAATACTGGAATCGATTTCGATTAAAGCATTTCAAACATCGAGTATCACTTCTATTCGCCATTTCTAAATGCGTTTGGAAACAGCGACGAAATACGAATCTGCTGTCAAAACCAAGATCTGATCCTGCTACCGCACGAAAGTTGTCTGTATGTGGAAGGACAATTGTTGAAGAGTGATAAAACAGTATCGACTACAGCGGAATTATCCAACAATTCATTGGCGTACCTGTTTGAAGAAATACGATATGAACTGTACGACGTGGAAATCGAGCAATGCAAGTACGTGGGACCGACAACAACGTTAATCAATTATTTGGCATTAAACGAAAATGAAAGCAAACTACTCTACAACGCCGGATGGTGTCCAGGTGAAACAATTAAAGTAACGGAAAAAGGCTACTTCAATTTCTGTCTACCATTGGCGCGGATGTTTGGATTTCTTAACCATTACAAGAAAGTTATCATCAATGCGAAACATCAACTAATTCTGACTCGAGCTCGGACGGATCACGATGCAGTCATATCACAAACGGATGACGTCACTTTCCATATACATAAAATTCAATGGATGGTTCCGCACGTTACGGTTGCAGATGAACAGAAACTGAAGTTGTTGAAGTATGTGGAAAATAGTCGAGATATTACAATTGCTTTTCGATCATGGGATATGCATATACAGCCAACGATTCCAACAGCGAGACAAAACATTTGGACGGTGAAAACATCGACTCAGCTGGAGAAACCGCGTTACATTATATTCCCTCTACAAACGGATCGACGAAATAGAAAAGACAAAGATTCCAGTATTTTCGATCACTGTGAACTTTCAGACATCAATGTTTATTTAAATTCTGCGAAATACCCGTACATGGATTTGAATTTGGATTTCAATAATGATAGATATGCTGTAGCATATCACATGTATTCGAAATTTCAACAAGCATATTATGATTGTAAGAAGAATGAACCGCTTTTAAGCAAAACACAATTCAAGAATATCGCTCCAATCATATTCATCGATTGTTCTCATCAAAACGAAACATTGAAAAGTGGACCAGTGGATATTCGAATTGAATTTAAAACGTCGAAGGAGGTGCCGGAGAATACATCAGCATTCTGTCTTCTACTACATGATCGTGTGATTCAATATAATCCATTGACGAATATTGTTACCAAATAAGTATAAAAGCATCGCAATCCGATTATAAATCAGTCAGTTTCGCTCTAGACAACGCACAATGAAGGCCGACGCAGCAATTGTTGACTTCCAAGGATTTCCAAATTCAACAAATGGGAAATTCTACATAAAGGAATTGGCTGTGTTGAAATTCGATTCTTCCGAAGAAAATTGTGGTGAAGATTATATACTACAACATTATGTATTCAAATCACCAATACCGTTTTGCGGATTAAGTGAAAAAGATCAACGCACAGCTCGCTGGTTGCGGAAAAAGCATTATGGGTTCTCCTGGATGGATGGACATATTGAATACGAGGAACTACAGTACATTTTAATAAACAATCTACACGGAACTCGAATCATCTATACGAAAGGGGAAGAAAAAGTTGCGCTATTTGAAACGACTACTACCGTCAGCGCCCATTATGAACTTTGAAGAAATAACAATTTGCCCCAAGTTGAGAATCATAACATCAACATACACTAGTCCTCGATGCGGCCATCATTCCGGAGCAACTTGCGCCATGGAAAATGTCATATCCATATACAAATATTATTGTGATAACATTTAAATATTTTATTGTAAAAAATACTTCTTTTAAATAAATTTATTAAAATAAGAAAAAAAAAATAAAAAAAAATAAAAAAATAAGAAAAATAAAAAAAAAAAAATTTTAAAAAAAATGTGTTTTTATTTAGAGGAAAACCTGTATAAACCTGTTTTCAGATAAAAATATACAATCATATGATAAAATTCATTTTTTTGCATATTAGACAGAAATCTTCTAATGACGTCAGCTAACAGTTTAAACCTGTTTTTAGATAAAAATATGATGAAATTTTGAATCTAGGTACAGAATTCGCGGTGGTTCCTACTAGCAGCGCCATCTTTTGACTATCAAAAAGGATTTTCACCACCATCTATTGACAATTTCTCAAACTTACGCACAGGGATCACTATTATCCAGACTACGAGCGCCATCTTGTACTGAATTTACGAGGCTCGAAGGTGGCTGCGCCATCTATTAGGGGAATTTTGAATTCTTAGGTTAGAAAAAATTTGTTAGGTTACACCAAATTTCCTTAGGTTCTGTTAGGTTGGGTCAAGTTCCGTTGGGTTCTGTTAGGTTAGAAAAAATTTCACTAGATATCGTTAGGTTGGAGACCAAATTTTGCTCCACCCACCGCCGGAGGCTTCTAGAACCGTCTCGGTAGTTTTCCCTCCATCCGAGGTCACTCAAAAAGTTGGATGGTGGGATGGTGGGCCCCAAACTCTCCAAAAGTAACTACTACCGATGCAATTGATTTTGCTTCTTAGGGGTTGACAGTAATAGATTCATTATTTATTAAAGGAAGAATTCAGTCCCGACATATCAATAAAACAAAATACTATGTTTTTGTATTAGCAGAAAAAAACTTAGTAGGTAAAGATTCAATAAAAGGTTACTACTGTAGTTGTAAAAATGGTGCACGAACCATAGGTACCTGTGTTCACGTAATAACTATAATCTGGTTTTTAGGGTATTTTAGACATCACAATCTACAAATAACTTCACCATCAGAAGATCTAGAGAACATACTCGTATGATCTGATAGTTCAGATGAAGAAGATTCTGAAAAATAATTTTTATTTTTAACACCCTGTAAACTAAGGCGCATTCGCTAAACAGCACTAAAAATATTTTTTTGGTAATGCACTCCTCTAAAGTAAAACACTGCTATGGACATTATCCCCGCACGCCATATGGCCCAAACCGGGGCATGGTTCTTTCAAAGTTACAATTGACACAGTGTTACTACTGACACACCTCTCCCTTACTTCATCTAGGTATGGTACATATATTATCTATAAAAAGTTTATGCAAAAATTCAGTCAAACAAAAGTTTGTGTAGTGTGGACGAGTTATAAGGGTTAGGTGTCGTAAATACACCAATTTTTATTACAGTGTAGAACAAGTACACATAGACAATTAAACGACACGACAAGGATGGAAAGTAGTAGGAATATAGCGGTTCTGGGCCCACCATCCCACCATCCAACTTTTTGAGCGACCTCGGCAGGAGGTAGGTAACCTATGTGGGTTCTAGAAGCCTGCGGCGGTGGGTGGAGCAAAATTTTTTTCTAGCCTAGCGGAACTTGATCCAGCCTAAGAGAACCTAAGGAAATTTGGTGTAACCTAAACAAAATTTTTTCTAACCTAAGAATTTCCCTAATAGATGGTGCAACCACCTTCGAGCTTTGTAAATTCACTGCTAGATGGCGCAGCCACCTTTGATAGCGTTGTTAGTCTGGATTCCTGTGTGTAAAGTTTGAAAAATTGTTAATAGATGATGCTGAAAATCCTTTTTGATAGTTAAAAGATGGCGCTGCTAGTAGGAACCACCGCGAATTCTGTACCTAGATTCAAAATTTTATCAAATTTTTATCTGAAAACAGGTTTAAAGTTGTATAAATTGTCAGCTGACGTCATTAGAAGATTTCTGTCTAATATGCAAAAAAATGAATTTTATCGTATGATTTCATATTTTTATCTGAAAACGGGTTTATACAGGTTTTCTCTAAATAAAAACACATTTTTTTTATTTTTAATTTTAATTTTTATTTATTTTTTATTTTTTATTTTTAATTTTTTTATTTTTTTCTTATTTTAATAAATTTATTTAAAAGGAATATTTTACAATAAAAATGTTTAAATGTTATTACGGTAATATTTGTATATGGATATGACATTTTCCATGGCGCAAGTTGCTCCGGAATGATGGCCGCATCGAGGGCTAGTGTATATTGATGTTATGATTACCTCGTTTTTTTTGTTGATACCCGTCTCTAAACCATGTTTTACATTCTAATTGTTTATAGCAGATTAAACAGTTTTGGTGTTTAATAAAAAATTTAAAAATCGATTCTTTGTTGATACCCGTCTCTAAACCATGTTTTACAATCTAATTGATTATAGCAGATTAAACAGTTTTGGTGTTTAATAAAAAATTTAAAAAATCGATTTTTTGTTGATACCCACCTCTAAACCATGTTTTACATTTCTAATTGATTATAGCAGATTAAACAGTTTTGGCGTTTAATAAAAAATTTAAAAAATCGATTCTTTGTTGATACCCACCTCTAAACCATGTTTTACATTCTAATTGTTTATAGCAGATTAAACAGTTTTGGTGTTTAATAAAAAAAATTTATAAAATCGATTCTTTGTTGATACCCGTCTCTAAACCATGTTTTACAATCTAATTGATTATAGCAGATTAAACAGTTTTGGTGTTTAATAAAAAATTTAAAAAATCGATTCTTTGTTGATACCCGTCTCTAAACCATGTTTTACATTCTAATTGTTTATAGCAGATTAAATAGTTTTGGTGTTTAATAAAAAATTTAAAAAATCGATTCTTTGTTGATACCCGTCTCTAAACCATGTTTTACAATCTAATTGATTATAGCAGATTAAACAGTTTTGGTGTTTAATAAAAAAAATTTATAAAATCGATTCTTTGTTGATACCCGTCTCTAAACCATGTTTTACAATCTAATTGATTATAGCAGATTAAACAGTTTTGGTGTTTAATAAAAAATTTAAAAAATCGATTCTTTGTTGATACCCACCTCTAAACCATGTTTTACATTTCTAATTGATTATAGCAGATTAAATAGTTTTGGTGTTTAATAAAAAATTTAAAAAATCGATTCTTTGTTGATACCCGTCTCTAAACCAAGTTTTACAATCTAATTGATTATAGCAGATTAAACAGTTTTGGTGTTTAATAAAAAATTTAAAAAATCGATTCTTTGTTGATACCCGTCTCTAAACCATGTTTTACAATCTAATTGATTATAGCAGATTAAACAGTTTTGGTGTTTAATAAAAAATTTAAAAAATCGATTCTTTGTTGATACCCACCTCTAAACCATGTTTTACATTTCTAATTGATTATAGCAGATTAAACAGTTTTGGTGTTTAATAAAAAATTTAAAAAATCGATTCTTTGTTGATACCCATCTCTAAACCATGTTTTACATTCTAATTGTTTATAGCAGATTAAACAGTTTTGGTGTTTAATAAAAAAATTTATAAAATCGATTCTTTGTTGATACCCGTCTCTAAACCATGTTTTACAATCTAATTGATTATAGCAGATTAAACAGTTTTGGTGTTTAATAAAAAATTTAAAAAATCGATTCTTTGTTGATACCCGTCTCTAAACCATGTTTTACATTCTAATTGTTTATAGCAGATTAAATAGTTTTGGTGTTTAATAAAAAATTTGAAAAATCGATTCTTTGTTGATACCCGTCTCTAAACCATGTTTTACAATCTAATTGATTATAGCAGATTAAACAGTTTTGGTGTTTAATAAAAAATTCAAAAAATCGATTCTTTGTTCACACTCATCTCTAAATCAAGATTGATTAGTGGTTAATATTTACCAAAATGAAAAAGTAAATTTTTTTCATAATAATTTCAAAACTTTATATTTTATAAAAAAATAATTTCTGAACTAGGTATGTATGTATATTTTATATATCTTTTAACGAACACAAAGTTATAAAACATATCACAAAACTGCATATTAAGCGAATTCCATTACCTTATAATTATATCGTCTGCATGTTATATACATACATACAAAATAGGCGACTTGTGATTTATACATATGAGTATTATACCAAATGAAAATTTGATTGTAAAAACTAGGGAAATTTTCTTCTTCAACAATTGAAAATTCTATTAATATTAGAAAATTTATTTCCAGCGATAGTATTGTTAGATACTAAAACAACTGAAAACTTTTAAAAAGCAAAAAAATTTGTGATATTTTAAAACCAGTTTTTTGTTTTAATTGTAATAGTTAAATCAATTTAATTAGTTTTATTTAGTGAATTAAGAACCAATTTTTTGTTTTTAAGTATAATAGTGAATTAAGAACCAATTTTTTATAAGTATAATAGTTAGTGAATTAAGAACCAGTTTTTTGTGTGTTTTTGATTTGTTTGTGTGAATTTTGCGTTATTTGAAAACTACATTTTTTTTGTTTTTTCGTTTTTTTGGTTTGTGTGCGGTTTTTGATTGTTTCATTCACTGTTTTTGTTTTATTTGAAAACTACAGGTAAGCGGAAAAACACATTTAATTCTTTCTTATCTGCTTATTCACTAACTACATAACGAACGTTATATACCGAAAATTCGTTCTGTAACGAAAAGTATATCAAAATGCGATTCGCTAACGGAAATATATTCGTTATAGCTATGACGATCTTCGTTGTCTGAACGAAAATTTCAACTTTTCGTTTGTATAAAGATTACTTTACTATTATAAAGTAAATAAACGAAACAAACGTAATTTTTTTAAATAAATTTTTTGTATGGCAGCAACCGCAGTAACCATGTGCGAATATAAAATTTTTGTAAAATTTAGCCAAACATTTCAACAAAGTTGAATAAATAATAAACAAAGATGAGATATATATACATCGAACTCTATTTCAGTGTGTTGTAGTCGAATGTGTATCTTCTTTATAACAAATTTGTATAATCTAACGAAAAGGGTTACTGAATACCAAATTCATAATATTCGTTATATGATTGTAACGAAAACAATAGTTCGATATATAACGATCGTTATAGATTTTTTTTTTTTATAGAGTAGCGCTGAGTAGTATCAATTTTAACAGTCGTTAGAAATTTTTTTGAGATTGCTTTATGAATCCTAAAAGAAAAATTTCGTGTTTTTAACGTTTTAAAATGTACTACTTATAGCTACCTAAAGCATGGTAATCATATACAATATACTCGCTTAATGTTCTTTCATAACTCGGGCTGATATAGAGTATTGTAATGTATTTGGTATTAGGTATTCAATAAACGTAATACAGGTTTTTCTAAAAATTTAATTAGCTATTTTACATATTAAAACAAAAAATTTTCTTTAATCTCGTTTTTAAATTGGTTCAGCAACTTTGAAAAATATAATTTTCATTTTGTTCATAAGATAGTTTTAAACAATATTAACAGTAGAAAATTTTTCTTTTTAATAGTTTTTCTTAAGTTTTTAAAGGCGTAATTTCATATTAGTAACTTTTTTAAAATATAATTTTTCTTTTTAAAGTGATATTAGAAGTAAAATTATTATAATTTTTTTAAAAATGTACAGGTTGTACCAGAAAAAATCCATACATAAAATTTAAATTATTTTTTTCGCTGAATTTTTTAGCATTTATAAGTTTTTTAGTCAAATTTTAAAAAGCAAATTATAAATATTTCGCACTATTGGCTGATAACATTTATTGGAAACTTTCTTTAAGATACCTTAAAACTATCTAGTATCTAATATACTTTATTCTTTTAAGTTATTTTAAAACATTCTTCTCGATTTAAAATTAAAGAATAATTGCTTCCAAACATTTCTCTAATGCTCAAGTATCGATATTTATCCGAATTACATAGTAGACGAAGTGGTCGGAAAACGACATTTCATATTACACAACCCAATGATATTTCAATTAATGGTAGAAATGATTCCAAATTATAAGAATTCTAGTTTAAAATTAAAAAGTATCGATATTTATCTGAATTACATAGTAGGTCAAGTAGTCGGAAAACGACATTTCATATTACACGACCCAAATAAGGGTGGAAATGATTCCAGATTACAAGAATTCTAGTTTAAACAATTTTCTTTTACAATCTTTAGAATTTACAGGATGGGCTAGGAGAATTCCGTGAATAAAATGTAAAATATTTTTTTTTCGCTCAAATTTAACCACGTTTTATGAATATTTGAAAATATAATTTTATTTTTAAAAGTTATAATAATATCTACAAGAAATATGTTTTAGAATGCAAAAGTTAACCTTGAAAGTACATTTTTACATATGAAATCGTCGCCGCTTTGGAATGCATACATTGTGTGTGTGTGTGTGTGTGTGTGTGTGTGTGTGTGTGTGTGTGTGTGTGTGTGTGTGTGTGTATTTGTATAAAGTTATATGACGTCATCAATCAAAAAGTATATAAATACGCATGATAAATGGTTTTAAAACCATTACGTCTTCTGATTTCATAAAGTACAGTGTGCTTCGTGTCATCATATCGTATTTTGCGAATTTTTAAAGTTAGCTTTTTATTTCAAAGTTTAATTTCTTAAAATTTTTATTACATTTTGTCAATATTGGTGAGTAAGAAACATTTAATAATAATTTCTATTTTTTGTATGCATCAACTTAAAACTAAAACAATATTTTTTTTGTCAATTTAGGAAAAAATGGCCTTATTCAACTGCGAAATGTGCCCAGCAGGATTCAGCCGTCGGGATGCTTTGGCAAGACATATGAAGACGAAACATGGCGGCAATGGCTCATCTTTAAAATGCGGTCGGTGTGGGGTCATGTTTACGAGAATGGACAGTCTACATCACCACATGAAAAAATTCCATTCAACGGCAGCATTGTGTGCTTACTGCGGCGAGTATGTTGTAAATGGTCTGGAGCGGCATATGGCTAATGAACACGGACAACCCGCAACCAACATCGAACCTGATCATGAGCAGCCCTCAACTAGGAGCGGTCATGTTTCGAGAAAGCGCGCAGCTGATGAAAAAAATGGCGGTCCATCCAAAAAATCCAAAGTAGGTTGGCCAACAAAACGCTGCGAAGTATGCGACGTGGATATTCCAATCTTATCTTTCAATGGGCATTTACGCAGCGCGGCCCACAAAAATAAATTATGCTGTGGAACTGGAAACGTAAATGTGGAAACGATTAACAGCGCGTTCAAAACCAGAATAATCAGCTACCGGGTGAAGAGTTCTGAGTACTTCCAGTCCATTGAAGAATTTTTGGATAAAGTTAAGGAAAATGTACTTCAGCTGCTGCATATGGAACTGGCGAAGAATACATCATTTAAAACTAATTTCGAATTGTTTGGATTATATGCAAAATTCGACAAGGACGATAATTTACTGCTGGATTTGAAGTCGTTCAACACCAGAAATGTTCCTGTTTGCGAATCCACCAACATGGAGGAAATTTACCGTAATATGACATCGACTGTAGTGCGCAAGAGCGAAGAATTTCAGGAACGAGACAGCGGCTGGTCGCTCCTAGAAGTTCGATATTTGGAAGTCAACGTAAATAAATATAATCCTCTACGAGCTTCATCGTATATCGAGCTTCCGGCATGGATCAAGCGAAAGAAGGCGGTCGTTAATGTGCAGAATGAAGACCAGGCTTGCTTCGCATGGGCGATAACATCGGCTTTACATCCAGTCGATCATGGTAATCACCCGCATCGAGTCGCTTCATATCCACATTATTCGACAATTCTAAATTTCGACGATATCGAGTTTCCTGTGAAAATCAAAGACATAAAATTATTCGAATCGTTCAACAACATCAGCGTCAATGTTTATGGACTGGAAGGAAAGAGCATTGTTGGACCGCTGCACTACACCAAGGAAAAACGGAACATTCATATCAACTTGCTGTACATTGAAAATGGCGAAACCAGTCACTACTGCTGGATAAAGAACTTGAGTCGACTCGTTGGACGTCAACTTTCAAGATATGAGGGAGCCAAATGGATTTGTGATGGATGTCTACAATTCTTTCAAACAGAAGAGCGGCTTACGGAACATGCTAAAGAAGATTGCAACAAAGTACACACTGTAATACCAAGTCCTGGTAAAGACAGCATTCTGAAATTTCAAAATTATGCCAAGCAGATGCGTGTTCCGTTTACCATCTATGCGGACTTCGAGTCAGTATTGAAACCATGCGATACATGCGCACCGAATCCAGATGGATCGTTTACGAACACCACGCATATCCACGAACCATTCAGCTTCGCATATTACATCAAGTGTTCGTATGATGAATCATTAAACAAATTCGAAACATACCGCGGACCGAACTGTGCGAAAGTGTTTATGGAAAAATTGGAAGAAGATGCCCAACGACTACACAAAATTCTCCAAAAGGAAATTCCGATGAAACCATTAACAGCGCTGGATCATTTAGCATTTGGATTAGTCGAAGATTGTTCCATATGCGGCGATAAATTGGGCAAGGATCGTGTGCGGGATCATGACCATCTAACGGGTGAATTTCGAGGTGCCGCACATAACCAGTGTAATCGGCTTTACAGACTACCGAAATTCATCCCGATCGTTTTCCATAATTTATCTGGATATGATGCACACTTTATCGTACGGGAATTTGGAGTCTCCAGGGAACGAATCGATGTCATACCGAACAACAAAGAACGCTACATTTCTTTCACGAAGTATTTACCAGTCGACGCCAATCAGGAAGTGGAAGATCTGGATGATGAAGATGATGAAGAAGATGAAGAATCCAGCAAATTTAAAATAAAAACCATCCAGCTGCGTTTTATCGATTCGTTCCGATTTATGGCGAGCAGTTTAGATAAACTTGCCGAGAATTTGAAGCCGGAGCAGTTCGCCGAAGTTCGCCGAGCATTTCCTGAAGACCGCCTTTTCAATTTAATCAAGCAAAAAGGAATATTCCCGTACGAATATGTCAACAGTGTTGAACGACTGAATGAACGCGCTCTACCACCAAAAGCGGCATTCTACAGCAGCCTGAAGTCATCCAGTATTACCGATGAAGAATACCAGCGTGCACAGCGAGTATGGAATGAATTCAACATCCAAAATTTGGGGCAGTATTCGGACTTGTATCTGAAAACAGATGTGTTGCTACTGGCGGATGTCTTTGAAAATTTCCGGAACCTGTGCCTGAACACGTACAAATTGGATCCGTGCCAATACTACACCGCACCAGGCTTGAGCTGGGACGCCATGTTGAAATATACAAAAGTGGAACTGGAGCTACTAACGGACATCGACATGATCCATTTCATCAAAAAGGGTATGCGTGGTGGATTGACTCAATGTTGCGGTCGTTTTAGCGAAGCAAACAATAAGTACATGTCGGACTACGACTCCACGAAGCCGTCGACCTACATCGAATATCTGGACGCCAACAACTTGTACGGATGGGCCATGTCGCAGCATTTACCGATCAGACATTTCCGGTGGGTCCCAGAACACGAATTGGATAACATCGACATACCAATGGTTCCGGATGACGCTGATGTTGGATACATTTTGGAAGTCGACCTCGAGTACCCGAAGGCACTACACGACTATCATCAAGATCTACCATTCTGTCCGGAGCAGATGAAGCCGCCATACATCACATCTAAAGACAGCAAGTTACTCGCCAACGTTTACGATAAGAAGAAGTATGTGATCCATTATCGGAATTTAAAACAGTGTTTAAAATATGGACTAAAGTTAAAGAAAATACATCGTGCGCTCCAGTTTAATCAATCTCCGTGGCTGAAGAAATACATCGATTTGAACACCGAGCTCCGTTCTAAGGCGACAAACAGTTTTGAAAAGGACTATTTCAAGTTAAAAAATAATAGTGTTTTCGGGAAAACAATGGAGAATGTGGACAAACGTGTTGATGTGCGACTAGTGACTCATTGGGAGAACATTCGTAAACAGTTGGGTGCTAATAATTTGATAAGCAGACCGAACTTTCACAGTTGCTCCATCATTCACGAAAATCTAGTCGCGATACAAATGGACCGTTTAAAAGTGAAATACGACAAGCCGATTTACATAGGATTTAGCGTGCTCGAGTTATCAAAGACACTAATGTACGATTTCCACTACGGTTATATAAAACCGAAATATGATGACAAAGTGGATTTACTGTACATGGATACCGACAGTTTTATATACGGGATAGAAACGCACGATTTTTACGCCGATATTAAGCCGCAAATTAGCGAGTATTTTGATACAAGTGACTATACCGCGGATAACATCTATGGACTGCCACAATTAAACAAAAAAGTGCTCGGGAAATTTAAAGATGAGTGTTCTGGGACAATAATTAAACAATTTGTCGGTGTTAAAGCTAAATCCTACTGTATAGTGAAAGACGGTGATGTGCCCCCAATTAAAAAACTCAAAGGTGTTAAAAAAGATGTGGTGAAAAACGAAATAGACGTTAAAGACTATATAAATTGTGTGATGAGCAAAGACTCAAGTGCAGTGTTATATAAACAAATGAGTGTTTTCCGCAGCTTAAAACATCGACTGTACACACATTTAATCAATAAGGCCGCACTATCAAATGACGATGATAAACGGTTCATAGTACCCAACAACAGACTCAAAACTCTCCCGTGGGGGCACTACAAAATAGACGATTTTTATTTTTGTTAATTTTGTATATATATCTTTTTTGTTCATTTTGTATATATCTTTTTGTTAATTTTGTATATATTTTTTGTTAAGTTGTAAATATTTTGTTAATTTTGTAAATATTCTTAAAACCATGGTTTTAAGTTATACTTACTAAGTAATTAGTTTGTAAAATAATAATGGCCATTATTAATTCAAAATTTTAGTTTTATTAAAAAATAAAATAGGTACATGTCAAAATATTATACTTTCAGAAAAAAAACATGTTAAAAATTGAAAAAAAAAAAATACAAAAATATAAAAACAAAAAAAAATCAAAAAAAAAAATTTTTACAAAAAATCAAAAAAATACAAAAAAAAAAAAAATTTGAAAAAAATCAAAAAATAAAAAAAATTTAAAAAATACATGATGAAAAAAAATTAAAAAAAGAAAATACATCATGAAAAAAAAAAATACATGAAAAGTTAAATATTGAAATTCGTATTCAAAATTTTGTATATATCTAAGTAGTCTTGTAAGTTTGTCGGCGGCCACGCGCCCGTATCTGGACCACTTTCCCAGCCCAGGAGTGCCGATTGATTGGTTGTGCCTTTTTCAATGTTCTGCACGATCCACTCCAACAATTCACCGTCTTCTTCCACGCTCTTTGGATTGAAGCACAATCGAGGAATATCATGTTCTTCCACAAGTTTCAATATACGATCCAGCAGTTCCGGACGAGCATATGTTATCGTTTTTCGCATCCACAACGTAAGAAAGTATGTCAGCGTGTCGAATCCATCTAGGCGGTCTTCTCCAATATCAGATTCGTTGAAGGTAAGTGTGATTAGAAGATCAAAAGTTTCCACAGACGAACCCCATTCAATAGCTGATGTTATTTTTTCAGAAAAAAAAAATGTCACGATCTCTTGGTGGGGGATACTGCAACTGCTCCGGCCCATCATGCGTATTCGCTGCTCCATGTTGGTGGGGGATACTGCGACTGCTCCGATCTACCATACGTATTCGCTGCTCCATGTTGGTGGGAACATGTTTTCCACTAAATATACATCTGGATATTTAACTTTTTGTAATTCTTCTTGGTGAAATCCACCTTTAATCGGATTACCATGATAATCTTCTAACAGATACGTAACCGGATTGGTTAATCGTACCTTTTTGATTTTAAAAAGTTCCGTCGTCCATGATGGTAGATATCCTTTATCGAATTGAGATTTATGCTTGCTAATGCGAACCACATCGCCGACGTCATATTTCGGTAGATCCACAACTTTTATATGATTGTAAACAGTTGAAAGGAGCAATTTCTCCTTGCTTGGTGTAACATCACGCGGTCGCATTTTCATTGTTCTATGTTTCCGTGAATTGTAACTGTCCATTAAATCACATTGCCAGAGATCGTCAATTCCTTTCACAATCACACGTCTGCGTGGAAAATTTTTTTTGCGCTGGTTTATGTAGTTCACGAACCACTTGTGCTTTGCTCATTTTACGTCTCAGCAGGTTTCAGCAATTTATCAAGACGTTCTTCAGTCCTCGACATTCGACGATTAAATGCGAAAATTTCTCGATTCATCCATAATTTATTCTGCGTAGAAAGCTGCATTGCCTGGGTCAGCAGGTGTGTAGCATTTTTGTTAAGGAATTAACATTTGAATTTCGCGTGGTTTTGTATTGAATGAAACACAAGACTGTTTACTGGTTTTATAATTAATATTTATTGATTTTGAAAAATGAACTGTTTATTTTACTATTGCACATTAATTAGTAATTACATAAGTTGATTTAGATAATAATAAAATTAATACAACACAAAACCAAATATTCAAAAAGACTGTAAATTGTTTCAACTCCATAAGGCAAGTTCCCAAGACGTGTGTCTTGGCCCGTGGTTGGATTCAAAGTCTTCTTTTATAAAAAATGTAATATAATGCCCGCTACTGTAACCATATAGTAACATATTGTAGACTTATTGTTGTACACAACGGTATCGATCCATCTAGAAATGAATAATTGAAAATGGAATAAAGAAGTCTTTGATAAAATCGCTAAGTCAGCGAAACGCTAAAGAACTGAAATCGAATGATCAATGCGCGAGGCAAGGGGAATACCATAGCTTGCTTGGCTTGAGGCCCAGAGACGGGTCGATATAGATTCATTCTGTTTTTAGATTCAGTCTTGAGACTTAGTAATGTACTTTTGAAGTAAAAAGTAATTAAGATCTTTTTGTGTTGTGCTTGTGTGTCCCTCAGGAAGAGGTAATATGCACTTCCTTTCCTAATATTTATTCCACATATGCAACCCGATTCGGGATATTTTGCTAGAATGTGATTTAACAATGTTTTAACTATTTTTACGGATATTTTTATGTAACTTACAAAAGTTTCCCTACCACGCCCAATCGGATTGCATATGTAACATTGTTAGTTATAAGAATTTTATAATATTTTATCTTTCATTGTTGGAACATAGGTATTTGATTGTATCTTTATTTGGCCCAATTGATAACAAAATTGTAATATTATAATTTTATTTAGAATATAAAACTTTTATTGTTAATCGTTAATTATTGAGTTATTCAATTTCCTACATTTACGTCTGGGTAGTTTTTCAGCCATTTAACTGCGTCCCGAAATAAACAATATTTTAATTCAAAATATATTTAATTAAATACGGCTATTGCTACCACCTTTTACAACTAATACAATATATTACATTATGGTGGCGTCGGTGGAATAGTTGAAAACAACCACTGATACCACTCTTCCCATCTACACCCCTTCAATACTTTACAAAAACAAAGGACGCTAAGTCCGTTATGCGCGCATGCGCAATGACATGGCAACGCAGGAACATTCAAACAATTAATTCTTATTTGAACTGTAAATCAAATAGAAACGAATAACATTTCGTTTTACGAAACATCCTCCGGGGGGGGGGGGGAGTTGGAACAACTTGTACAAAGTTGTGACAAAATTAAATTCTATGAAACATTAATTGACAGTAATTACATACTTCAATTTTAAGAAACATTGAGTCGTATGAGTTTATGAATGGGTCGATGATACTCGCCCTTTTCCGTTTTTATTAAAGCAGATCGAACCAACTGGTCAGTTTTATTATAAAAAACTTTAACAACGCGGGCCTTTACCCAATTAAGGGGTGGAAGATTGTCTTCCTTAACGAGCACAATGTCGTTTTCCTTTAAATTAGCATGTGGCTGATGCCATTTTGAACGATTTTGGAGTTCATTCAAGTATTGTTTGGACCACTGGTTCCAAAATTGACATTTTATATTAGAAAGTTTTTGATATAAAGACAGCTTATTCTCTGAAATATGAGATAGATCTGGTTCAGGTAGTTCGATCATTGGTTGACCAATTAAGAAATGAGAAGGAGTTAAGCAAATAAGATCGTTGGGATTATCATTAACAGCGCATAAAGGCCTTGAATTCAATATAGACTCGATCTGAGCAAACAAAGTGGATAACTCCTCAAAAGTAAAATGCATGTTTTTTAGTTTACGTTTTAGTAAATTTTTAGCAGCTTTGATTCCTGCCTCGTACAGACCCCCCATATGACTTGCAGTGGGTACTGTAAATTTCCATTGAACGTTATGTTCAGATACAAAATCAATAAGTTTGTTGTAGTCCAATTGTGAATGAAAGGATTGGTACAACTCACGTAATTCGTTATGAGCTCCCTTGAATGAAGTTGCATTATCCGAAAATAACGTATGACAAATACCCCTTCGAGCAAAAAATCGTTTTAAAGCGGCCATAAAGGCATCCACAGTTAGATTAGAAGTTAGTTCTAAATGAACAGCTTTTGTAGATAAACATACAAAGAGACATAAATACGACTTAACAATTGGTGCCTTACGCGATTTATAAGATTTCACGAAAAAAGGACCACCGAAATCCACTCCAGTAAATAGGAATGGTCGTGTACAATTTACCCTTTCCTTAGGTAAATCGGACATAAGTTGCTGGCACGTTTTTCCTCTAAAACGGCAACAAATAATACATTTATGTATAATTGATTTAATTGATGTTCGCGCTCCCAAAGGCCAATATTTCAATCTTAAGTTCGCCAGTGTGGCTTGGGTACCTGTATGAAAGAATTTTGAGTGGTAGTACTCTATTATAAGTCGAGTAACAAAATGTTTGCTTGGAAGAATGATTGGATGTTTTTGATCATACTGTATATTCGCGTTTTTTATTCTACCACCAACGCGCAAAATCCCCTTTTCATCTAAAAATGGAGTTAGCCTTTTGAGAGGGCTTGATTTGACGGTAAAGGAATCCTGACTAAGATTGCCTTGTTGCAGTTCTTCAATTTCTTTAGAAAATTCTGATTGCTGAACGGCTTTAATAATAATGTCATGACTAGAATTTAATTCTAATACTGTTAGTGGACCACAAACCTTTTGTTTTGATTTCAAATTGTTATAAAATCTTAAGCAATATGCTAGAACGCGTTTCAGTTTGATGAAACTAGAAAACTTGTATAGGAGTTCCTTCATATATGAAGACTCCGTAATCGTGGTGCTTGCGCACGCAACGGGTGCCGATTCCACATTGCTTTCTGAATTAGCCCTAATCTCTAAAGACTGTGGCCAGTCTAACACCGATTGTTGTAACCATGGAGGTCCGTGCCACCATAGCTTATTGTTGACCAAATGTTCAGCTTTCAAACCTCGTGTGAGTAAGTCACTTGGATTTGATTTTGAATCGACGTGATTCCATGAAGAACGTGAAGTGAGTTCTAGAATTTCACTTGTTCTATTGGATGTAAAGATATCTAATTTTTTAGATTTATTCGACAGCCAAGACAAAACAATTGTCGAGTCTGTAAATAAGTAAATTTTATCAATTTTGATAATTGGACTAAGATTCTTGACGACTGTATTAGTAAGTCGTGCAAGGAGTAGTGCACCACAAAGTTCAAGTTTTGGAATAGTTAACCGTTTTAATGGTGCGACTCTAGTTTTGGATACGACCAAATTAGAAGTCCAAGTTTTATTGGAATAACTTCTAATGTACACATTAGCTCCATACACTTTTGTACTAGCATCGCAAAAACCGATGATTTCGGCGTGACAAATATTATTTGAGTTGAAATAATGCCGAGGAATTTGAATCCCTTTGAGAAAAAGTAGATCATTGTAATAATTTTCCCACTTGGATAAAAGGCGATCTGGAAGTGTTTCGTCCCATTCCAGTTTCTCTATCCAGAGATCTTGCATGAAAATCTTTGCTGTAATTGTTACCGGAGAAAGGTAACCTAAAGGATCAAATAACTTTGCAATGCAAGATAGAATACCCCGTTTTGTAGTAGGTAATTCTGATTCCGTCTGAACACCAACTTGTAGATGATCAGAGGTAGCATCCCATTCTAACCCTAAGGTGTTTACTAAATGAGAGTCCGAAAGTTTAAGACTGTTTGTAATTTCATTCGAATTGAATGAATCCTCTAATATAGAAGAATGATTGGAAGCCCACTTGTGAAGTGAAAAACCTCCCCTTTTTAGTAATTGAATTAGCTGCGTGCGTAACTCAATCGTATCTGAAAGTGTGTTTGACCCAGTCAAGACGTCGTCCATATAAAATTGTGTTCGTATGCAATTAGCCGCAAGAGGATATTGTAAACCTTCATCTTCAGCTAATTTTAGTAACGTTCGGTATGCCAAATATGGAGCACATTTGGTTCCGTATGTAACAGTATTTAACTGTATACATTTTAGGGATTCATATGGATTATCCCGCCACAAAATACGCTGTAAGGATCGCTGATTTTCGTTAATCAGAATTTGTCTAAACATTTTAATAAGATCAGCTGAAAATACATATCTGAAACATCTAAAACGCATAATAATTTCTGTTAAATCTAATTGTATTTTCGGTCCCGATAAGAGGAGATCGTTTAACGAAACGTTTTGTTTAGTTTTAGCTGATGCATTAAAAACAACACGTAATTTGGTGGAAATGCTTTGTGGTCGCAAGACTGGATGATGTGGCATATAATAAGTTGCTACATTAGAATCTAGATTAAGTGGTACGTATTCCGCGTGACCTAAATTTACATACTCATCGATAAACCTTTTGTATTCACTGTACAGAGAAGGATTTGCTTGAAACCGTTTCTCTAGTGCTATGAGACATCGAAATGCTCCAGAAAATGAGTCGCGTAGATTTTCCAGATTCTCCGTTAATAAGCATAAATTAACTTTATACCGTCCGTTGGTATCTCGCGTTACTGTATTTAAATAGTAATTTTCACATTGTTTATCCTCTGGCGAAAGGATTGTACCTTTATCCTGGAAGTCTTCAAGTGCCCAAAACCTTTTCAATAAATCTTCAACAGAATGTTGTTGAGTATGCATGCAAACCTGAAGCAAATTAAGGGCGACTGGATCTACTTTGACCGAACCTGTAATTAACCATCCCAACGTAGAGTTTGTTAATACCGGAAGTTGCGGCCCTAAATTTATGAAACCTTTACGAATTATTCGAAAGAATAACTGCGATCCGATTAAAATGTCAATATCGCTAGGGACATTGAATTTGGGATCAGCTAATTTAACATGAGAAGGAACATTCCATTTAGTCGCGTCTATTGGAATGCGCGGTAATTGAGTTGTTATTCGTTTAACAACTGCACACGGTAAATTATATTTATAATTGTTTACCCTAGAGTGAAGTTGAATCTTCACCTCATGGTTAGATTGTTGAATGCCATTGCCTCTTCCTTGAATGGCTAATGGAGACTGTTCGAAACTACAGTTTAGTTTCTTGGCAAAGTGCTCCGTAATTAAATTTACTTCGCTTGCAGAGTCCAGCAAGACTCGTGCTCTTGAATCGCTTGCCTGAAGCGTCCTTAATATATACCTCTGCCGTTGAGAGTAATACTTGTGAAGCTTGGCCGTTAGAGACCAACACCACTGAGGGTTTGAGTACCTCATTATTTAACGAATCCGAATATGGTCTGTTGACCTGAAATTGGCGTTCCGTTGAACTACCAATATGCGAATTATTTGATAAATCCGAATATGGTCTGTTGACCTGAAATTGGCGTTCCGTTGAACTACCAATATGCGAATTGTCCGAACTAGATTGTTGCGGACTCCCCTTAATGTTTGAAGAAAATTGTTCTGTTGAAGAACCCATATGAAGCATTGAATGATGTCGCTTATGACAATGTTTACAAAGTGAATTTGAGCAAGAATGTTTAGATGTGTAGTTACCCAAACAATTAAAACAAAGTTTTTTGGTTGAAACAAATTCCTTCCTTTGTGGAACGGACATTTGAGAAAATAAGGAACATTTATAAACCCTATGATTGGAACTACATAATGGACATTTGACATCCTTCGTTGTTACAAACGATTTTTTAGCAGGTGTTTTGTGACCCGTACTTGATTCGTTAATTATATTTAAAGCAACCGACCTATTTCTTAAAAACTCTAAGAATGATTCCAAAGTTGGCAAGTCACATGACGTTCTGTTTAATTCCCAGGCAGATCGTAGAGAATTATCCAATTTGTTTGAAATAATATAAATTAATATTAAATCCCAATGTTGTATTGGAATACTTAAAGCATAGAGAGAATCCCAACTTTGCTGAAATTGTATTAAAAATTCCTTCAAATTTGATTTTTGAATGGTAGGCCAGTTAACAATGACGTTTAAATGATGATTTACAATCAACAATTTATTTTCATATTGTTTTATCAACTGATCCAAAGCTCTTTGATAATTTACCTCCGTTATAAGTAATGAACTAATTAACAATGCAGCGTCACCTTTCAATAACGATTTTAAATAATGAAACTTTTGTATAAGAGATAAATTAACATTTTCATGTATTATTGACCAAAATAAATTTTTAAAGTTAGGCCATTGTTTGATATTACCGTCAAAGTATGGTATATTAAGCGCAGGTAATTTAATAGAGGTGTCAAAACTGTCAACGGAAGGTCTAACCGAAAACGATTCAATTTTAGCTTTAGCCGAATAAAATTTATCTTCAATCTGTTGCCTTACAGATTCATGAATTTGCTGCCGATCAGGAGCATCGTCTAGATTTTCAATTTTTAATTGAATTTCGTTGAATTTATCAAATAGCTTGGATAGTTCAGTACTACGAACTTTGAGTTCGTCTGCATTATGAATGTCTGTTGTAGTAACATATTTATGAATTCGAGTAATTCTACCCTTTATACTGGCTCTTTGATTAGTTAAATCTATTAATTCAGCCATTCTGAATTATAAATGAAAGTAACTACGAGTAAAATGTAATAAAGTTACATACAAACACAATAAGATATTGTCTATCAATATTAGTAATAAAGTTTTAGGTTAAATGTCAACACCACGTGCTTTGTGTGACAGTTTCCAAATCGCACTTATAAAAAGAGAAACATGAATATATTGTTACCTTATGTTAGATAAACACCGATACACATATCTTGCGCAAAACACAACTCACAACACTCACTAATCAAACTTCACTGATATTCAATGCAGAAGCAGTTGTATGTGTCTTTGTTAGACACCCGTGGTCACTCTATGTAGAAGAAAGATGAATTCCGCTCACCCTGGTGTAGTCAGCAGTGACAAAACCTGAATATGAAGATGGACCGTTGTTGGTCGCGTATGTTCGTTTTCTTGTTGAAAACCGATTGCTGTATCGCCTTGTAGAAAGAGATACGAACGTCGCTTACTGAACGTTAGAAGATGACAGCACGATGCGTATCAAACTTGTTCAATTAATTCACCAAAAATGTGCACACACTATGTTGAAGGGAACATCATGTCCGCCATATTTGATCCGGATGATCAACCAAAATAAATCCAAAAATGTTTGTGCACTATGGATTTGAACCCGAAACCACATACCATGATGAGTAAATTGCTCATCCGCAAACGAAGGACCAGAAAAAATGTTAAGGAATTAACATTTGAATTTCGCGTGGTTTTGTATTGAATGAAACACAACACTGTTTACTGGTTTTATAACTAATATTTATTGATTTTGAAAAATGAACTGTTTATTTTACTATTGCACATTAATTAGTAATTACATAAGTTGATTTAGATAATAATAAAATTAATACAACACAAAACCAAATATTCAAAAAGACTGTAAATTGTTTCAACTCCATAAGGCAAGTTCCCAAGACGTGTGTCTTGGCCCGTGGTTGGATTCAAAGTCTTCTTTTATAAAAAACAAAGGACGCTAAGTCCGTTATGCGCGCATGCGCAATGACATGGCAACGCAGGAACATTCAAACAATTAATTCTTATTTGAACTGTAAATCAAATAGAAACGAATAACATTTCGTTTTACGAAACAATTTTCAATCTTTGTTTTGATGATTTCGACTGTTTCTGTTAGTTCAGCAAGTTTCTCTGTTGTAAAACTCTTTAAAAATTTCAGATTCACCACATCTTGATCATCAGTCGGATCCTTTATATTGGTTAGTTGTCTGTTTCCAAAATCATAGTTCCCCGATTGCGTCATCTTCAAACCAATGTCTTTAAGCAACTGCTTCTTAATACTTTTATCATGCACCCGGCCGAATTTGTCAATAGTTATGTTTCTGTTACGCACACGACCGAATTTGTCCATTTTCACTCGATGATATCTGCTTCTTTCAGTTCTTCAATGATGGATATTATTTCGTTATTGTGACCGCTATGTCCAGCTTCTTGTGACGCCACTAATAATCGCAGTCTACTGACCAGTTCATTCGCATTGTCCCAGTATATATAGTCTTTTTTCAAGTTATTAAACTGTATCAAACCATGTCCCGATCTTGGAGTACCTCCGACACTAGCAGATTTTGGAGCACCACCGACACGACTTCTTGTATCATATATTTTTCTTGGTATATGTTTTTTAACGGAACTGATTGGAAACAACTGACTAATAATGTTTATGTATTTATAACTCGAGCTCCCTTTTATTTGCTGGTTTGGACTGTAATTTCGTCTGTGTGCATTTGTTTGCTTTAAAATTTGTTTATACGCATTTAAATCTTTGGTATGATATGAACCAATTTTTGGCGAGTTCATGAAAATCAATTCATATAATCCAGGTGTTCCTTCGTACACAATATCACCAATTATTATATCATCACCAGCTATTTGAAACGATTGATTTCCAATCATCCATTCATCATCTTTTTTGTATGGTCCGTATACCACATCAATTCCGCTGTTGGGTTGAAGGTATAGTTGTAAGTATTTTCTTGCTATTGGACCAAACTGTTTTGGTAAATCTTCAGCTGCTGGCATCAATTTTCGAGCAACACTTTGCGCTGATCCAAGAAATTTCGGTGTTTCAAATACATTTTGTTCTTCTTCTGGATACGCTTCAAAAACATCTTCTGGAATATCTTGTATTGAAGTATCTTCCTCATCCTTTGTTGGTAGAGTATAGTAGTTTGCCGTTTGTTTTTCCAATTTTTTCTTTTTAATTTTAGGTGTGAACGCATTCGATACTTGCGCATCTTCTTCTTCTTTTATTTCCACTTTAATAGGATGTTTCTTCTTGTCACCATTTAACTTTGTAGCTATTTCTTTAAGCGGAGTAGTGACTGGTTCCAGTGTACTTTGTAGCAACATATTTGACTCCAGTTTTCCAGATCGTAAAGCATTAAATTTTTTACGTATATTGCTTGTCGCTTTTATAATGTTCTTTTTAATCATCTTTTTATCCATCTCGATGACTGCTTCTTAGAACGGTTTCTCAAAAACTGAAGCTCTATCGCATGCGACTGCTGTATTTATATGGTAGTATCTAGGCGGACCAGTTCGAAACTGCTATACCAGCTACCAAACCGGTTCGAAAAATGTTTGGATCAATATAGAAGCAGCTTGGTAGCAGTTTAGGTGCAGCTTAGGAGCAGCTTAGAACCAGCTTGGAAGCAGCTTAGAACCAGCTTGGGAGCAGCTTAGAACCAGCTTGGAAGCAGCTTAGAACCAGCTTGGAAGCAGCTTAGAACCAGCTTGGAAGCAGCTTAGAACCAGCTTAGAAGCGGCTTTCAGATGTTTATCCTTTCCAGAAGTAGTCAAACTTGCTTCGGTATCTTCCATTGCGTATATCATCTTCTTTGCAAATAGTTAAAAATCCATAGTTATCACGCCAACACTCTCTGCATAATTCTTTGAATTGATTGAACGACATGTCGGAGTTAATATGATCATCGTAGATATGTCTGAGGTTGAGATCATCCTGTTTGAAGACTGCAACAAGATTCGCATTATCCCGTACATGATGTTTGGGTGCCGCTGTATACGTTTGCGTCAAGTAGAAACAATCATCATTGTAATGTCGAGAGTGGCTAAAATATTCTTCTATTATGGCTTTTTTCTCCCGCGCAGATACATCGTCGAATATTACCAGCGAATTTGGTCGCGCTTCTTTCGGTGGTATGACGTCATCGTTATTAGAGTATGTAAAATAACCCAAACCTTTAACACCTTTAATGATTCGTTTCAGATATTGATATTTCGGTTGGTGTAATGATTTGGAATAGATGTATATGTTTTCAAATGCCACACCATTAGGATCCTGGATAAGTGATAGTAGAAGTGACGTTTTGCCGCATCCACTTGGACCGCAGATGATCGCTCTAATACTCGTCGGCAACAGTGGACCATTTTTCTTGATATTAGTCTCGTCCAAAAAAAACTCGAAATTTTGGACTGGTAACGTCTCCGGTTGTTTAACGAATGAAGAAGACATCGTCGTCGATGTTGATCAGATAACACTATCTCTCATACTAATAAAGTTGAGTAAATTTCCAGCATATTTATAACATATATAAATAGTACAGCATCTGTTCTTTTGTTTTCAGTTCACTTTTAAATGTTGACGCGGAAACAACTAGCAGTTAGTCGTGAGAAGACAAGCGGTGTGAGAAGATCTGGTTGTGGTATACTAATAAAGTTGAGTAAATTTCCAGCATATTTA